>OX387433.1:39591127-40191127 GCA_947563755.1 Lochmaea crataegi | reverse complement strand
TCTTCTTTTCGGCCGTGTAACCTCGGTGGTTATATCTTCTCGTTATTTCTTGTCTTCTGTGGTGTGTGTTATTTTTTCGCTGCTTCTATAAGAGGCAAATCCTTAGCCGATTTATTACGACTAAAGACGACCTTATAGAGTGGATCCACTTGTTTTTGTTGACCTAGTTGAAATCCCGACTCATCTTTTTATGGATGTGTCAAGCCTTCTCGTAGGCGGGTCTTCTTGAGATTCTATATAGATGACTTTAGGCCATTAGCTGAGCTAATAGCCTTGTCACCTGTTCGAGAATCTCTTGTTCCTTCGGGGTCGTCGTCGTCTTCTTGGATGTCGCTTGGGCGTAGCTGACTCCTGGCTTCGTTTCCTTTGAGGGTGGTTTTCTCGTCGTCCTGTTGTTTGGGGCCTGTGGGCATCCCTTGTAGTTCACTGGGTGTTCTCCCTGGCAGTTTGCGCATGTGGCTGGCTTGTCCCTCGGTCTTGTGCACTCGCTGGAGCGGTGTGGTCCTCCGCAATTGACACACTTGGTGTTTACTCTGCACGACGACTGTCCGTGGTGGTATCCCTTGCAGTTATAGCACTGCGTTGGTCCTTTTCTTATTTTTTGTTCCTCCCATCTTATTCTCATTTGTTGGATGTGTTGTATTTTCCTGACTTTTCCTCTTCTCCCACTTCTAATTCTACCTTGTATATAGGCAGTGGTCTTCTTTCGCCAAATCTCGAGCAGATTTGCCTTATTTTGCCGATTCGGACTCCTTCCTTTTCGATTTCTTCTTTTAGTTCGTTGGTATCCTCGCTGCTTGTCAGTCCTTTAAGGACAATGCTTCCTTTTTGTTCTTCCCGTGGTGTGTAGGTGTACCATTCCACTTCTTTCCTCTCTTCGCCCAGGTACCTTGTCAGGTTCCTGTAGTCCTCAGGTCCTTCGCAGGAGATTTTCACCCCGAGTCTTTCTCTTATCGTTATAAATCTCGTCTTTATCCCAAGACGGTGTAAATGTCTTTCCTCAAGTGGTGGGTGCTCCGTAGGATGACTGGTGGTGGTCTGTGTGTCTTCTTCTTGTTCTCGTTGATGGCTTCGTTCATCATTTCTTCGTCTGTATTTCTTCTGGCGGCGGCTTCTTTTTTCTGCTCTTTCTGGATTTTGCGTGAAGTCCATCTCCTGGTTCTCTTTTTCTTCGTTTCTGGGGGATTCTGTCCTATGCGCCTTTCTTCCGACGCTTTCTGAGCGGCTTCGGCTTATTTTTTCCTCTTGCATGTCCTCTTCCATTCGCTTAATGGTTCTTTTAAGCTCTTCTGATTCCTCTTTTGCTTTCCTGGCTTCCGTTTGTGCTTTACTGGCTTCTAGCACGAGTTTATTCGTGTAGAGGGTTTCGTGAATCTGTCTCTTCATTTCATTGGTATCTATGACTTCGTCTTCCCTATATGTCGATGTGTCCTGTTTTCTCGATGGTTTGCTGCTAGCTTGGCTGCTAGAGCGGCTGTCGTTTTTTCCATTGGCATCACGATAGTTTCTGTCCTCCACAGGTCCTAAAACATACAAAACATCTATTTATTACGAATTTACAAAATTAGCAGTTTTGAAATATTCCAAAATAGAAAATAGTGTTGAAAAACACTATTTGCGTTAGAAAACGCTGTTTTTGTCTTCTAATTGCTTTCGCCGGTTCGGCTGAAAGAAATCAGCCTCCGTTCGATAGCTTTCTCAGAATCCGCTTCGCTTGCTTAGAGTAATCAAGAACACGTCCTGTCTACTCGGCTGCTCGCTGGCAACGTTATTGTATTATGAAAGTAGTAAACGATGGAACTGGCAGATTTGTTTTTTGTAGATGTTTTTGGAATCATTGATTTTGGCAACGATTAGATCGCAAAATGGTATCGCACTTGCACTTGCTTCGTCAGGTATTGCAGCCACGTTGTTAGAAGACGGTCGAACAGCTCAAGTTGCCGTTGAACATGCAAGTGAATGAAGCTCCAACCTGCAGCCTTTCGAGATATTTTGCGATGACCAAGTGTTACAGCAAAGTAAATTAATAGTTTGGGATGAGTTCACGGTGGCTCACAAAAAATCTCTGGAAGCATTACATAGGACGTTTGGGTTTGCAATGATTTTATTGGCAGGTGGCAAACAATTGCTAGATATTGGTAATAACAAAATAGCTGTTGACTCATCATCTGGATACATTACATACCTACCAATTTTTGTCACTTTACTGAATCAAAGACAGAACTCATCGATAAAGTCAGTGGCGGATTTACACATTTGCCGCCACTAGGCTACTCAAATTTTGCCGCCCCTACCGACCTCTACAATTCGATACCCTAATTGGCAATCATATTAATAGTTTTTTTCGTTAATTATAATATCTAACAACCACCATTTAATAGGAGAATACCACAATGTCATACGAATCGATTCATTTCGTCATTAACCAAGATGATGTTGTCAACTATCCCACGGAATTTTAAAATTCGCTGGAATTGCCAGGATTACGACCTCATAATCTGCAATTGAAAATCGGATCGGTAATAATTATGTTGCGGAATATAAACCAGCCACGTCTTTGCAACGACACCCGACTTGCAGTGAAAAAATTAGTGAACGTCATCGAAACCACAATTTTGATAGGGAAATACAAAGGCGAAGACATGCCATTCGACTTTAAACGATTACAATTTCCAATGCGACTAGCATTTGCAATATCGATAAATAAATCGCTAAGGTACACCCGTGAAATTTTTTATACCTTGACCAAGTGGCAGAAAGTTAGAAAACCCTCGACAGAAATGATTCAAAGTCGCGGAAAATTCCCATGAAAGAATTTTTTCCGTTCATTACTTGGGCCTCGAGGAAGAGCGGAGTGATAGAGGCAGAAAAATAGCATGCTGGAAAACTCTTGGCAGAAGGAACTGACCTTTCCTCACAGCACCGCGACTTTGAATCATTTCTGCCAAGGGTTTTCCGACCTCTTTTGAAATTAGTGTTTCGCAATTGAACTAATGAAGTGCTTGTCAATCTCATATCAGGTGTGATTCAGTACTAGCGATCAGATGATAAACCTCTTTTACTAAAGTGAAACTTTTTTTACATTTTTCGTCCATCTATCGCATGTCGCTTTTTGGAGAAAAAAAAATATTATGTCTTCGTAGCCGAGCGGTATCGAGATTAGGATGCCGAAAATGATGAATTATAGGCATACGGTTCGAATCCTGGACATGGTGACAATTTTTAATTTTTTTTGTTCAGTTTCACGTGGTACTGGTCGTCGAACTAGATCAGTAGCTTGTCCTTCAGGACGTTGTAGACCGGAAGATAGACCTGCACACGCAGAATACTGCGAAATGGAATCTTGTACGCCTCGTGAAACTGCTTACCATTTTTGAAGAATTTTGACAATTATTGACCGTCTTTGACAATTATTGAGCATTTTTGACAATTTTTCAAACATTCTAACATATTTGGCAACTATTGACCATTTTTACAAAATTTTTGAAAATTTTTTCAAGTTTCAACAATTATTGACCATTTTTGACAATTATTGACCAATTTTGACAGTTTTGACAATTATTGATCATTTTTGACAATTTTTATTAATTATTGACCATTTCTTCAAAATTTTGACAATTTTTGACAATTATTGACCATTTTTACCAAATTTTTGAAAATATTAGGCAATTGATAACCATTTTTTCAATATTTTGACAGTTTTTGACAATTTTTGACCATATTTAAAATTTTTTGACAATTTGTCAAAATTTTTTACAAGTATTGACCATTTTTGACAGTTTTTGACTAATTTTGACAATTATTGACCATTTTTGACAATTTTTCAAAAATTTTAACATATTTGGCAATTATTAACCATTTTTTCAAAATTTTGACAGTTTTTGACAATTTTTGACGATTTTTTCAAATTCTTGACAATTTTTGACCATATTTAAAATTTTTTGACAATTTGTCAAAATTGTTTACAAGTATTGACCATTTTTGACAGTTTTTGACTAATTTTGACAATTTTTGACCATTTTTGACCATTTTTGACAATTTTTCGAAAAAATTGACAATTTTTGACAATTATTGACCATTTTTCCAAATTTTTGAAAATATTTGGCAATTATTAACCATTTTTTCCAAATTTTGACAGTTTTTGACGATTTTTCCAAATTCTTGACAATTTTTGACCATATTTAAAAATTTTTGACAATTTTTCCAAAGTTTTTACAATTATTGACCATTTTTGACAGTTTTTGACGAATTTTGACAATTATTGACCGTCTTTTACAATTATTGACCATTTTTGACCATTTTTTCAAAATTTCGACAATTTTTGGCCATTTTTCAAAATTTTAACAATTATTGATCATTTTTGACCATTTTTGACAATTTTGATTGGTTTTGACAATTATTGACCGTCTTTAACAATTATTGGCCATTTTTGACACTTTTTCAAAAAATTTAACCATTTTTCAAAAATTTTGACAATTATTTTGACAGTTTTTGACAATTTTTGATCATTTTTCCAAATTTTTGACAATTTTTCAAAAATTTTAACATATTTGGCAATTATTAACCATTTTTTCAAAATTTTGACCATTTTTGACAATTTTTCACACCTATAGGTGTGCGAGCTCAGTACGGCAAGAGATATTGCGCACAGTCGCTTGAATGAGTTATCGCTTTTTCATAACATCACACGTTTCACGAGTTCAATAGCCTTCCCAAAAGTCCTATGTCGTGCAATAAGAAGCAAGCTCCAAAAAAAAATCATAAAACATACAGTAATGTGGTAGGACTTGAACCCTCAACCCTCAGTGTGGAAGGCACGCGCTTACCCATCTCACCAATAAGTACAACGATCACGAATATCAATCTCCGCTATACAGTCGCTCATATAACCTCAAAATTTGTTTACAAGTAGCTAATGCTAATATTGGTTAATTTTTGTCGTACTTTTGACCGAGGTAGTAAGAAAAATAGTATACACTACATGGGCATAAAGTTGAGATTCATTCGCTGCAGTGTAATATACTATTTTTTAACAAATAAATCCATTTAATAATATAAAATGTATCCTAACCCTCGGCAATTTTTTGTTACAGGTTGTGAGCTCCAACGGTGTAATTGGTAGCTTGGACGAACAACAAGAAGAATGTTCTGCTTGTCTCAAAGGATCGTGCAGGAGCGTCAGCGGAATCTACACAAGACCCGATCTACCACCGGGCTATTCATTAGTCGCACAACTACCCACAGGAGCTTGCAGGATTTTAATCCAACAATTAAAACACACCAGAAACTTTTTGGGTAATTATAAACAGTTCTATAACCTTTTTGACACTAATAATTTTTGTTATGCTGCAGCTCTGCGAAATAGTAACGGATCTTATATAGTGAATGGAGACTGGAAATTGAGCAATAGTAGAGTATTCCAAGGCGCTGGTACAAAATTTGTTTATATTCGTCAAGATGAGAGCTCTTTGGAAACTTTAACGTCACCTGGACCACTAGCAAATGCAGTCGACATAATGGTAAGGATGAATTTCTTTTTATTCTGCATGTTAATAAAACTATGCATTTTTTTCAGATTGTTAACTATCAAGCCAATCCAGGTATAAAATATGGATATTCCTTACCTATAGCTGCTGATTTGGCACCACCATTATTAAAACGACCGAATACAATCGAATCGGCTTTAGAAACGAAACAATCCGAAGTAGTCTCTTTCAATACATCTCTGAGTCAAAGAGATGAAGCTAGACCTCCTATTCCGGTACCTGGTATTCGAAGACCAAGATTAAGGAGGAAACATTTCACTTGGAAGTTGACAGGACTCACTGCGTGCTCCAAATCTTGCGGCGAAGGTAAGTTTAATAATTTTTATCCAAACTAGCCTTATCCTCAACGTTCAAGTGGTCCAAAAGCCGCTCTTCGTCATACCTGTTATTTGTTACCTACTAGTAATCCTGATTCGAGCAAGAAAACAGCTTCTTATCCTTTTGAAACAGTCTGTAGTCTCTATTGAACCCACTCAACTGTTTTTATAGTAAAATTTTAAAAATTCCAGGTTTACAAAGCTATGTTAGAAGTTGCGTAAGGGAGTTGGGTCACACGCAATCCCCGGCGCCGGACAGGAGATGCTCTCACCTCCATTCTCCCATACCTAAACCAATAGCTTGCAACATAGCTCCGTGTCCTCCTTCGTGGGAATTCCACTGGAGTCAATGCAGCGTAACTTGCGGCGAAGGTATCCAACAATATACACCACAATGTAAACAAAATTCATTGGTGGTTAACGAAGCCTTGTGCTTGAAACCTAAGCCGATCGTTCAAACCAGACCCTGCAAAGAAGATTTTTGCGACAATCCCAGCGATAACGAATTACCGCAAACTTTTGACGAAAACGATGAAAATTTCGATTGGGAAACTGGATCTTGGTCTTCGGTAAGCAAAAATAAACATACGAACAGTACTTGGAGATAATTTATTTTTATAATTCCAGTGTTCAGTTTCATGTGGTACTGGTCATCGAACTAGATCAGTAGCTTGTCCTTCAGGACGTTGTAGACCGGAAGATAGACCTGCACACGCAGAATACTGCGAAATGGATTCTTGTACGCCTCGCGAAACTGCTTACCATTCCTCTTCTAGTAGATCCATATCGACGTGGCTTACTTCCGATTGGAGTCAATGCTCGGAAGCATGTGGTACTGGTATTCAAACTCGTGTAGCAGTATGCGGACTCCAGGATAAAGACGCTTGTCCAACGGAAACCAAACCAGAATTGTCCAGGGCTTGTTCTAGCGAAAAACAATGCGACGCGCAATGGTTTAGCGGTAAGAGAAAATTTATTTATCTATCAACTATAAATGGTTTAAATATTTTCCAATTTAGGTCCTTGGGGTCCTTGCTCTGACTCGTGCTTGGACAGGGCGAAGCAGAAGCGAGAAGTTGTTTGCGTTATAAAAATTCGTGGTGCAGCACACGTTACCAACGACATGACTTGCCCGTCTCACTTAAAACCTGCTGAAGAACAATCCTGCGATGGTACTTGTCCTCCCCGCTGGTATTTTGGTGATTGGAGGCAGTGTGAAGGTGAAATACTTTCTAATTTATTTATTTTTTAGAATAATCCCTTAATTTTTATTTAATAGGTGCTTGTCCTGTTGGTATTCAAAGAAGAGAGATTAGATGTTTGGATCCGTATGGAAGAGATGTCGAAGGTTGTCCGGAAAATGATAAACCAGTAGGGAAGAGGACTTGTCCTTGTGAATCTGATAGTAAAGGAAGATACAAACCTGTTCAGGACGAACCGATAGATCGTAAGGATAATTTTATTTTTTGTGATTTTTTTTTTAATTGAAATAGTCTTTTTTATGCATTCCAAATCGGGTACTCGAAATCTGGTGAAAAGTAAGTGAACTTTCGACCTTTAGTTACACTTAAAAATATTCACTTACACATAAACACAGTTGTAACGATCAAATGTGATGGTCTTGATGTGTTATTGACAAAATTTAGCTATAAGGAAGTTTATATTAACAACACTTGATGGGGGAAATATTCAAACAACTTTCTGAAGTGTTTTCATATTCTTTCTGTTTGTTTACATCTGGAATCTCCTAAGAAAGCGTTTTATACTATTTTTTGGGGCTTACACTTCCAATATCCTATAGAAGTGGATCTTACACTATTTCTTTTGGTTTACACCTAGAAGCTCATGTGAAAACAATTTTTTCCAGATTTAGACCTGATACTTTGCCTTCATTCTCCTATGGAAGAGTTTTTTATAATTTTTCTGATTGTTCACACCTGGAATCTCATTAGGAAACGTTTTGAACTATCTTTTTCATGCTTACACTTGCTACTTCAGTTCCACTATCCTACGGTAGTCTTTGTTACACTATTTCTATTGGTCTACACCTAAAATCTCTTGAGGAAGCATTTTTTTTCGGGTCGAGATGGGAAACTCGTGTTCGAATTGGTCCTATCCAGGTTCCAAACAGTGCTGGACTCATCCCCAAGGGGATGCCTACCAACCAAACCCACCTCAAACTCGCCGTTACCCCCGCATCGGAATCACTACCCTAGCATACTTCGAGACGGGCGGCGGTGCCTCACACACTCTCCTCTCACACCGTCGTCTTCTTCCTATCTATCACTCCTACCACTCATGTCACATCGTGTCCTCTCCCCCTAATCATGCTCTCCACTACGCCACTCACCTCCATCCATTCCTTCTCCCCCCTCAACATTATCTCTACCATGTTCTCCCAAGTCACTGGCTCCCCTAGTTTCATCTCCAACTTCTTCAGCACTTCCTCGTTCTTCCATCACATAAACACATGCCTCACATCATCCTCCACTTCACACCTCTCGCATATTCTAGTCTCTCTTTTCCCACTCTTGTGGAGGTATCCTGCTCTATACCCATGTCCAGTAAGTACCTGTGTCAAGAAGTAGTTCACCTCCCGAATTTCCGGTCCATCGAATCTCTCCTAATCCCAATCGCTCCTTTTAGCGCGCCCTCATACTCCTCCCACCTTCTCTCCATTTCCTCCTCCATCTATTCCTTTACTTCTCCTCCAGCGTGTATTCGTCTCTAGCCATCACATCCAATGGGTAGGACCTTGCCAGCACCGCTGCTGCCAGTCCACCCACTGTCCTATACCCCTGCAACATCCACAGTTGTATCCCTCTCTGTATGCTTACACCTGATACTTTAATCCCCAGTATCCCTTGGAAGTGTTTGTTACACTATTGCTTTTGGTTTAGACCTAGAATCTCCTTATAACTGTTTCGGATTACACCTGGAATTTCATGTGAAAGCATTTTGAGCTATTTTTTCCTTCCTTTGCTTCCAATCTCCTATGTAACTTTTTCACTTTTTTTATTTCACCTGGAATCTCCTAAGGAAGGATTTTCATTATTTGTTTCTGCTAACACTTGCTATTTTGAGTCCAGACTCCATATGGAAGTGTTTTGATTCATTTCTTTTTGGCTTATACATGCTACTTTTTCTCCTATCTCCTAAGGAAGCGTTCTTCAATGTGCTACTTTGTTTCTAGTCTCCTATAGAAACGTATTTTACACTTTTTTTGGTCTACACATAAGATCTTCTGTGAAAGCGTTGTGAACTATTTTTTTCCTTCTTACACCTGATACTTTGTCTCCAGTCTCCTGTGTAAGTGTCTCAACACTATTTCTTCTGGTTTACACCTAGAATCTCTTATATAAGTGTTTTGAGCTATTTTTTGGCTAACACTTGATACTTTGCAACCAATCTCCTATGGAAGTATTGATTACACTATTTCTTGGAATACACTTGGAATTTCTCAAGGAAGCATTTTTATCATTTGTTTCAGGCTAATATTTGCTATTTTGCTTCCAGTCTCCTTATTTGTTTATATTTGCTACTTTTTCTCCTATCTCCTGAGGAAGCGTTCTTGAATATTTCTTTCACACTTACATCTGTTTTATGACGATCCATAGACATTAGTGTGGAAACGTCAAGGCTAGTAGAATTGTAGAACATTCTCAATTTCAAAGATTATAGTGAGTTGATATTGACACTATTTCATGGGGGAAATATTCAGAAAAATTTCTGTGGTAGTTGAATGATTTTCTTTTTCTTTTTTAAGGATACTGCGTTGACAAAATACACAAGTGCAAATTAGCCGTGCAGGCGAGACTGTGCCATTATCCGTATTACGTAACTCACTGTTGCGAATCGTGTAGGAGAGCGCAGGAGCCGTCAGAATAACGAGCTGTGATTGGATCAAGAGAATCGCCTAGGTAGGCGAAAAGGACTGAAGAGAAATGGAAAAATAATAACACCGTAGTAATAAATAATATCTTAAAAATAATATATAAAACAAAATGAAGAAAATTATTGTAAGAACTGTCTTTTCTTTTATCAAGTTTTTCCAGCAATGTTTTTTCTTCTATATCTGCAGCAAGACAATTTTTATTTTTGTTGAATGAAAAGACGCTGAATTGAGAAATTTTGAGATTTCAAAAAAAAATTAACAATTGTAACTACTTTTATTTAAAATCATGACTCCTACAGCTTTCCTCTCGGAAGCTGGTTAGTAAATAGAAATATTTAAGATCGAGTAATTTATTTCAGAATTCGTAGTTTTATTAAAATTTAAAAATTTAACTCTTATCAAAGTTGGCATTTATTATTTTTTTATACGGTATCTAGTTATAGAATTTGCTGTAATAATGTGTGCGGATTTATATTTGCTTCAATTGAATTTTTTCAAGTTAATATTTGTTACTTTCCTTCCAGTCCCTATGGGAGTAATTTTTACTCTCTTTAAAAATTTTTTTTCAGGCCTACACTAACTAGTTTTCTTCCAGTCTCCTATTATCGGTTTTACTTTTTCCGTTTCTTTACACCTGGAATCTCCTGTGGAAGCGATTTGTACTATTTTGCTTCCAATCTCCCACAGAAGTGTTTTTACACTCTTTCTTTTGGATTAAACCTGGTATCGCCTGTGGAAGAGTTCTGATCTGTTTTTTCTGGCTTACAACTCATACTTTACATACTCATATTGTTTTTATTCAGACCTAGATTCTCCTAACGAATCGTTTTTAAACATTTTTTTCAGGCTTACACCTCCTACGTTCCTTAGAATTTCTAATCATGTCTCTCAAGTTCACATCTGCCATTTTGCTCTCAGTCTCCTAAGGAATAGTTTCTAATGACTTCCTTTTCGTTCACATTTATCTCCGAAATAAGCGTATTTAAATGTTTATTTCAGACTTACATCAGCTATTTTGCTGCCATTCTCATATGGAGGTGTTTTTTTATATTTTTTCTTTTGGTTCACACGATGAATATCCTGTGAAAGCGTTTTGAACAATTTTTTCAGGCTTATACCTGATACTTTTCTTTCAATATTTTATGAAACTGTTTCTAATCATGTCTGTCAACTTTACGTATACCAATTTGTTCCAAATCTCCAAAGGACGTATTTAATAACTTTTTTTTTGGCTTACATCTACTATCTCCTAAGGACGCATTTTGAACTATTTTTTCAAGCTTTATCCTTATAATTCGCTTCCAACATCCTATGAAAGTGCTTCCAATCACGTCTGTCAAGTTTACATTTGCCGTTTTGTTCTCAATCTCCAAAGAATTCGTTTTTAATGATTTACATCTTCTTTTTTCCTTTCATCTCCTAAGGAAGCATTTTTAATTATTTTTTTCAAATTTACTTCCGCCATTTTGATTCCAGTCTCCTATGGAAGTGTTTCCAATGATGTATGATCAGTTTACATCTGCCATTTTGTTTGCAATTTCCTAAGAAAGCGTTTCTAAATTTTTTTTTCAGACTTACACCTACTATTTTGTTTTCATACTCCTAAGGAGATGCTTTAATGCCTTTCTTTTGGTTGATATCTTCTATTTTTGTTTCTATCTCCTGAGGGATCGCTTTTCAATATTTTTCCAATTCTCCCCAATAATTAGTTCTCTATCTCTTAAGGAAGTGTTTTAATGACTTTTTTTGGTTCACATCTTCTATTATTGCTTCTATCTCCTCAGGAAGCATTCTAAATATTTCTTTCAGACTCACACCTGCTCTCCATTTCCTGAGGTGTTATGATGGGTGTCTTTTGGTTAACATATTCTATTTTTGCTTCTAATTCCTAAGGAATTGTTTTTAAATAATTTCCCAAACTCCCCCTGCTATCTCCTGAAGAAGCGTTTTTTTAGACTGTCAGTCTCTTTCCAATTATGTCTGTCAAGTTTACATTTACGTTTTATTCTCAATCTCGAAAGGATTAGTTTTCAATGATTTCCTTTCTGTTTACATCTTCTATTTTTCCTTCCATCTCTGTTTTAAATTATTTTTTCAGCAACTGTCATTCGCTATTTTGTTTCTAATCTCCTAAGTTAGTTTTTTGATGACTTACTTTTGGATTACATACTCCTAAGGTGATGCTTCAATGACTTTCTTTTGGTTGACATCTTTTATTTTTGTTTCTATCTCCTAAGAAATCGTTTTTCAATATCTTTCCAAATTTTCTCCTACATCTCCTAAGGAAGTGTTTTAATGACTTTCTTTTGGTTTACATCTTCTATTATTGCTTCTATCTCCTTAGGAAGCATTCTAAATATTTCTTTCAGAATCACACCTACTATTTGGTTCTCAATCTACTGAGGAAGTATTATAATGAGTGTATTTCGGTTTAAATATTCTATTTTTGCTTCTACCTTCTAATGAATTGTTTTTAAATAATTTCCCAAACTTTCCCCTGCTATTTGTTTCTCAATCTCCTACGGAATTGTTTTAAAGAGTTGATTTTGGTTTACATCTTCTATTATTGCTTCTATCTCCTTAGGAAGCATTCTAAATATTTCTTTCAGAATCACACCTACTATTTGGTTCTCAATCTACTGAGGAAGTATTATAATGAGTGTATTTCGGTTTAAATATTCTAATTTTGCTTCTACCTTCTAATGAATTGTTTTTAAATAATTTCCCAAACTTTCCCTTGCTATTTGGTTCTTAATCTCCTACGGAATTGTTTTAAAGAATTTATTTTGATTTACATCTTCTATTATTGCTTCTATCTCCTTAGGAAGCATTCTAAATATTTCTTTCAGACTCACACCTACTATTTGGTTCTCAATCTACTGATGAAGTATTATAATGAGTGTATTTCGGTTTAATTATTCTATTTTTGCTTCTATCTCCTGAAGAATTGTTTTTAAATAATTTCCCAAACTTTCCCCTGCAATTTGGTTCTCAACCTCCTACGGAATTGTTTGGATGACTTTCTTTTGGTTCACGCATTTCCTATTATTGCTTCTATTTTCTTAGGAAGCATTCTAAATCTTTCTTTCAGACTTACACCTGCTATTTGGTTCTCAATCTCCTGAGGAAGTGTTTTGAAGAGTTTATTTAGGTTCATATCTCCCATTCCCATATTTCCAGCCTTCTGTCTCTTATTTTGTTCTCAATCTCTTAAGGAACTGTTAACACGTTAACAATTTTCTCCAAAACTGCAAAATTTTCCACAAAGAAATAGTAGAGGTTTCAAATGAAAAATATAAATCTGCAGACTATTAAATCTATCGAATTGTGCGTTTTTGTAAAATCAGTATCATCACACAATAAGATTGAAATACTCCAAGTTTTTTTTTAAGTTTAATAGATGTCTGTGATTTGTTTCTTTATTAAATTAACTTTAGGTTTAAGAAGAGGGCGATCCTTCGACCGTCCAGATTGATTTAATTTGTACCAATAAGCCTTTTTTTCATTTTATATCTTTAACAACTTAATTTTTATATCGTCTTATATTTATCGCTTAGTATTTGCATTTATAGGATAAAATGTTGAGTATTTTTCTACGTGTTTAAATATATGGTTGAAAAATGGACGGTCGAAAGAACCCTAAAAGTGCGAGATTACTTAAAAATACATTTTTAGCTTCTAAAGCACTGCCAAAATTAAAGTAGATCTTTTTAAACACACCACTTAAGTTTTTCTTCAAGTTTCGATTATTTTATATCACCCTGTATATTATTTTGACAGTTAATAAACCTAATAACCATTTCCCAAAAATTTCCAACTAAATTTACCAAAAGATAAAAAAATAGTTTTCGACTAAACGTTGGACTATCCTAAAAGCAACACCCTAATATGAAAATTTTCAAAACCGCTTCTCATCGTGTATCGATAAAACTTTAAATATCAGAAAAAAATCCTGTCCACGAATAGGAAATGTGGGATAAAATACTGATGTATAATTCCTCAATTTTAGTATACAGAGTGTACTGAACAAATTGAATGATTGGATGAATTGGATTTTTGTAAACTTTCTTACAAACTACAATAATTTGGATGTTTTTACATTTCAACACTGATGCCATTTTTCAGTTCCTGGTTTCTTTTTCTGTCGTTTTTCTTCTCATGTCAAATATGTTTCTTGTTCCTGGTAAAATTTTTATGATACTATAATACCAATTGGGTTCTCTGTCTAAAAGTTTCCACATTACAGACGCTGACATTTGTTTAATTTTTCCGTAGAATTGTATTTCCAAAATTATCACTTCCATGGGTCCAAACAATTAGTACTTTTTTCTTTATCCAGTAGTTGGTTACAATTTTTTCAGTCCAGTTCCAATTTGATCAAGATTGTGGTTTGTTTGAAAAGATTTAAAAAAAAAGTATTTAATTTAAAATTATTTGGATTTCCAGCAAAAAAAAGAGAGCATTATCAAACGATTATGATTAAACTGGATTTCCATTTTTTTTATCGCCACCCTATATACAATTAAGGTATGATATATAAAATAAGTATTACTCTTAGTTTATGTATTTATTAGTCGATATCTAATAAAAAATCTTTCTCTAATGCACGTTGTTTTATTTTATGTCACCCCCAATAACGTTTTTGCCTTGAAATTGGATGAAAAACAAGAAAAACTGTATGGAAAATCCATTTCACCTGCTGATATCCTCGAACTCAGAAAAGTATAATCATTTCTTTGGAAAACTCTGTACTAAACGGCTTTACTGATTTTAACATGTAAGAGTCATTTCCGATAGTTTAGTTTAATTTGTTGAAGATTTATATTTGTTTAAATTTATTTTTCTCACGTTAATATCTGGTATTTTCCTTCCAGTTTGGAGCGTGGAGTGGAAGCGTTTTTTACTATCTTTAACTATTTTTGTCATGCTCATATCTACTAGTTTGCATTCAACCTCGTACAGAAGTTTTTTCATACTTTTTCTTTTTGGATTATCTCTGGAATCTCCTATGTAAATTGTCAGGATTATGGGTACATAGTGTAGCGTTCATGAACCAGTGTTAATACAACATAATAACTACTCCACCCTAAAAAATAGATAGAAAAGTCCTAGTTCTTCAAGTTTTGGCGAAAGTGTCTTTAAAAAGGCGGTAAAAAAGTGCAATAATTTGCCTAGTTGACCCACATTTAAAAAGCTATTAATATGGAGTTAAAACCACCTGCTCCCTTATCTGTTGATGGAGATGTGGCTGTCAGTTTCAAGAAGTGGAAAAGCCAGTTGGAAATCTACTTGCTAGCGTCAGGTTATAAGGAGAATACAGAGACGTCAGGTGAGAGGAAAGTAGCTATGTTACTGCATATATGCTATAGGCACAGGAGACCTATGGTACTTTAGAGCTCACAGCTGCAGAGAGAAATGACAGGGAAAAAGTTCTAAAAAAGTTTGAAGAACATTTTAAACCCCAAGAGAATGGAACTATTGATAGACACATGTTTAACACTCGAAATCAGCAGGAGGGTGAGACCATAGAGTCCTTTGTGACAAATTTAAAAAAGATGGCAGAAAATTGCAACTTGTTACTCTTAAAAAATAGTTTGATCCGAGCTAGGATAGTTTGTGGTGTAAGAAATACTTTACTACAAAAAGCGACTTTAAGCTTGACAACATACATAATTTATTTTTTAGGAATTCAAAAAATTCATCCAATGTTGGTAGTTCCCCTTTTGTTTTATATTCTTTCCAAATTCTGTGACTAGACCTGTCTATATAATTTACCTGACATAATATACCTATATAAGAATGAGATCACATAAGGTTTCTTTGAGGACCTTGAGTGCATCAATTGATCTCAAACTTTCTGACACAGACTCTAAAAGACTTCTTAACAACTTTGGTGACTCTTTTGTGATTGATTCTAAGGAAAATAACTATTTCCTACAATCGCGCGTAAAATAACTAATTACTACCTACCTATATTCAAATGAAACCGTAAAGTCGTCAAATGCCGAGGATTGTAACTTTACGCTCTGCGAGCGAAACAATGAATTCCATCAAATTTGGTAATGGAAAAGGTAATGTCCACCTACACTTTGGTCTATTTATTCAATGTTAATGCATAATTTGTCAAACTGGTCGAGTAATGTAAGTTATAGTTTCATTATACGTCACCGAAACGACCGAAAGTGACCTTTTTCCGTGCGGGCGCACGGGAAAAAGTTTTCCTGTGCGCTAACATGCCTTTTTAAGGGAACAGAACACATTTCCCTTAGAAACACTAAAACACAATTGTATTATGACAGCGGATGTCAGTGTTTTGAATTATAATAATTGTATTATGACAGCAGATGTCAGCGTTTTGAATAGTCTATAATAAATATAATAGTATAATAAATAGACGTCAAAAAATAATAGTTCAATACTATTAAACGCTTTACAAAATTAGAAAAATTAATTTCCAAAGAGCAGACCGTCCACTAAGAAGCAACAACTACTTCTCGGGCTATATGCCCCGACAGACATTGAATTACACTTCTAAAGTAAACGGGGTTGGTATATCTGTTAAGATAGAACCAACCATTCTGGTTTGCGATCAGAAGGAATAACATCACTTGTGGACCGGTTTCGGCGTTTTTGCGCCTCATCAGCGCAAGGTAGATGCCACTCGTCCAAGAGCTCTGAGAGCATAATCCTGGACTAGAGACTACGTCGATACCACACCAACACATTAGCCTTAGTAAAGGAAATGCTAAGAGTGCGATATCGGCGACATCTCTACATCTAATCACAAACCAAAATTCTATATCGACAAAAAACCATCTCGGTTTTGTAGGTATTTACTTAATTACAGTTACCTGTAAATAATTGTCATATAAGTAAAGCGTGATCTATAGACGTCAAAAAATAATAGTTCAATACTATTAAACGCTTTACAAAATTAGAAAAATTAATTTCCAAAGAGCAGACCGTCCACTAAGAAGCAACAACTACTTCTCGGGCTAATGTGTTGGTGTGGTATCGACGTAGTCTCTAGTCCAGGATTATGCTCTCAGAGCTCTTGGACGAGTGGCATCTACCTTGTGCTGATGAGGCGCAAAAACGCCGAAACCGGTCCACAAGTGATGTTATTCCTTCTGATCGCAAACCAGAATGGTTGGTTCTATCTTAACAGATATACCAACCCCGTTTACTTTAGAAGTGTAATTCAATGTCTGTCGGGGCATATAGCCCGAGAAGTAGTTGTTGCTTCTTAGTGGACGGTCTGCTCTTTGGAAATTAATTTTTCTAATTTTGTAAAGCGTTTAATAGTATTGAACTATTATTTTTTGACGTCTATAGATCACGCTTTACTTATATGACAATTATTTACAGGTAATTGTAATTAAGTAAGTATAATAAATACTTATTAGTTTTTGGTGGGTCCGGTGAACTATACGGAGACACGAGTTTTTGACTGATTTTACGAAAAATCGATAGCACTCACCTATTTTGAAGATTATCCGTCGAAAAATTTGCGGGTTATACAGAATTTACAGAGAAAAATCCAAAAAAAGATCTTTTTTTGTCACTTGAACCATCACTTTTTGACTAGATATTTTATACAAAAAACAGTCTAAATGTATGGAATTGTACAGGAAAGTGATCAACAATATGTATTCTTGTTGATTATGAAAAAAATTCAGTTAGTTTCCTCATAATATTATTTAAATTACCACTTTTATAAATATATATGTGAGAGGCTGCAAATTTGGATGAAAACAATTAATTTAAATGACAAATGACAGACAAGCTCTTGCGTAAGCAGTAGTATGTAACGCCCGTAAAAAATCGGCGATAACCACAAATATATTATACCAAATTTGTAGTAAATATATTTCTTTCTCACTGTTTTTTAGTTTGCTCTTTATCTCGAAAAGAAAATGTTGGTCACACTGCTTGAGTGCAAAGCCAACTATTTTTGAATTGTTTTGTAGGTTATACAAACGTTTATAATTTACTTATTTCAATATGAACCCAAATAAAAGAGAAATCGCCGTAGCATTTAATGAAGTGGCAGATATTTTCGATTGTGCGCCACTTGGAATGGCCAAATTATCAAGAGAAAAAACATTATTTAAACCACTAAATTATAGGGATAGACTTTATATAGCCGCATATGGATATGCAAATGGAATAGATCCGGATTTACTAAGAACAGCTCTTCATATGAATAAAGATAGGGGTCCGGTAAGGTTTGCGACCCTCGGAATTTTGCCACCATTTTTTTCTTATTAGAAAGCCCTATTTCTATAGAACATTTTAAAAGAAAAAAATTCTTGGATCATGTACTTTTGAAAGAGAAAATCGCGATAGAAAGTACTAAAAATCCGCCAGTTTTTTAAATTTTGACAATTTTTGACAATTATGTCTAGATATCAGATGGTGGATTGAACAATGTTGCCAGTTCTCATTTCCGTAACTCGTTACGGCTTGGAAATGCTTTACACAAGGTTTTTTACTAAAAAATTTTTGGAAGATTCAGAATTTATAGAGAAAAATCCAAAAAACAATATTTTTTCACCATAACCACTATTTGGACAAATATTTTATTTGAAAAATAGTTAAATACTTGACTTCAACATGAATTTTTTCATAATTCATGTGAAATACAAATTATATGTAATTTATTCGAGAAGGGGCAGCTAATAAATATGTATGTACCTATATAGATTAGACTTTTGATTATGGCTAATGTAATCTTAACGATAGTAGAAAGTATGACGTGTTGAGACCTAACCTAACCAAACGTAACCTAACCTAACCTAACCTAACCTAACCTAACCTAACCCAACCAAACCTAACCAAACCTAACCAAACCTAACCAAACCTAACCTAACCAAACCTAACCAAACCTAACCAAACCTAACCTAACCTAACCAAACCTAACCAAACCAAACCAAACCAAACCAAACCAAACCATACCAAACCATACCTAACCAAACCTAACCAAACCTAACCAAACCTAACCTAACCTAACCTATCCTAACCTAACCTAACCTAACCTAACCTAACCTAACCTAACCTAACCTAACCTAACCTAACCTAACCTAACCTAACCTAACCTAACCTAACCTAACCTAACCTAACCTAACCTAACCTAACCTAACCTAACCTAACCTAACCTAACCTAACCTAACCTAACCTAACCTAACCTAACCTAACCTAACCTAACCTAACCTAACCTAACCTAACCTAACCTAACCTAACCTAACCTAACCTAACCTAACCTAACCTAACCTAACCTAACCTAACCTAACCTAACCTAACCTAACCTAACCTAACCTAACCTAACCTAACCTAACCTAACCTAACCTAACCTAACCTAACCTAACCTAACCTAACCTAACCTAACCTAACCTAACCTAACCTAACCTAACCTAACCTAACCTAACCTAACCTAACCTAACCTAACCTAACCTAACCTAACCTAACCTAACCTAACCTAACCTAACCTAACCTAACCTAACCTAACCTAACCTAACCTAACCAAACCTAACCTAACCTAACCTAACCAAACCTAACCAAACCAAACCAAACCATACCAAACCATACCAAACCATACCAAACCATACCTAACCAAACCTAACCAAACCTAACCAAACCTAACCAAACCTAACCAAACCTAACCAAACCTAACCAAACCTAACCAAACCTAACCAAACCTAACCAAACCTAACCTATATTTCTCCTTCTTGAAAAATATCCTATACTTTGTAAGGATATTTTTCTTCTATATTTCTCCTTCTTGAAAAATATCCTATACTTTGTAACGCGCACATCAACTTATTCAAGAAGGGGAAGGGTGAATCCAATGATTATATTCCCTTCCCCTTCTTCAATAACTTATAATGTGCGTTACAAAGTATAGGATATTTTTCAAGAAGGAAAGGGTGAACGCAATGATTAAATTCATTTCCCCTTCTTAAAATACGTAATGTAAGGATATCATCATATATAAATGTTTTTTTGGGTTTGGGTTAAATTAATTCAATAAAAAAATATAGTTTAATGAAATTTTTGATTTCGCATCTTAATAATACTGTAGAAAAATACCACGATTCTCAAGTAGCAGATCACAGCTGGCAACCATGCTACAAAGTATTGTATTATTCTGTTTTATGTTTTGTAGGTTGCATATATCTGTATGGTATAGGCTACTGATATAAATTTTCAAGTATTGGTTTCATGGTATATAAAGTATAAAATAAAGTGAAACAAACGTGATATTTATTTAAAAATTGAATGATAGGCACAAACAATTTTATTTTTTATAATGGCCTAAAAATTTAAAATTTTCTCATTTACATTAAAAAATGAAAAACAAATTTTAAAGAACGAATATTTAGATTTATGGTTTTGGTTACGTTTTACGTTTTACGGAAAGATATCTGTCAATTCTGTCATTAAAATTAATTACATACAAATTTGTTGCCTTACAAATATATATTTATAAAAGTGTTAATTTAAATGATGTTATGAGGAAACTAACAGAATTTTTTCATAATTAGCGAGAATACATATTGTTGATCACTTTCCTTTTTTTTAGACTGTTTTTTGTATAAAATATCTAGTCAAAAAGTGATGGTTCAAGTGACAAAAAAATCTTTTTTTGGATTTTTCTCTGTAATTTCTGTATAACCCGCAAATTTTTCGACGGATAATTTTCAAAATAGGTGAGTACTATTGTTTTTTCACAAAATTAGTGAAGATTTCGTGTCTCCGTATAGTTCACCGGACCCGTTTTGGGTTTCTGAAAGGTATAATGAAAAGTATCGTTCATTACTCATCCATAAATGCTTTTCCCGCGCGCACACGGGAAAAGCCTATTTTCTGGACTCGTAATGAAATATACTATTTTATTGTGAAATTTGTTATTTATTAATTTTATTTGATAATTAATGTCATTTAGACACTTCGTTTTACGACTATAAGCACCAGAAAGATATGCAACCAGACGCTGTAAAAGTATATTTGGTTGCATACCTAATAGG
This sequence comes from Lochmaea crataegi, assembly GCA_947563755.1. Classification (NCBI taxonomy): domain Eukaryota; kingdom Metazoa; phylum Arthropoda; class Insecta; order Coleoptera; family Chrysomelidae; genus Lochmaea; species Lochmaea crataegi. The sequence continues at coordinate 40,170,342 of OX387433.1, read as the reverse complement.
GAGTAACATTTCGATAGGTATGGCAGCATCTAACAATATTTTAGTATGGAGTGCCCTCTCTATTTTATTCTACTATGATTGAGAGTATGAGGAAGAAAGTAAGAGAGGAGATAGAAAGGGGACTTGGACATGATGTAGATTAATTGTACAATATAATACAGGGCTGTAAAAGAGAGGAAAGAGGGGCAATAGGCGTGAGCGGAGGACTAATTACTGGTGGAATAAGGAAATAGAGGAGATGTGAAGGGAGTATAAGAAAGAACGAAGACGGATGCTGTGGGAAAGAGGAAGGATAGAGGGAAAAGGGGGATACAAAGAGAAGAAGAAGGAACTGGGGTGTAGGGTGGAGAGAGAAAAAAGAGGGATTTGGAAAGAGTTACTGGGGGACCTGGACAACAATCCATGGGGAAAGGCATATGAGATAGCGGTGAAGAGGATGGGTGGAAATAGGAACGAAGTGCTAGAGGAAGATTGGGAGAAGGAGGTTATAGGCAAATTGTTCACAGGAGAAGAAGGAGGAGTTGGAGGCAGGATTCGAGAAGTCCAGGATACTAGGTGGTAGGGAAAATGAGGGGGATAAGGCCGGAGAGAAGTGGGAAGTACAGAAGGGGGGAAGGAACAATAAAGTAAGGAAAGCCCCAGGGATAGATGGCCTGAGGGGTGATATGATGAAGAGGCTGTTGGATGACAATGGGGAGTACTTCGGCGAGCTTTTTAATAGGGTGCTGAGGGAGGAAGAGTTTCCAGAAGGATGGAAGGTGGCTAGGGTAATATTACTTAAGAAGGCGGGTAGAGAGGGGAAGCGGGCGGGGGACTACAGGCCCATCAGCCTGCTGTGTGGTATGGGTAAATTGATGGAGGGGATAATAGAGGATGGGATTGAGGAGGAAGTTGGTTGGAATGGGGGTTTTAGGGAAAACCAGCACGGGTTTGCGAAGGAAAAATCATGCATCTCGGCGCTGGGCAGGGTAATGGGATTAGTGGAAAGCTCTATGGAGGGCAGCTGGAGGAACAAGAAATTGGCCCTACTCGTATTCTTCGACGTCGGGAACGCGTTCAACAGTGTCAGCAAACGGGCAGTTTTGAGCGCATTGCTGAAGCTTGGAGTGGGGGAGGGTTTGGTTAACCTAGTGGAGGATTACCTGACGGGACGTGTGATAGTGGACACTAGAGGGAGGAGGTATGAGACGGAGGCAGGAGTGCCCTAGGGTTCGGTTCTTGGACCGATGCTGTGTGTTTGATGATGTTTGTGGGATAGTATGTGAAGAGGGATGTGAGATCACGGTTTATGCGGAGAGGAGGAGATAGAATGGAAGGCGGAGAGAATGTGTAGAAAGATTGTGGAGAACGGTGCGGTGCGAACTAGAAGTGGCGGAAGATAAGACGGTGGGGTTGCTAGTGAAGAGTCGGAGCAAGACGATGGAAGTGGGGGGTGATGGTGAAGGGAAGGAGCATTCGTATGGAGGAGACTGTGAAATACCTAGGGGTGTGGTTGGATAGTAAATTATCCTTCCGAACGCACATGTTGAAGGCGGCAAAGAAAGGGGAAAGTGAGGGCAGCATGGCTGGACAGATTGATGTGTACTATATGGTAGAGCAGAGTATGCTGTACGGTGCGGAGGTTTGGGGTGAAAGAGCGGGAGCGAATGCGAGGGTTAGACCACTCCTGCGGGTATATTGCTGAGGGTGGTGCAGGGGTACAGGACAGTGGGTGGACTGGCAGCAGTGGTGCTGGCAAGGTCCTACATATTGGACGTGATGGCTAGAGCCAAAAATAAACGCTGGTTGGGTGCGATCAGAGAGGAAGTACTGGAATGGATGGAGGAAGAAATGGAGATAAGGTGGGAGGAGTATGAGATCGCGCTAAAATGAGCGATTGGGAATAGGAGAGATTGGATGGATCGGATATTCGGGGAAGTGAACTACTTCTTCACACAGATTTTCACTGGATATGGGTCGAGAGTAGGGTACCTCCACAATATTGGGAAAAGTGAGGCTGGAGTGTGCGAGAAGTGTGAAGTGGAGGATGATGTGGGGCATGTGTTTAGATGCTGGAGGAACGAGGAAGTGCTGAAGAAGTTGGAGAGAAAACTAGGAGAGGTGGAGTATTGGGAGAGCATGGTGGAGATAATGTTGAGGGGGGAGGAGGAATGGATGGAGGTAAGTGGCGTAGTAGAGAGCATGGTCAGGGGAAGAGAACGACTCGATATGGCATGAGAGGTGGGAGTGAAAGTTGGGGAGAAGACGACGGTGTGAGCGGAAAGTGTGCGATGGACCGCCGCCCGTCTCGAAGTATGCTAGGGTAGTGATTCCGAGGCGGGGGTAACGGCGAGTTTGAGGTGGGTTTGGTTGGTAGTCATCCCCTTGGGGATGCGTCCAACACTGCTTGGGTCCTGGACCCATTCGAACATGAGTTTCCCATCTCGGCCCGAAAAAAAATAATAAATTCTATGATTGACAATTGACATTTCTGAAAATGGTGTCATTATTACGTATATTTGAAATGGCGTGAGTCGTCTTCCTAGAGAAAAAACTGCTTATTGTTTTAGTATTTTTGTGCATACGTGCATACGAAATTAAAGAATTTCCCCGTGAATGCTACTTTTGGTAACAATTTTAATATTATCGTTCGGGAATTAGACTTGGTCCAAAGGCGGTAGAAAAACAGATAGGTAGATAGGTATGTTTAAATGGACATTACTTAATATATTAATTTAATACCTTTTTATTCTTCTATAAAAACTACAATAGGTATATGAGAGACCGTTCACTAAGAAGCAACAACTACTTCTCGTGCTACATGCCCCTACACACATTGAATTACAATAAAATACAGAGTGTTCCATTTGAAAGAAGAAAGAAAATGAAAGGTTCGAGTTTCCGTCGACCCTGTATACAAAAGAAAATCATTACAGGACTCTACTGTATAACGTAGCAAAACCTCATATCAGAAGTTTCAAAAAAAATATGAGCAATCCGATTTAGGTATAATATATAGGGGTTTTAATTTAAAAAATCATATGTTTGGTTTGTAACGGAGTTATGCAACACTTTGTATACCTAACTCACTCAAATTTCAATTCAAGTGAAAAAATATACATTTTCAGAAAGAGCAAAAATTCGACTCTCACATGGGATCAATATATACAGGGTGTATCTCTAAAAAATTGACGGAATTTAATTTTGAAAGACTATTTTTCTAAAAACCAAATAACCCACTCATTTTCTAATTGAACTGCGATAAGTTACACATTTTAGAAAAGAGGAAGAGTTCGGCTCTCACATGGAAATTAAATACACAGGGTACTCTTTTGAAAAATTGACGATTTTTGCATTCGAAAAAGATAGTACAAAGATATTCATAGTATACCACAACACATTTATCAAATTACCACTTTACTTAATTTTTATCCTTGAAGGATCCTGTTCAGTAGTAATTTCTTTGCTACAAAAAATGCAATTTACAGGAATTTTTTTGTTTTATTTAAAAATCTTACAAATTAAAACGTCTGACAACAATGTAAATCTTATTAATAAATTATTTAAAAAAAAAACATTCTTCTATTAAGCACACTTCCACTCTTTCTACAATCACCATTTTATATGCGTGTTGGGAAAATTGCATCAGCTCTCGCTATTTCAACAATCAATTCAATATCTACTGTAACAATAATAATAATTTTCCGAAACATCTAAGCAACTTCAGGCGACATAGGAGGTGTAGGCGTCGGAGAAGATTCTCTACTTCTTTCTAAAACTGATTTTAACTGATCCCACAACGACACAAAAGCTCCATGCAGCGGCCAAACCGAAACCAAAATCGTAAATATCAAAGCAGCCCATCTCGATTCTTCTCCATTGAAATATTTAAACCATTCAGTAAAATACCCAAAACATAAACTCATTATTCCTATGCCATACCCAATCAATCCAGATACATTATGAAGGAATTTGAAAGTTATCGGTCTCCAGGAAACTATCTTTTTAGTTTCTGCAGGATAATTAACTGCCAATCCGAGGATAATAGCGATAATAAGGATTATCATCGATATCAAACCTAAAACAAAGAAAAATTAATAAAAAACTGCAATTACAAAAATAAACTAACCCCTTTTAAGAATTTCATCGTACGTCCATAATATAGTTTTTACAAAGAACCCAACTCCCTTTATAAATTTCATCGTACGTCAATGATGTGGAAATCTTAACAAATAAATTAACCTCTTATTAAAATTTTATAGTACTCCCATGGTGAGTAGATATTTTTACAAATAAATTAATCTCTTATAAAAATTTTATAGTGCGCCCGTGGTAAGTAGAAATTTCAACAAATAAATCAATCCCCTTCAAAAATTTTCTCTTACCCCCATGATATAGAAATTTTTACAAATAAATTAACCTTCTCTATAGATTTCATCGTGTCCCCATGATAAAGAAATTTTCACTAATAAATTAGCCCCTTATAAAAATTTTATAGTGCTCCTGTGGTAAGTAAAAATGTCTACAAATTAATGAATCACTTATAAAAATTTGATAGTGCGCCCATGGTAAGTAGAAATACCTACAAACAAATTAATCCCTAATAAAAATTTTATCGTTGACCATCCAAAAAGAGACATGATAGAGCCGAAGCGCAACGTGTTTCTTTAGCATGTCAGTGACGCGATCCCAAAAGTTTTGCCCCTATCAAAAATCGCTTAATGCGGCTGAAGAAGTTTTCACTTAAATATCAGTACCAAGTAGTCGAAAAGTATGCTGAAGATGTGACCGGTTGATGACTTACCAGTTATGCCGTGTGCAGTGTAAAGATGAAACCCAGGCTCAATGTAGACGAAGACCAAAATGTTACCAACAATTGTTATTACTGTAGCAACAGTTATTAGAATACCATGGATTGAATATTTTGCTTTTCTACTCAAATGTTTGCTCCATATATCGTCTCCGACAAATAGCATTATCGCTTCGGCCATCAATGGTATATACTGCGATAAAAAATAAAACAATTAGGAAGAGATTGGACCGTTGGAAAAATCTAGTATGGATCAGACAATAGAAAATATTCCTGGGAAATTATGGCTATTGATTACTAAACGATCTAGTTTTTTTTCGGGTCAAGATGGGAAACTCATGTTCGAATGTGTCCAGGACCCAAACAGTGTTGGACTCATCCCCAAGGGAATGCCTACCAACCAAACCCACCTCAAATTCGCCGTTACCCCCGCCTCGGTATCACTACTCTAGCACACTTCGAGACAGGCGGCGGTCCCTCACAAACACTCCGCTCACACCATCGTCTTATCCCTATCTATCACCCCTACCTCTCATGCCATATCGAGTCCTTCTCTCCCCCTAATCATGCTCTCCACTACGCCATTCACCCCCATCCATTCCTCCCCCCCTCAACATCATCTCCACCATGTTCTCCCAATACACCGCCTCCCCTAGTTTCCTCTCCAACTTCTTCAGCACTTCCTCGTTCCTCCAGCATCTAAACACAAGCCCCACATCATCCTCCACTTCACACTTCTCGCACACTCCAGCCTCACTTTTCCCAATATTGTGGAGGTACCCTACTCTCGACCCATATCCAGTGAAAATCTGTGTGAAGAAGTAGTTCACTTCCCCGAATATCCGATCCATCCAATCTCTCCTATTCCCAATCGCTCATTTTAGCGCGATCTCATACTCCTCCCACCTTATCTCCATTTCTTCCTCCATCCATTCCAGTACTTCCTCTCTGATCGCACCCAACCAGCGTTTATTTTTGGCTCTAGCCATCACGTCCAATATGTAGGACCTTGCCAGCACCACTGCTGCCAGTCCACCAGCTGTCCTGTACCCCTTCACCACTCTCAGCAGTATCCCTCTCTGCACCCGCAGGAGTGGCCCAATCCTTGCATTCACCCCCTCTCTTTCACCCCACACCTCCGCACCGTACAGCATATTCTGATCTACCATCCTACCAATTACCTTCCTCTTTCACTCTCCAGGCCCTTTCACATTACACATCAATCTTCCCAGCCATACTGCCTTCACTTCCCCCTTCTCTGCCGTCTTTAACATGTGCGTTTTTAAGGATAATTGACTATCCAACCACACCCTTAGGTATTTCACAGACTCCTCCATACGAATTCTCCTTCCCTTCACCATCACCCCCCTTCCCTTGTCTTGTTCCGTTCCTTCACTAGAAACCCCACCGTCTTATCTTCTGCCACTTCCAGTCCTCACCGCTCATCTTTTCCACAATCTTCCTACACATCCTCTCCGACTTCTTTCTATCTCCGCCTCTCCCTTTGCCGTACATACCAGACACACACATCGTCCGCATACACCGTAATCTCACATACTATCCCACAAACCCCATTTTTCCCTTCCTCTTTTCCATCCTTCCTTCCCCTACTACATTTTATCTCCCCTGGTTTGTGTCCCCTTTCCCCACATACCCTACAAAGGAAGGCCTGCCGACAGTCTCTGTCCATGTGATCCTCGCTCTTACAAAGCCAGCACTTAGTCTTCTCCTTGACTCCGTTCACCTTACACCTTGCTACTTTGTGCCCCTCTACCCTCTATAATAGTTACCCGTTTCTCCCCAATCTAATCTCCCTTTTTCTCAGTAAGACTTCCGCTTTTTTCCATTCTGCCCTCATCACCGCCATTTTCACCCCGTTCCTCTCCCTTAGCACTTAATCACCTTTGTCCCTTTCCCAATCAATGTCTCTATCCCAATCACAATCCCAATCATCCAGTTCATGACAACATCCTCTCCAATCGTTATTCAGCTGACTATAAAAAAAAGGAAAAGAACAGATCCACCAATTTATGAAAGGATTAACAGATCCCTCAACCTTCTAAATATATCTATTCCTCCAACGATTCCTCAACTCATTTCCTCTCCTCCTCCATTGCTAATAAAATTACCAATATGTGATATATCTTTGACAAGTTTTGATAAGAACGAAAGAAACTATACCCCAATAGGAGGAAAATACCATGAGAAAATATCTTACTCCCAACATTATATCCATATCTACACTGATGCATCTAAAATGGATACAGGAGTCGGAGCCCCACTTGTAACTCCAAATTTGATCATAAAAATTAGACTACCTTTAATTACAAGTATTCTAGTTGGAGAACTTTACGTGATATTTCAAGCTCTAGTCCATGCCAATAGAGATAATGTAAACAATTGCTCATAGTAACTGATTCATTGAACTCAATTGAAAGTTTGCGCCAGACATATCCATCAAACCCAATACTGACACTTATTAAGCAGGAACTATCACAGCTATACAATTCAGGAGAAGTTATACAGTTATTATGGGTATCCTCACATACAGGAATAGAGGGAAATGAGTCAGCTGATGCAGCAGCCAAAGCTGCAATTCAGGATCCCAGTGCCACCGAAGTCACGAGAGCTACGATGCCAGACACCAAGACATTGGTTAACAACGCTTTGCAACACTAGTGGTCCCATGCTATCTCACGATAAATTTAGTGAAGTGAAAAGAACAGTTAAACCATGAAGTGCCGTTCCAGAAACTAGGAAAGAACAAGTTATCCTATCCCGACTCCGAATAGGTCACACCAGATTTTCCCATGAACAGCTAATGTCGAAATCCGAACAATCCCGCTGTACAGTGTGTCAATGCCCTTTAACAGTCAGGCATGTATCAATAGACTGTCCAAAGTTTTCACAGCAGAGAGTGACATTTAACATCCCACCTACTATCTACTTTTTGGTCGAAGAAGAATACAATATGGAAAGCTTGGTTTGTGTTTTTATACCTGCAGTACTACTTCGAATTTATTTATTGTTATAACAGTTGGTAGCGTTGATCACCTAAAGGGTTGATGCGCTTTATTTTCCTGAAATAAAAAAAAAATTCCTGCAAGATCGTCCGATTTTTGTTTTTGATGGTACTTAAATTAATTAGTTTATGCTATTCCGAATTGTATTCTGCCATGGGAAAGAATATATGGTGCATGTAATGAAATTCAAAATGATCCCAAAATTTTTCCAAGATCTGGACAATCCTCACAAAAAAAATATATGTCCTCTTCCTCTTCCTCTTCCTCTTCCTCTTCCTCTTCCTCTTCCTCTTCCTCTTCCTCTTCCTCTTCCTCTTCCTCTTCCTCTTCCTCTTCCTCTTCCTCTTCCTCTTCCTCTTCCTCTTCCTCTTCCTCTTCCTCTTCCTCTTCCTCTTCCTCTTCCTCTTCCTCTTCCTCTTCCTCTTCCTCTTCCTCTTCCTCTTCCTCTTCCTCTTCCTCTTCCTCTTCCTCTTCCTCTTCCTCTTCCTCTTCCTCTTCCTCTTCCTCTTCCTCTTCCTCTTCCTCTTCCTCTTCCTCTTCCTCTTCCTCTTCCTCTTCCTCTTCCTCTTCCTCTTCCTCTTCCTCTTCCTCTTCCTCTTCCTCTTCCTCTTCCTCTTCCTCTTCCTCTTCCTCTTCCTCTTCCTCTTCCTCTTCCTCTTCCTCTTCCTCTTCCTCTTCCTCTTCCTCTTCCTCTTCCTCTTCCTCTTCCTCTTCCTCTTCCTCTTCCTCTTCCTCTTCCTCTTCCTCTTCCTCTTCCTCTTCCTCTTCCTCTTCCTCTTCCTCTTCCTCTTCCTCTTCCTCTTCCTCTTCCTCTTCCTCTTCCTCTTCCTCTTCCTCTTCCTCTTCCTCCTTATACATAGCGGATATCTTGTGCTGGGTTTTTGAAGGTGAAGGAGACGTCGTATCGAAATTTTGAAAGAAAGAGTTTGTATAGAGAGGGCCAAAAATGATTATGTTTGGCATCAAAGATAAAATAAAAAAATCTAATCAGTGGCGTAGTTAGGGTAATATATTTTAACAATTTTTTGTTAGTTCCTAATGGTGGATCCATGTAGAAACGGTCTAGCAGATTTAGGGAAAAATAATGATTTGTACCCATCGGCGCTGCCACTGGAATTATACACGAAAATATAAACGAAACTTTTTTATTTATGGAAATATGAAAAAAATAGCCGAATCCAATTTTGGAGAACTCGTCAAGATCTTGCAACAAATAGTCGTCACCTCACAGAAGACATTGAAGGATCTAATTTATAGATTCAGATGGAAAGTGCTCCAAAGAAAACCGAAGTCAACACCAAATGCGTTTAATGATATACTGAGAAAAATCTGGGACAAAAACTATTTATAAATTTCACCACATCCGTTTTCAACAGAATCAATAAATTTCCAACAGTTTCTTTTGTTTATTTCAATGGAAAAACCTATTCAGATAAAAAGATATAAGAATAAATTTATTGGTACTTACCCCGAAAGTGCATAATATGACGTGATAAGAAAACCATCCTCCTAAATATTGAAATGGGATCCAACAAGTGTACACAAACAAACTAGCCGACAAAAATCTCACAGTATAGTTGATCATAAATCTAAAAAATTAAATAAATACGCATAAAACGAAACAACAATGTTGAAATTTTAACGAGTTCATACGAAAAAATAATAATAATCATTAATACCAAAAACTGATATTATTAATAGATTGTGAACTAAATATGACTGTGTAGCAGTGGCGTAGAAACTATAAAACAAACTATGAACAGTGAAGTACCTTGTTTTATTTCTACGAGACTAAGAATAAATTACAGACAATAAAATAAGAAGATTCATAGGTAAATTTTTATGACAAAAATCCTAGTAGAAAACGAACTGTGCCTTCATTACGTAGTATGAACCTGATATATTTTCGACCCGCAAATGTTGCTCACGAAATTGTTATAAACAGTTAGAACGAAAAAAAGTTTTTTGTTAATAACACGAAATTACTCAATGCCGAAGAAAGAGTATGGAGTACAACACTTGTGAACTCAAGGTCTATGCCCCCGTCGGTTTGCAGCACGAAGTTTGACTTCAGATACTTGTTACAGCTTACAGCATCTAGCATTCTTTTTTTAATAGTTGTTAATTGGTGGTGGGGACACCTACAAAGAATGTCAAATTCCAGATAAGTTAAGCAAGTATGGGAGGCAAGTAAAGCGAATAGGAGAAAACGTTGAAGACCGAGAGAAACATGGGACAGCAGCGTTAGAAAAATTCTGCAAGAAAAGGGACAATCATGGAATGAGGCAAAAATATTAGCAAGAAGTTGGAAGGAAAGGGCCAAGTTTGTTCACGAATACATTTCCACATAACATTATTGCCAAATATAAGAAGAATATGTAATGTTAGGTAATGAAATGTTATAAATAGATATCGAAGAATAAAATAGTAGTTTGTGCAACTAGTGTGGATATGATGGCCATATCGCACGAGGACGAAGTTTGAGCACGACGCCGTAGGCGGAGTGCTCAATCGTCCGAGAGCGATATGGACAATCCACACGAGTCGAACAGTATATTTTTTCTACGACCCACCTAAGAAAAAATCTAGAAAATAAACATTTTATTAAACTATAATATAACTTCAAATTAAAAATTTTTAATAATTTTACTATTTATATTATTTTATTATTATTTAGAAATAAAATTAAAATTTAAAAAAAAATTCCCAACGGGGAATCGAACTCTGATCTACCGCGTGAGAGGCTGGGATACTTACCACTGGACTACCGATGAATATACTAATCATCTATCTATAACGTCAAATGTATTAGATAAAAACTGACGTTTGTGAGGAGTACCTTTAAATATTCATTTTATTCTGTTTCTATACGTTATACGTCTCCTTTGCGGCTAAGCGAATATCTGGTGGAAAATTATTTATTGATTCATCACTGGAATCACTCATTTCTACTAATATTTTTCTTAAAAACTATAGAAATATTTATTTTGACGTTTCTATGAAATTGAAAAAAGATTAGTTGGCGGGTACTAAACGCAAATGCTGATTGGTGGATTTCATATACGTTCTAGGATGTATATGAAATCATATCCGTTCAGTTAACCGGAGTGGCCTACATTTACATTCTGTAAATTGTGCAGAAAATGGATAATATACATGTGGGTGTAGAAAAATATTTTATTCTAACGCTTACAACAATGTTTTGAAAAATATTTTTCAAAAATATCTATTGGTAACACGTTTTACTAAATACGACAATTTTACAGGAAACTGTAATAATTCTTTATGTTTCAAGCTAACGGGCTTGTTGTCATACGAATTTTGGTTTGTGACTTGGAGGTGAAGGTGTCGCTACTTTCGCAACTATTACATTTCCGTCATTGGAAGCTATGTATAGTTGGTGATTGTAGAGACAAATTCAGTTCGGGATTAACTCTCGGACGATAACATATACCTTGTACTGATGAGGCGCAATACGCTGAAACCGGTCTACAAGTTATGTTGTCCCTTCTAGTTGCAAACCAGAATGGTTGGTTTAAATCTTGTAGATTCACCAGCCCCGTTTGACTTAGAAGTGTAATTCAATGTCTGTCGGGGCATGTAGTCCAGGAAGTAGTTGTTTCTTCTTTGTTGAACGGTCACTGTTTTTGAAAAATATTTTTCAAAACATTGTTGTAAGCGTTAGAATAATATATTTTTATTCTTCGATATCTATTGGTAACACGCTTTACTAAATACGACAATTTTACAGGAAACTGTAATAATTCTAAATGTTATAAAGTTCGTCCGTCCCTGTAACTTTTGAAACGTTGGGTATATAGTGATGAAATTTGGAACGATAATATATGACCCCTTTCTGCATTTTTAACACATCAATGACAGCTCTGAATGTCAAAGTGGGAGGGCATTTGGAATATTTTTTTTAAATGGAAATGGGGGTCGAGTAATACCTCATTTTGGAGGGCTTTTTATGCTCGATAAATTCTCCAGATTTGAAAACGTGAGGTTCAATAGTTTCAAAATAAAAACCAGTAATAACGATTTCATTGTTAATATTCATACTATTACATAATTATTGGAAATTATTTATGTTTCAAAACAAAACATAATGTAAAAGTAAACAAATAACATTGAACCTTCCCTAACCTAAAATAGCTTAAGCTAAAACATTGTGAAATAATTTAAATTAAACGTAAAAGCACAAACAAATTTAGAAAACACTTGTTACTTCAGAAGATGTTGAAAATGACCACCAAGACCTACGTGACAAATAAATATTCTATATATAGAGTGAATTCTTTTCTGAAATTGTGGCATTTTTCTTAAACAAACATCCGTAATTCGTTGTCTAAGTTCATTCAGTGATCCGGGAGCCGTTTTATACACTTCGGATTTAATATATCCACAAAGAAAAGAATCCAGGGGCGTGAGGTCTAGCTATCGAGCTGGTTATTCTGTAGGACCTCGACGACAAATCCACCTATCTTTATAATTCTCAATAAGGGAATTTCTGACTTGCTTGAAATAGTGAGGCGGGTCTCCGTCTTGTTGGAATATCACCTCCTGAAATTCATGTGGATCTTGGGCAGCAATTGTACTTTGCAACTTATTCAGGTACATGGGTCCATTAAGATTTCCTTTCAGAAAAAAGGGACATATGATATAATTTCCCAAAATGCCCACCCAGACATTAAGGTTCTGGGGGAACTGTGTGTGTCCCTCGCGGAAAACATGGGGGTTTTCATCACTCCAGTACCTACAGTTTTGAGTATGTATTAACTCTTCTGTTTAAAAAAAGTACTTTCGTCACTAAAACAGATATTCCGTAAATAGTTTTGATTCCCTGTGATTCTTCCTGACATAATCTCGCAAAATTTGAGTCGTCTATCAGTATCATCTTCTGTTAATTCATGCACAATTTTGATTTTTGTATGGATGACATTTTTTTCCGCCCAGAACTTGGAGCGTCTTTTATCGAACCAGTTTCTAGAAATTTTGAAGTTAAGTTACTAAAAATTTTCTCCATATTTGGCGTTCGGGATAACGTTCATTGAACATACGAACAGCAGAATGGTAATTTCTATTAGATTCACCAAAAATAATAACCGTTTCAAATTTGTCTTGTAATGAACGAGCCATTGTAGACAATTTCGTCCTAAAATTTACTGTCAAACCTAAATGCAGGTATTAAAAAACATAACAGCAACAATCAACAATGATATCTAGTAGGTAGTACACAAATTAACAGAAGATTGTTATAAACTTATTTTGAAACTATTAAACCTCATGTTTTCAAATCTGGAAAATGTATCGAGCATAAAAAGACCTCCAAAATGAGGTATTACTCGACCCCCATTTCCATTTAAAAAAAATTCCAAATTCCCACCCAGCTGTCACTTTGACATTCAGAGCTGTCGTTGATATGTTAAAAAATGCAGAATAGGGTCATTGTTATCGTTGCAAATTTCATCACTATATACCCAACGGTTCAAAAGTTAAACGGGGGGACGGATTTTATGTCCTCACTGTATATCTCATTGCACCATTCAAGTTAAGAAGATCTGATTGTCATTCACGTGAATTTTCTGACGTATGACATATTTTTTTAATATATTTTTTAAAGTAATAAAATATATCCCCGCCTATGCTTATCAAAGCAGAAAGTCGCCAAGGGCGAAGAACACATTTTTTAACTTCTGCAAATTATTTTGAAAAAAATTTAACGTGTTCGCATTTTTTCCAAAAATTTAAGGAACAAATCTCACAGATTATTTCAATATTTAAATTTTGCAAAAATGGGTGAAAATCGCATCTCAATGAATGTTTTCAAATGATGTACGGCAAATACCTTCTGAGATATCTACAGCCGATTACCAATTTTAATTAAACAACCGGTACATGATGAAAAAGTGTTTTTCTACAGTCGCTCGTAAAATGACTAATTACTATATTCAAATGAAATCGTAAAGTCGACAGATGCCGAGGATTGTTACTTTACGCTCTAGCGCAAAAAAGGAATCTTTTTCGCTCGCTAATTTAATCAAACCACGCCCTCCGAATTAACTCAATTGGTGAATAATTAACAATTTATCATATTAAAAATTAAATAAATTTAAATAAATCTATATGAAAATTGTCAAAAAATTTGAAATATGGTCAAAAATTGTCAAAAATGGTCAAAAATTGTCAAAATCTGTCATAAATTGTCAAAAATTGTCAAAAATTGTCAAAAATTGTCAAAAATTGTCAAAAATTGTCAAAAATTGTCAAAAATTGTCAAAAATTGTCAAAATCTGTCAAAAATTGTCAAAAATTGTCAAATATTGTCAAAAATGGTCAATTATTGTCAAAAACTGTTAAAAATGGTCAATTATTGTCAAAAACTGTGAAAAATGGACAATTTTTCTCCAAAACTGTCAAAAAGGGTCAATAATTGTCAAAAATAGTCGATAATTGACAAAGACTTTAAAAAAGATTTGAAAAATGGTCAAACATTTTCAAAAATGGTCAATTGTCAAAAATTTTAAAATTTTTTTTGAAAAATGTTCAATAGTTTTCAAAAATGGTCAAAAATTTTGAAAAATGGTTAACATTTTTGAAAAATTGTCAAAAGATTCTGTAAAATTGTTAAAAATTGCCAATAATTGTCAAAAACTATCAAAAATGGACAATTATTGTTAAAATTTTGAAAAATAGTTGGTAATTGTCAAAAATGATTAAAAATTTTGAAAAATGTTCCTTAATTGTCAACAATTGTCAATAATTGTCAAAAACGGTCAATAATTTTGAAAAATGGTCTAAAGTTTTGAAAAATTGTCAAAAATGGCCAAAAACTATCAAAAATGGTTAAAAATGGTTAAAAATTGTCAATTATTTTTAAAAACTGTCAAAAATGGACAATTATTGTCAAAATTGGTCAATAATTGTCAAAAATTGTTAAAATTTTGAAAAATGGTCGATAATTGTCAAAAACCATCAAAAATTGTCGAAAACTGTCAAAAATGGACAATTATTGTTAAAAATTGTCAAAATTTTGAAAAATAGTAGATAATGGTCAAAAATTGTTAAAGTTTTTGAAAAATTATCAAAAATTTTGAAATATGGTCAAAAATGGTCAAGCATCATTGTAAATTATTATCAAAAATGGTCAATAATTTTGAAAAATGGTCTAAAATTTTGAAAAATTGTCAAAAATGGTCAAAACTATTAAAAATGGTTAAAAATTGTCAATTATTGTTAAAAACTGTCAAAAATGGTTAAAAATTGTCATCATTTTGAGAAATGGTCAAAAATTATCAAAAATTTGGAAAAATGGTCCTTAATTCGAAAAACAGTCAAAATGGTCAATATTTGTCAAAAATGGTCTATAATTGTCAACAATTGTCCATAATTATCAAAAATGGTCAATAATTTTGAAAAATGGTCTAAAATTTTGAAAAATGGTCAAAAATTATCAAAAATGGTTAAAAATTGTCAATTATTGTTAGAAACTGTTAAAAATGGACAATTATTGTCAAAAACTGTCAAAATGGTTAAAAATTGTCATCATTTTGAAAAATGGTCAAAAATTATCAAAAATTTGGAAAAATGGTCACTAATTTGTAAAACGGTCAAAATGGTCAATAATTGTCAAAAATGGTCAATAATTGTTAACATTTTGAAAAATGGTCAATAATTGTAAAAATTTTGAAAAATGGTCAATAATACGAGCCGTTTCCGAAAATCGATTTAAACACGTATTTTATAAAATCGATTTACTAAAAATCGATTAATGTTACGATAAAAATCTATAACTAAAAATCGATTATAAGAAAATAATAATTGATTATTTTTTAACATCCCTAGTCAGTAGATCTTTTTAAGGTTAATCATGATGAATAGCGAAAATGACGATTATTCTAGCACTCCTATTATAACCTAAGATAATATAAAAAACTGTTTTAATTATTAAAAGGGCGACTGTGGAAAAAATTATGTGTGTTTTTCGAGAGTAAAGTAAAATCGCCGCTTTCGAAAGCCAACATTCTTTCTCAAGCGGCAATCTGTTACTTTACGCTTTAAATACACCAATAACTATTTTTTTATGTGAAAAAGTGTTTTTTTTATGTAAAAAAATGTTAACGGTTGAAGATGGGTATAGAGAACTGAAAAGAAAAATTGTACAAACGTAAATATTCCATTAAAAGAAAACGAAGCTATTATCAACTTCCGGTATAACTGGAAGAAGAAAAAATATGACAATATTTTCATTAAATAATTGACCCTTAGAAATCCCACCATACCAATTTTCACTGTTCAGACACCTTCACTTCTCGAGATTTTTCTAAATTCTAATGACGGTTTATTTACCGCACCCTGTATATTAACTTCTGTGTTATTGCTCCAGTTACATTTAAACTATTTTAAAAACTTCCATGTATTTTTTTTGTTTTGCTATTTTTTTTACCTGGGTAACATGAACACCTATGCAATAAAGAAATTATACAGTGGATTACCTGACCTTGAAAAAAATAAATCAAAATCAAAATCAAAAATTAAAACTCACCTATTAATTAATGATTTGAAATCTGCATGATTTGAGTTGGTATCACCCATATTCAAAATCACTTACACAAAATATTTACTTACTGAATGAAATAAAACCGTAAGATCGTCGTCAATGGTCAACTTACAAGAATAAATTGACCATTTGAATTGCTAATAAGAAATGGTATTCACCAGTTTGAAATCGCTTGGGAATTACCATTACTATCACCGAATCGCAATATGTTTTATTTTTGACTTATTTTCTCGCTATGGATAAAGTAATGTTTATTGCATAACTATTGTTTACAAAAAATGCTCAAGTAGTTGAATACCAGGAAGTGTGGAAATTTATTTGAAAAATTCCGTCAAAACATGAGTTATGCTAATGATTTTATTCTAATTTTCCCAGCACTCAGATCAATGTAGATGATAATAATAATAAAATAATTTTAAAATCAGTTTGGATCATTCAGTACTTATATTAAATTATTATTTTAAATAACCAGTGGCGGCTCGTGGTTAATTTGATAGGGGGGTGATGTTACCAAAATCTTAAAATACGGTACGCCACTGACCAGTCCCCCGGAGGCCTATCCGCCGTAGGTGGAAATTTTTCGAGAAAATACTACCAGAAGTCGTTAAAATCGTTAAAAAAGCAAAAAAATTTGTGGAGTTTCTTTCCGAAGCCCCAGAGGCAAAATTTTTTTTTGGGCCACGCTTGTTTTATATAAAAATAATGCTCTCTTAAAATACAACCATATTTTATTAATTTCTATACATATTAAATATGACAAACTTAAATTAAATGATAATTAGTGTAAATCTTTTTAAAATTTAAGTGAAGCCCTCGATCTATCGTATTTGCAACAACTTATTTCGTCAAAACAGCTCATTATTCTCATTATTTCGCTTCAAATGCTCTCCTTTAAATCAAAATATAGCGCAGCCTGCCAACCCCTCTACTCATATCTTTTCTAAGCGTGTAATAATCAGCCGACGTAAGTCGATTCATCGTCGATATTAAACCGGGCTTTTGATCCGTCACATGTAAACTTCGAAGATCATCAGCGCTCGGCAAATTCCGTTGCCATATAACACCTTGAGGTCAACGGTGGACACCAGCCCGCTTTCCAATGACCTAATGGAGGAGCCGCCACTGAAACTTAGTGGCCCATTGATTCTGCATAACAGTCCAAATAATATCTACTCTTTTTTGGCAACTTTGTTTTTATAATTTCCCATATTTGGTACTTCTCTCCTTTGAATATTGGTATTTTTAGACTCGGCTCATCGTGAATGGTAACTTCGTTATTCATGTTAATTAAACTGGAATCCTCTAGGTTGGATATGAATTTGGCTTCGAACCATTTTTTTAAGTTTTCGCAGTTCATATCATCATATGATAGTTGCCGGATTTTCTGTTAGCCATAGTTTTTAAATGACTGTCAAACTTCATAAAAATGAATACTAATACTCTTTGAATTTAATACAGGGTACGTCAAAACACAAATTCATTATTTGGATATTTCATGAATTACATTTATTATTTTTATTTACTTTACTATTTACAAATATCTTGAAGCAATACACAAAAAACAATTATACAAAACATTAGATACAAAAATTATTATTTTTATTGTAGAAGGTGTTCGAAATGAGTTCCTATATCAATAAAATCAAGGTTTCTATGAAGGTATATGTCACAAATTGACAATTTAGTTTTAGACCATATTGATTTGACATTGTCTTGGATTTTGATTATTTTGTAACAGTCAACAATGGATTTTGAATTGATCTTAGCTCCCAGATATTTTATTGAGGTCACTTGTTCGATTGTTTGTCCCTTGACACGCAGGTGTGCATTTATTGGAGTCTTAGAAAAGACCAATAGTTTGGTCTTGTAGACATTGAGATGCAATCCAAACATCTCACTATGGTGAACTACGGAAACTATGACGCTCTTGTATATCGTTGGCTATTATAACCGTATTATCGGCGTACCTGATATTGATTATTGGGGCTCCATTGATTTTGATTCCGCTCTGGACTCCATCCAGTGCAAGACGCAACCCTGTTTGATTCCAATAATATTCTATGAAACATGCAAATACATTCACATTCATGTCGCTACACCTCTGTGTCAATGCATTTAGGGGAAAGAGTGCTTCGCGCGTTCCGAGTCCGTTTCGGAATCCAGACTGGATGTTGTCCATCTGACATTCGCACTTCTTGTAGATTCGCGTGTGGATGATTCTAAGAAAGATTTTCAGGACATGGGACATAAGACTTATCATTCGGTAGTCATCACATTGTAAGGCGTTGGGTTTCTTTGGCAGGGTTGCGAATGTTGATTAAAGCCAACCTGATGGTATCTTGCTTGAGCTATATAATTTGTTAAATAATGCTGTTATTAAATCTAGGCTTTTACTTTCATTATCTGCAATTCATTTAAGTATTTCAACGTTGATTTTATCGGTACCGGTAGCTTTTCCGTTTTTATGTGCTTTTATTGCATAAACAACTTCGTCTCTGGTTATTTCTGGAGCCTTTTCATTCAATATGTGATCTATCGGTGGTGGGGAGCAAGGTCTGTCATCATTAAAAAGTGTCTGGATATATTTTTCCATCTCGCGAGTTTAGCTTCTTCTCCTAAAATTATCTCGTTGTTACCGTCTTTTTGATTGAGCAACTTTTATGTTGGTCAAAGAAAAAGCCTCTAGCCGCGCACTAGCAACTTTTTTTCGGCAACTGGATAGTTGCGAAAATGAAACGCATTTGTTTTTATAAGATACCACGCATTGGCAACTTTTTAATCACGGCAACTAAAAAATTACATCTTGATCTATTTTGAAGGCGATTCAACTGTTGCTTGAAATAATATAACCTACAGGTCTGGACCTGTCCACGTACACTGGGGATTAATTAGTTGCCTGCATGGGATTTGTCAAACGTTCTTCGCTGCATTTTCGGCGGTGATTTTCACATATAGAAAGTATAATAAGT
Source organism: Lochmaea crataegi (assembly GCA_947563755.1). Taxonomy (NCBI): domain Eukaryota; kingdom Metazoa; phylum Arthropoda; class Insecta; order Coleoptera; family Chrysomelidae; genus Lochmaea; species Lochmaea crataegi. The sequence goes on along the minus strand of OX387433.1, from coordinate 40,151,001 downwards.
TAAAAACATGCCTTTAGATATAGAGCTATTTATTAGTGAAATTGAAAAGCGTCCACCTCTTTATGACATAAAATTAAGAGAATATTCGGACCGAAATTTAAAACTCAAATTGTGTTCAGAAATACTTGAGAAGTTTGTAGAAAATTGGAAAGATCTTCCTACTTCTGAAAAGACAAATGAAGGTAAGAAGAACTTTTATGTGTTTATTTATACAAACAAAGCATTTTACTTATTTATTCATGTTAAGTGACATTGAAAATAGAACACAATAACAACATAATATATATAAATTAATTTTTCCTGTGCAATCTATCTTCAATTATCTTTAAATTTATTACACATTTTGTTTTTACTACGTACCTATCCTAAAGAGTAACTTACAAAAATTGAACATTTCCATTATTTTACTTATATTTTGTCATATTGCCAAGGCAAGCATCCTTGAGGAGAAGTGAAATAGTTTGCAAAATAATCTGTAATTTGAATCCCTGCATTCCGCCCCCTTGTTCCGACAGGATGTAGATCACCCAAATTGCATTGATATAAGGTATCTTCAAAACAAACACCATCATGTTTTCTCACGTAGTTATGTAAAATACAGCAAGCTTTTATTATGCTGTCTGAAAACTCGAGGTTGGTATCCAGTGGTCGGTTTAATATCCTCCACTTACTAACCGATATGCCAAAAGTACATTCCACCATTCTACGGGCTCTTGACAGCCTGTAATTAAATATTCGTTTCGTGGGTGATAAATTTCTGCTAGGGAATGGACGTAAAACATGTTCTGATGTAGCAAAGGCTTCATCTCCTAAAAGAATTAGAGGCATAGCTGTTCCATTTTCATCATTTGGTAGTTTGGAATATCCAATAAGCCCCTATCAAGTAAAGTTCCAAATTTAGATTTGCGAAAAATATTAGAGTCGCTAGCTGAACCATAAGCTCCAACCTCTACCGACACAAAACTATAATCAGAATCTGCTACTGCAAGTAACACAGTTGAAAAGAACGACTTGTAGTTAAAAAATTCAGAACCAGTGTGACGAGGTTTCTTCATTCTAATGTGTTTGCCATCAATGGCTCCAATGCAATTAGGAAAATTTGTTCGTTCATAGAAACCCTCTACTATTTTCAGCCAGTCATTCCTATTTTTTGCTCCCATGTAATGCGGTAGTAAGCATTCCCAAATACCATCAGATGTATCTCGAACAACTTCTCTTATTGTTGCTTCACCTAGTAGATATTCATAGTGCAAGGAAACAAAGCTGTTGCCAGTTGCTAAATACCTACAATAAAATATCAAGTATAAGCTAGCTTATTCGTTGTTACCGTTTCTATTCAAATAACAATGTACAGTGAGGTTGTTTTTTTTATCTTTGATAGCATTCTAATCAGCTGTAGGTAACTCTTTTGTTTTTTAAAAGGTATCGAAATGAAACCAAACCCATATTGTATAGTTATCTAGTTAAGTTTTTTCTAACAAAATCGTTTGTTTTTTGTTTCATTTTTTAAACGAAAAAACTTGTTAGATAGCTATACAATATGGTTTTGGTTTCATTTCAATACCTTTAAAAACAGAAGAGTTGCAGGTGATTAAAATGCTATCAAAGATAAAAAAAAATGCACTGTACATGCACATATGGTATATATGTATCAATGACTAGAGAGCAACAAAAAAGAATCAATTTTTACTACTAATTTTGCAAAGTAGTACTTATGTATATCATTAAACTTCATGGCATTTTATTTTTTACAGGTAAACTATTGCAATCCAAATAGAAAAATCTCAGGACCTGTTTTAAGAGGGAATATGAATCACAGAAAAACATGCCCTCAGGATCGGCAGCTAAAAAGAGACAAAAATATATCTATTTTGACCAAATGTTGTTTCTCAAAAATTCAGTTGATGATAGAGAGACATCAAGCAATTTAGAGTTACCACTATCACCAGAGTCTCAAAATGACAGCTCTTCTGTAGATACTGAAAACCAGCATCAGCAGGAAGAAGAAAATTCCAGACAGGAAGCAGAGAGTTCCAGACAGGAAGCAGAAACTTCTAGACATGGAGCAGAGAGTTTCAAACAAACACCATCAGCAAGACAACTTACATCAGAAAAACGCAAAAGAAAATGCTCCAAGACGTATGAAGAGTCCTTGTTAGAAATACTGCGTGAGAAAAAAGAAGAAGAAAAGGAAATCGATGAAGATAAATACTTTCTTATGTCACTTCTTCCAACTTTTCGACAATTTGATGAAGATCAGAAATTTATTGCTAAAACAGAAATTATGGGTCTTTTGAGGCGAATACGACTTTCAAAAAATGTTCCTGTAGAAGGTATCACCTCGCACAATACAACGACAACTTTTTCGGCCAATTTACGTCAATTCTTTTCGAGTTTTGCACCTCAGCAAATGCATCAAAATTCACAGATGTATGCAAGTGTGACCCATAATTCAACTTCTGGAATTTTGCAAAATGCTCCAATTTACGGAAGTACGACGAGTGTTCCAACACCTAATTTACTTTCACCTTCAGAAACTGTGCAATCTTGGGATGACGAAGTGTCTGAAGCTTCTTATGTATACCTATCGTGATTTTTAGATAAAAGGCTATTCTATTTTTTTTCTAAGTTTTATTGTGTTAATGTTAACAGTTTAGGAATAAAATGTTTCAGTTTCAAATAAAGTATTTTTGAAATATTATGTGATCTTACAGCCAATCTTTCTGCTACTGGCACAGCCAACCGCATACGAGTATCTTGACGTACAATATGGCTTTTAACTAGGGACAGCAGCCCATCAAAACTAGTATAGCACATTCTGAAGTATTGGAAAAATTTCTGAGGATATTTGCGTAAACTTTCAAAAATCTTATAAAACTGCCCATTTGAGAGTCTCCCACTGATAATTGGATGTTCCCAAAAACGTTTTTTTTATTTTTTTTTCTATTTTTTAAAATAAGACCAGTAATTACTGCTGTCTCAACGAAATCCATGATTGATCTGGATCTGGCATTCTCTGACTGGAAAACTTCTGGTAGAAATTTATGACGCAAAGCAATTCACCAGTGAATAGTGCGCGGTGCACAAATTTATCAGCAACTTTTTGATTGAGCAACTTTTATGTTGGTCAATGAAAAAGTTACTAGTGCGCGGCTAAGATTGTTCCTTGATGTTTTCTGTTTGTAAATTCTTTCACTTTTTTCATGAACATTAAAGGTGTCATATTTTTCTAGTGATTGTTCTATTTTTTTGGCACTTTGTCGACATCTAGATCTCTTTCGCTTCCCGGCACTTTTGTATTCTGTCGGATTTGCCTTGTATTTCCGTCTATCATTCATGAGGTCTAATATTTCCTGCGTCATCCATTCCTGTTTTTTGTTGGTTGCCGTGAATCCAATGTCTTTTTCCTGGATATTTTTTGTATCATTCCATGTCTTTTCAGCATTCTCTTCCCGTACGGATATCTCTACCATTTATAGTTCTTTTTCGATCTTAGAACTTATCTCCTTCCTTTTCTTGGGGTTATTCAATCGTGCAATGTCTATTTTTTTGACGTTTTTTCTCTTTCAACTCTCAGAAATCTCTTGAGTCTAAAGTCCAACACGAAAGGGTTGTGATCACTGCTGATGTCTGCTCCAGGGTAAGTTTTTGAAAATTAGGCTGAGTAAAATGAAATCAATCTGATTCCTGACAATTTTTCCTCCCTATACTATATACTTCCGTTTGCAAAAATAAAATCTAGTTTCCCAAGATTTTCAATTCATTCAATTTTCAAAGTATGTATCAAAACTTGCAAGCTGTCAAGTGTAATGTCATAGACAGATGCCCATAATATTCCAGTGTTTTGACCATAGAGATACTACAGATAGAGGCAACAATCTAGCTCGAAACCCGTCAGCATATAAGAGAGAGATAGAAAATCAGAGGTTCAGGCTGTCTTTTTCTAATGGCACGCATGCTATAGACGAGAGACAAAGACAGAAAAACCTCTGACGTTTGTCTTTTTCTCTCTCAGCGGAGTTCAGACGGACATTCCCACTTACACAGCGGCCTATGGCTTGTTGCCTCTATCTGTAGTATCTCTATGGTTTTGACACGAAATTTAAATTGTATTTTAAGAATGCGAATTTCTCCTTTAAAACCCTTATTTTTTGCAGAAATATTACTAATTTTGAAAAAATTATAAGCGTGCAAATATCGTGAAGCCGTTTTTGGAAATCGGTCATCATACCCAATGGACTGGTAAATCATTATGTTTGTGATGGTGAATTCAGACTCGCCATCAATCTAGGCGCGAGTCAAAAAATGACATAATAATTGAATTTATTTAAGTGTCAAGACGTTAATTTATATATCTACTGATAAAGTATGAAATTATAGAAGTTTGTTATCATTGAAGAAAGTTTAATCTTAAAAGAAGGCAAATTCCCCAACATTTTGGTAGCAGAGCGTGGTTTTCATGGCGAATTTGTGATATCATCCCGGTCGAGCATCTGTCCCGGCCCAGTGGAAGAAAAAAGCCTTCAGTGAAACAAACCGAGAAAAAATTGTGGTTAGCTGGCGTATAGCATCAACATTGTGAGCTCTTTTTATACATTGCCTAACCTTACATATTTTCATACCTTTAACGTTTTACCCTTTGAGTTTCGCTTGCCTCGAATTGTTGTGTAATAATTACAAATATATACAATATTTCATTGATCAATTTATCTTAATGGCTGATATCTGTTGGAGATCAGGTGCACAGTAATAGAATCTCAGACGAATACAATGAACTTTAATAATACAACAGCATCTTAGGATTATATCGAACATGAACTTTTATTAATTAACTGACTTTTACATTACATATGTCACCACTAAAAAAAAATCATTCCAATGGCTACACGATAGGGAACACAATGTGTTGGTTGTGTTGCCTAACCTAAGGCACCTGATTATTGATTATTTTCAACATTCTCCCTCAATAAAAGGGTGCCAACAATTTTACAAATACAAAAAATATGAAAAACAACATTATGTAATACTTTTATATCATATTCAGTTTTTCACATAAATACTTGTGTCTTTTAGTACCTAACGATTTTGTCAGAATATCTGCTACCATTTCTTGAGTTGGCATGTACAACAATTTAATTTCATTATTCTTTACACACTCACGAACAAAATGATATTTAACATGTATATGTTTAGTGCGCTTATGAAAACTAGGATTCTCTGACAACATCAAGGCACTCTGATTATCATTGTAAATAGTGACAGGCATCTTCATATTTAGGAAATTACATTTATTGTTATTACTAAAAATTTCACAATATAAAGATTTTATATATAAAGACTCTTTCACTGCCTCACATATACCTATATACTCTGCTTCAGTTAAACTCAAAGCTACAGTTCTTTGCTTATGGCATTCCCATGATATAGGCCCTCCAGCTAAAGAAAAAATATAACCATAAAATGACTTCCGATCTGAGATGTCATCACCCCAATCAGAGTCAAAAAATCCGTTTACAGGACTATTTGATTTTTTGAAAGTGATACCTACATCTTTCGTACCTTTCAGATACTTAAGCAATCTTTTAGCACTCAACCAATGCTCTTTTGAATGGTTAATATTGAATTGACTTAGATATGATACTGAAAACGTAATATGAGGTCTTGTACACACTGACAGATACATAACTGACCCAATTAACTGTTGAAAAGGAGCATCATAAAATACTTCATCAAGTTTAAAAGTTTGATTTGGTTCTAAGGGAGTACCTACTGTATTACAGTCTGACATTTGAAACTTATTTAGAATCTTATCAATGTATTGTTCCTGAGTTAATTTTAACTCACCCTTAGCACGGTTTCTCTCAACTTTCATACCTAATATATGTGAATATTATAAATGAAACTAACTGTTTCTAATTAATTCCACTATTTATTAATTAGAAACAGTTAGTTTCATTTATAATATTAATATGAGTAGATTCCACAAAGTAAGGGTCCAAACAGTAAATTTAATATATGTGACATTGGTCCAAGATCTTTTAAATGAAAATGTTTATTTAATTCAATTTTTAATGAATTGGCCTCATCAAGGTTATTGTAGAAGATAAAGAAATCATCTACGTAAAGTGCAACTACAAGTATAGAACTTCAAATATTTTTAAAGAAAATACAAGGCTCTATATTTGATTGGTTAAATTTGAAATCGACAAGCACATTACGAGCTTTTTGATACCATAATCTTGATGATTGCTTTAACCCATAAACAGCCTTTTTGAGTAAACACACTTTACTTTCTGACCCTGGTTCTTCAAAACCTTCTGGCTGACTCATGTAAATTTGTTCATCAATGTCACCATTCAGAAACGCTGTCTCCACATCTAAATGATCTGCTTCCAAGTTTAATTCAGTAGCCATTGCAAGAAGTAATCTTAAATTACTGAAACGGATTACTGAAGAAAACGTCTCTGAATAATCTATGCCATATTTCTGGGTAAAACTATTGGCAACCAGCCTAGCCTTATATGTAGCTATATCTCCATTTTGATTTAACTTGGTTTTAAAAACCCATTTATTCTTTACAATATTTTTATTACTAGGTTTATCAACCAATTCCCAAGCATTGTTAAATTTAAATGCATCTAATTCCTTTTTAATAGCATGCTTCCATTCAGCACTTCTTGTACTTAACATTGCTTCAGAAAGAGTTGATGGTTCTAAATCATTTGATATAGCTAACATACTTGCTAACATGGCAAAATTTGAATGATCAGATACATCATTATCATTATCTATTAAATAATCATCGAAATATTTTGGCTTACATCTATTTCGCTTTGGATACCTAGATTCACAATCACTTTCACAAATATTTTCTTCGGAATCACTATTTTCCGAACTATTTTCACTAGCACTCACTACCACAGCTCTATTATCTTCTACACTGGATTCACCGGAATCTAAAGGTGGTGAACTGGAGTTTTCATCCACTAAGGTTGAACTGTCAGATATCTCGATTGATTCATCCTCAGTACTGACACTAAGAGGAAAGGAAATGCTTAACTTAGCAGGGTGCAAACTTTCTGGAAATGTTTCTTCTAGAAACACAACATCTCTTGCTATTTTTAGATTGTGATTGTCAATATCCAATAATCTATATCCAATACTAGCTTCAGAATATCCAACGAAAATATACTCTTTGCTCTTTTCATCTAGTTTTCTCCTTTTTATATCTGGTATATGGACAAAAGCACTACATCTAAACGCTTTAAGATGGCTAAGATCTACCTTCTTTCCAGTCCACTTTTCCTCTGGCGTTGCACCACGTATTTTCTTCGTAGGTGAACGGTTTAAAAGATAAACTGCGGTGTTTGTTGCTTCTGCCCACATTTGTTTCTGGCTATTTGATTCAATAAGCAAGGAACGTACCTTTTCAAGAATTGAACGATTGTACCTCTCTGCCACACCATTCTGTTCAGGACTATAGGGTACAGTTAGCTCATGCTTGATTCCTTTATCTTTGAGAAAAGCATCTAACGTATTTTACGTTCAGTTTGATTTTCTACCATCAAACAAAATTGTTTGAAAATAGCAGGAACTTCATCTTTCGATTTGAGAAAATAACAAAATATTTTTCTTGTATGGTCATCAATCAGAGAAAAAATATATCTTTCACCTCCCCATGATTCTACTTCCATTGGTCCATAGGTCAAGTTTATTTTTAACAACTTCTTTATTCTTTCTGTAAGGAAATGGTTTTCTTGATTGTTTTCCTTTAATGCAACTTTCACAGTGTTCAGGAACATTATTTTCTTTGTACACCATTCCTGTTGCTAGACTTGTTTTTAATAGACTCATACTATAGTGATTGAGATGTCCTAGTCGCTTGTGCCATAGCATATGAGAAGTAGTTGCTTTCGCTATGTTTACCTGCTCCGAAAAAATATCAAGTTTATACAACCCATCAACGTTACTGGCTGTTGCTATGGGTTCTCCCTTAATAGAACACTTCTCCTGTTCAATAATTTTACAACCTTCAGTGTCAAAACATTCACTGTAACCTTTGGACACCATCGAGTTTACTGACAGAAGATTAACTGAAAGATCTGGTACATACTTAATTTCAACAATGTTCCTTTCAGTTCCATCTTGTTTTAGCTTCACAATACTATTGCCAGTTCCACTAAAGAATCGTTTATTATTATTTGCTATGGATATTTCTTGTCCAGAATTTGTATTCGACAATACGGGTGAGAAGCTAGCTCCTAGCTCCAAAAGCAAATCTGCGACAATTGAATGAGCCGGCAACAGCGCACCATCATGTCCGTTTATCACGGTCGCCTTGGCTCGACCAGTCTAATATACGGGGGGAGGTTGAAATCTGGTATAAAAATTTGGTTGAGAAACAACCGAGTTATTTGTAATATTATAAAAGTCTTTCATATTCCATATTCAAAATTCACTGACAAACGTTACGAGGGTGAGAAAAAAAATAAAAATCAGTTTTCTTGAAAACATTTTTGTACTTTATTTTCTCTCCTGTATCTACATATATCGATGTCCGTTGAAAAAAAAAATAGAAATAGATTGAAAAATCAATAGTCTTTAGCATGTCGTCTTCAAAAATCACTGACAAACGTTCCAAGGGGAGAAAAAAAATAAAAATCAATTTTCTTGAAAAAAATTTTTTACTTTATTTTCTCTCCTGTATCTACATATATCGATGTCCGTTGAAAAAAAAAATAGAAATAGATTGATGAATCGATAGTCTTTAGCATGTCGTCTTCAAAAATCACTGACAAACGTTCCAAGGGTGAGAAAAAAAATAAAAATCAATTTTCTTGAAAAAAATTTTTTACTTTATTTTCTCTCCTGTATCTACATATATCGATGTCCGTTGAAAAAAAAAATAGAAATAGATTGATAAATCGATAGTCTTTAGCATGTCGTCTTCAAAAATCACTGACAAACGTTCCAAGGGGAGAAAAAAAAATAAAAATCAGTTTTCTTGAAAAAAAATTTTTACTTTATTTTCTCTCCTGTATCTACATATATCGATGTCCGTTGAAAAAAAAAATAGAAATAGATTGATAAATCGATAGTCTTTAGCATGTCATATTCAAAAATCACTGACAAACGTTCCAAGGGTGAGAAAAAAAATAAAAATCAGTTTTCTTGAAAAAAAATTTTTACTTTATTTTCTCTCCTGTATCTACATATATCGATGTCCGTTGAAAAAAAAAATAGAAATAGATTGATAAATCGATAGTCTTTAGCATGTCGTCTTCAAAAATCACTGACAAACGTTCCAAGGGTGAGAAAAAAAATAAAAATCAATTTTCTTGAAAAAAAATTTTTACTTTATTTTCTCTCCTGTATCTACATATATCGATGTCCGTTGAAAAAAAAAATAGAAATAGATTGATAAATCGATAGTCTTTAGCATGTCGTCTTCAAAAATCACTGACAAACGTTCCAAGGGTGAGAAAAAAAATAAAAATCAATTTTCTTGAAAAAAATTTTTTACTTTATTTTCTCTCCTGTATCTACATATATCGATGTCCGTTGAAAAAAAAAATAGAAATAGATTGATAAATCGATAGTCTTTAGCATGTCATATTCAAAAATCACTGACAAACGTTCCAAGGGTGAGAAAAAAAATAAAAATCAGTTTTCTTGAAAAACATTTTTTACTTTATTTTCTCTCCTGTATCTACATATATCGATGTCCGTTGAAAAAAAAAATAGAAATAGATTGATAAATCGATAGTCTTTAGCATGTCATATTCAAAAATCACTGACAAACGTTCCAAGGGTGAGATAAAAAATAAAAATCAATTTTCTTGAAAAAAAATTTTTACTTTATTTTCTCTCCTGTATCTACATATATCGATGTCCGTTGAAAAAAAAAATAGAAATAGATTGATAAATCGATAGTCTTTAGCATGTCATATTCAAAAATCACTGACAAACGTTCCAAGGGTGAGAAAAAAAATAAAAATCAATTTTCTTGAAAAAAATTTTTTACTTTATTTTCTCTCCTGTATCTACATATATCGATGTCCGTTGAAAAAAAAAATAGAAATAGATTGATGAATCGATAGTCTTTAGCATGTCATATTCAAAAATCACTGACAAACGTTCCAAGGGTGAGAAAAAAAATAAAAATCAATTTTCTTGAAAAAAATTTTTTACTTTATTTTCTCTCCTGTATCTACATATATCGATGTCCGTTGAAAAAAAAAATAGAAATAGATTGATGAATCGATAGTCTTTAGCATGTCATATTCAAAAATCACTGACAAACGTTCCAAGGGTGAGAAAAAAAATAAAAATCGGTTTTCTTGAAAAAAATTTTTTACTTTATTTTCTCTCCTGTATCTACATATATCGATGTCCGTTGAAAAAAAAAATAGAAATAGATTGATAAATCGATAGTCTTTAGCATGTCGTCTTCAAAAATCACTGACAAACGTTCCAAGGGGAGAAAAAAAATAAAAATCAATTTTCTTGAAAAAAAATTTTTACTTTATTTTCTCTCCTGTATCTACATATATCGATGTCCGTTGAAAAAAAAAATAGAAATAGATTGATAAATCGATAGTCTTTAGCATGTCGTCTTCAAAAATCACTGACAAACGTTCCAAGGGTGAGAAAAAAAATAAAAATCAATTTTCTTGAAAAAAATTTTTTACTTTATTTTCTCTCCTGTATCTACATATATCGATGTCCGTTGAAAAAAAAATAGAAATAGATTGATAAATCGATAGTCTTTAGCATGTCGTCTTCAAAAATCACTGACAAACGTTCCAAGGCGAGAAAAAAAATAAAAATCAATTTTCTTGAAAAAAAATTTTTACTTTATTTTCTCTCCTGTATCTACATATATCGATGTCCGTTGAAAAAAAAATAGAAATAGATTGATGAATCGATAGTCTTTAGCATGTCGTCTTCAAAAATCACTGACAAACGTTCCAAGGGTGAGAAAAAAAATAAAAATCAATTTTCTTGAAAAAAATTTTTTACTTTATTTTCTCTTCTGTATCTACATATATCGATGTCCGTTGAAAAAAAAAATAGAAATAGATTAATAAATCGATAGTCTTTAGCATGTCATATTCAAAAATCACTGACAAACGTTCCAAGGGTGAGAAAAAAAATAAAAATCGGTTTTCTTGAAAAAAATTTTTTACTTTATTTTCTCTCCTGTATCTACATATATCGATGTCCGTTGAAAAAAAAAATAGAAATAGATTAATAAATCGATAGTCTTTAGCATGTCATATTCAAAAATCACTGACAAACGTTCCAAGGGTGAGAAAAAAAATAAAAATCGGTTTTCTTGAAAAAAATTTTTTACTTTATTTTCTCTCCTGTATCTACATATATCGATGTCCGTTGAAAAAAAAAATAGAAATAGATTGATAAATCGATAGTCTTTAGCATGTCATATTCAAAAATCACTGACAAACGTTCCAAGGGTGAGAAAAAAAATAAAAATCGGTTTTCTTGAAAAAAATTTTTTACTTTATTTTCTCTCCTGTATCTACATATATCGATGTCCGTTGAAAAAAAAAATAGAAATAGATTGATAAATCGATAGTCTTTAGCATGTCGTCTTCAAAAATCACTGACAAACGTTCCAAGGGTGAGAAAAAAAATAAAAATCAATTTTCTTGAAAAAAAATTTTTACTTTATTTTCTCTCCTGTATCTACATATATCGATGTCCGTTGAAAAAAAAAATAGAAATAGATTAATAAATCGATAGTCTTTAGCATGTCATATTCAAAAATCACTGACAAACGTTCCAAGGGTGAGAAAAAAAATAAAAATCGGTTTTCTTGAAAAACATTTTTTACTTTATTTTCTCTCCTGTATCTACATATATCGATGTCCGTTGAAAAAAAAAATAGAAATAGATTGATAAATCGATAGTCTTTAGCATGTCGTCTTCAAAAATCACTGACAAACGTTCCAAGGGGAGAAAAAAAATAAAAATCAATTTTCTTGAAAAAAAATTTTTACTTTATTTTCTCTCCTGTATCTACATATATCGATGTCCGTTGAAAAAAAAAATAGAAATAGATTGATAAATCGATAGTCTTTAGCATGTCGTCTTCAAAAATCACTGACAAACGTTCCAAGGGTGAGAAAAAAAATAAAAATCAATTTTCTTGAAAAAAATTTTTTACTTTATTTTCTCTCCTGTATCTACATATATCGATGTCCGTTGAAAAAAAAAATAGAAATAGATTGATAAATCGATAGTCTTTAGCATGTCGTCTTCAAAAATCACTGACAAACGTTCCAAGGGGAGAAAAAAAAATAAAAATCAGTTTTCTTGAAAAAAAATTTTTACTTTATTTTCTCTCCTGTATCTACATATATCGATGTCCGTTGAAAAAAAAAATAGAAATAGATTGATAAATCGATAGTCTTTAGCATGTCATATTCAAAAATCACTGACAAACGTTCCAAGGGTGAGAAAAAAAATAAAAATCAGTTTTCTTGAAAAAAAATTTTTACTTTATTTTCTCTCCTGTATCTACATATATCGATGTCCGTTGAAAAAAAAAATAGAAATAGATTGATAAATCGATAGTCTTTAGCATGTCGTCTTCAAAAATCACTGACAAACGTTCCAAGGGTGAGAAAAAAAATAAAAATCAATTTTCTTGAAAAAAAATTTTTACTTTATTTTCTCTCCTGTATCTACATATATCGATGTCCGTTGAAAAAAAAAATAGAAATAGATTGATAAATCGATAGTCTTTAGCATGTCGTCTTCAAAAATCACTGACAAACGTTCCAAGGGTGAGAAAAAAAATAAAAATCAATTTTCTTGAAAAAAATTTTTTACTTTATTTTCTCTCCTGTATCTACATATATCGATGTCCGTTGAAAAAAAAAATAGAAATAGATTGATAAATCGATAGTCTTTAGCATGTCATATTCAAAAATCACTGACAAACGTTCCAAGGGTGAGAAAAAAAATAAAAATCAGTTTTCTTGAAAAACATTTTTTACTTTATTTTCTCTCCTGTATCTACATATATCGATGTCCGTTGAAAAAAAAAATAGAAATAGATTGATAAATCGATAGTCTTTAGCATGTCATATTCAAAAATCACTGACAAACGTTCCAAGGGTGAGATAAAAAATAAAAATCAATTTTCTTGAAAAAAAATTTTTACTTTATTTTCTCTCCTGTATCTACATATATCGATGTCCGTTGAAAAAAAAAATAGAAATAGATTGATAAATCGATAGTCTTTAGCATGTCATATTCAAAAATCACTGACAAACGTTCCAAGGGTGAGAAAAAAAATAAAAATCAATTTTCTTGAAAAAAATTTTTTACTTTATTTTCTCTCCTGTATCTACATATATCGATGTCCGTTGAAAAAAAAAATAGAAATAGATTGATGAATCGATAGTCTTTAGCATGTCATATTCAAAAATCACTGACAAACGTTCCAAGGGTGAGAAAAAAAATAAAAATCAATTTTCTTGAAAAAAATTTTTTACTTTATTTTCTCTCCTGTATCTACATATATCGATGTCCGTTGAAAAAAAAAATAGAAATAGATTGATGAATCGATAGTCTTTAGCATGTCATATTCAAAAATCACTGACAAACGTTCCAAGGGTGAGAAAAAAAATAAAAATCGGTTTTCTTGAAAAAAATTTTTTACTTTATTTTCTCTCCTGTATCTACATATATCGATGTCCGTTGAAAAAAAAAATAGAAATAGATTGATAAATCGATAGTCTTTAGCATGTCGTCTTCAAAAATCACTGACAAACGTTCCAAGGGTGAGAAAAAAAATAAAAATCAATTTTCTTGAAAAAAATTTTTTACTTTATTTTCTCTCCTGTATCTACATATATCGATGTCCGTTGAAAAAAAAAATAGAAATAGATTGATGAATCGATAGTCTTTAGCATGTCATATTCAAAAATCACTGACAAACGTTCCAAGGGTGAGAAAAAAAATAAAAATCAATTTTCTTGAAAAAAATTTTTTACTTTATTTTCTCTCCTGTATCTACATATATCGATGTCCGTTGAAAAAAAAAATAGAAATAGATTGATGAATCGATAGTCTTTAGCATGTCATATTCAAAAATCACTGACAAACGTTCCAAGGGTGAGAAAAAAAATAAAAATCGGTTTTCTTGAAAAAAATTTTTTACTTTATTTTCTCTCCTGTATCTACATATATCGATGTCCGTTGAAAAAAAAAATAGAAATAGATTGATAAATCGATAGTCTTTAGCATGTCGTCTTCAAAAATCACTGACAAACGTTCCAAGGGGAGAAAAAAAATAAAAATCAATTTTCTTGAAAAAAAATTTTTACTTTATTTTCTCTCCTGTATCTACATATATCGATGTCCGTTGAAAAAAAAAATAGAAATAGATTGATAAATCGATAGTCTTTAGCATGTCATATTCAAAAATCACTGACAAACGTTCCAAGGGTGAGAAAAAAAATAAAAATCAATTTTCTTGAAAAAAAATTTTTACTTTATTTTCTCTCCTGTATCTACATATATCGATGTCCGTTGAAAAAAAAAATAGAAATAGATTAATAAATCGATAGTCTTTAGCATGTCATATTCAAAAATCACTGACAAACGTTCCAAGGGTGAGAAAAAAAATAAAAATCGGTTTTCTTGAAAAAAATTTTTTACTTTATTTTCTCTCCTGTATCTACATATATCGATGTCCGTTGAAAAAAAAAATAGAAATAGATTGATAAATCGATAGTCTTTAGCATGTCGTCTTCAAAAATCACTGACAAACGTTCCAAGGGGAGAAAAAAAATAAAAATCAATTTTCTTGAAAAAAAATTTTTACTTTATTTTCTCTCCTGTATCTACATATATCGATGTCCGTTGAAAAAAAAAATAGAAATAGATTGATAAATCGATAGTCTTTAGCATGTCGTCTTCAAAAATCACTGACAAACGTTCCAAGGGTGAGAAAAAAAATAAAAATCAATTTTCTTGAAAAAAATTTTTTACTTTATTTTCTCTCCTGTATCTACATATATCGATGTCCGTTGAAAAAAAAAATAGAAATAGATTGATAAATCGATAGTCTTTAGCATGTCGTCTTCAAAAATCACTGACAAACGTTCCAAGGGGAGAAAAAAAAATAAAAATCAGTTTTCTTGAAAAAAAATTTTTACTTTATTTTCTCTCCTGTATCTACATATATCGATGTCCGTTGAAAAAAAAAATAGAAATAGATTGATAAATCGATAGTCTTTAGCATGTCATATTCAAAAATCACTGACAAACGTTCCAAGGGTGAGAAAAAAAATAAAAATCAGTTTTCTTGAAAAAAAATTTTTACTTTATTTTCTCTCCTGTATCTACATATATCGATGTCCGTTGAAAAAAAAAATAGAAATAGATTGATAAATCGATAGTCTTTAGCATGTCGTCTTCAAAAATCACTGACAAACGTTCCAAGGGTGAGAAAAAAAATAAAAATCAATTTTCTTGAAAAAAAATTTTTACTTTATTTTCTCTCCTGTATCTACATATATCGATGTCCGTTGAAAAAAAAAATAGAAATAGATTGATAAATCGATAGTCTTTAGCATGTCGTCTTCAAAAATCACTGACAAACGTTCCAAGGGTGAGAAAAAAAATAAAAATCAATTTTCTTGAAAAAAATTTTTTACTTTATTTTCTCTCCTGTATCTACATATATCGATGTCCGTTGAAAAAAAAAATAGAAATAGATTGATAAATCGATAGTCTTTAGCATGTCATATTCAAAAATCACTGACAAACGTTCCAAGGGTGAGAAAAAAAATAAAAATCAGTTTTCTTGAAAAACATTTTTTACTTTATTTTCTCTCCTGTATCTACATATATCGATGTCCGTTGAAAAAAAAAATAGAAATAGATTGATAAATCGATAGTCTTTAGCATGTCATATTCAAAAATCACTGACAAACGTTCCAAGGGTGAGATAAAAAATAAAAATCAATTTTCTTGAAAAAAAATTTTTACTTTATTTTCTCTCCTGTATCTACATATATCGATGTCCGTTGAAAAAAAAAATAGAAATAGATTGATAAATCGATAGTCTTTAGCATGTCATATTCAAAAATCACTGACAAACGTTCCAAGGGTGAGAAAAAAAATAAAAATCAGTTTTCTTGAAAAACATTTTTTACTTTATTTTCTCTCCTGTATCTACATATATCGATGTCCGTTGAAAAAAAAAATAGAAATAGATTGATAAATCGATAGTCTTTAGCATGTCATATTCAAAAATCACTGACAAACGTTCCAAGGGTGAGATAAAAAATAAAAATCAATTTTCTTGAAAAAAAATTTTTACTTTATTTTCTCTCCTGTATCTACATATATCGATGTCCGTTGAAAAAAAAAATAGAAATAGATTGATAAATCGATAGTCTTTAGCATGTCATATTCAAAAATCACTGACAAACGTTCCAAGGGTGAGAAAAAAAATAAAAATCGGTTTTCTTGAAAAAAATTTTTTACTTTATTTTCTCTCCTGTATCTACAAATATCGATGTCCGTTGAAAAAAAAAATAGAAATAGATTGATAAATCGATAGTCTTTAGCATGTCGTCTTCAAAAATCACTGACAAACGTTCCAAGGGTGAGAAAAAAAATAAAAATCAATTTTCTTGAAAAAAAATTTTTACTTTATTTTCTCTCCTGTATCTACATATATCGATGTCCGTTGAAAAAAAAAATAGAAATAGATTAATAAATCGATAGTCTTTAGCATGTCATATTCAAAAATCACTGACAAACGTTCCAAGGGTGAGAAAAAAAATAAAAATCGGTTTTCTTGAAAAAAATTTTTTACTTTATTTTCTCTCCTGTATCTACATATATCGATGTCCGTTGAAAAAAAAAATAGAAATAGATTGATAAATCGATAGTCTTTAGCATGTCGTCTTCAAAAATCACTGACAAACGTTCCAAGGGGAGAAAAAAAATAAAAATCAATTTTCTTGAAAAAAAATTTTTACTTTATTTTCTCTCCTGTATCTACATATATCGATGTCCGTTGAAAAAAAAAATAGAAATAGATTGATGAATCGATAGTCTTTAGCATGTCGTCTTCAAAAATCACTGACAAACGTTCCAAGGGTGAGAAAAAAAATAAAAATCAGTTTTCTTGAAAAAACTTTTTTACTTTATTTTCTCTCCTGTATCTACCGAGATGAAGTACCTGGAACTAGATAAAAAACAGTTTATCGCCTACGTGACATTGTGATACTTTAGTTATCTGTTTCAGACAATTGGTTGTTTTGTCTAGAGATGCATCTCTGAAATATTAGGGTATACCCATAATTTAATTTATTTTACTTGAAACGAAAACTATTTTAAGAATAACAGGGTGAGAAAAAAAATTGTCTTACAATTGATAAACTGATAGTCTTTAGCATGTCGTCTTCAAAAATTACTGACAAACGTTCCAAGGGTGAGAAAAAAAATAAAAATCAGTTTTCTTGAAAAAAAATTTCTCTCCTGTATCTACATACAAGTATCCTCGTTTCCACATCACCCAGGAGGTAGAGGATTCGATGCGTTTTTTTTAACGTGGTTTCCCCTTCAAGGCCTAATCCACGATCATGCCGTTTCGAATATGATACACGAAGACACTGGCGCATTTATCTTGAACAATAGGTTGTTCAAGACTTCTGGAGTTTTTCTCCAAGTGTCTGACGAATACGCGATTAAAATTATTACTGAAAAACACATATATGCCATTTCGAATATGATACCCGAAGACACTGGCGCATTTATCTTGAACAATAGGTTGTTCAAGACTTCTGGAGTTTTTCTCCAAGTGTCTGACGAATACGCGATTACGAGTACAAAAATATATGAAAATGTTATGCAAATTCCTAAAATAAAATACCGGCCAAATATAATCATGGTAATTGATTCTTATATTTTTCGCAAACCGCGCAAATAAAGTCATCCGGAAATTGTACGTCCAATCTTCGCGTTTTATCAACTATTACATTTTTAATACATAAATAATAAATCCAACGATTGCAAAACGAACACTGCACCCAATCATCAAAGGAATTTCCTCTCCCTACACTAGCCCGATGTAAATTTCCGCACAAACAATATTCCTCTAAATTATCCGAATTTTCTAATATATAAGATCTAAGGTATTCCCGGAACTGTTTTGGGGACTGTAAATTTTCCAAATTGAAACTAAGATTATCGATAATGTTTTTAGAAAACATTAAAACAAAAACTCCGCAATTAAAATCGTCCGTTTGAAGCGAATGGCTGATTTGAAACGTATTCCACGATTGCTTATCGAAATTAAAAAAATCTAAGAAAATATTCATGAATTTAATTGACTCTAGAGTTGTACTTCCGGAGGGATTTAAAAAAGAAAACGTTTTATTTTCGATATCCGCGACAGCTAAACACCAATGGTTAGAATGTATTAAAACTGGGATCAAAGTTATGCCGTAGCAAGATAATTGGGGTTTTTGAATGTCCTGATGATGATTGTTAAAAATTTCGGAAGAATCTATACTCGAAATCACGCATATCCGGTTCGTACGCCCTTTCGCAAACAAAAAAAGAGATATATCAATTAAAAAATTCGATAGCCACATTTTACTAGTATCTTGATTATCCGCGAGTGTAACGTAATCCCCTATCTCTAGATAATTAAAAGGTGTAGCACCCTCAAAAATACCGACAGCGTAACGCACACCCGAATCGAAATAATAATTTGCATTTTTCACCGTATTATTATCGCGAATATCCAAGGTAAATTTCGTTGGTGATTGGATTTTCAGTGTATTATTACTACACGACTGCGAGAGTTTCGGTAAATTTACGGCATTATTAAAATAGGTTTGATTTAATTTCCGCTTCTTGGCCCATTTTTCGGTCGCGAGCATTGAATTTGCTTTTGGGTCCAATTTTCGTTTATTACCTCTAGCACACCCCGATTTCGGAATATTTAACTTAATTTCTTTGTACTTTGCTAAGACAATTTCGCGAGATGCCCGTATAAATCTAGTGCATTTTTGATTACGAGGTAATTTATAATTATTTTTAAGCTGCCCGAACCAATTCTCTACGGGTGCGTTACTAAATCTTTCTCTACTTTCATCGCTTATGATGTTAGACCATAAAGGAAGGAAAGGCAAATATTTTTTTAATACTATATTAATTATGTCCGGATTAAAATACTCGTTTTTAGTCGAAGAAACGCTAAAAGGTTCAACAAATTCATCAAAAATACTTTTAAAATATTTATAATAATTACTATTTTCAAAATTAGTTTTGCCTTTCTCTTCGATATTAATATTTACTTCTATTGTCTCATCAAACTCTTCGTTACTATTGTTACTTAAAAAATTTAAACTAGTTTCTACTTCTGATGTATTAATTTTTGATAAGCAAATAATTAAAAAGTTTTTGAACCAAATTCCTACTTCTTGGAGAGAATCGACTGAGAATAACGATGCCAAAGTACTTTTAAAAAAAAATTTATGTTTATTATTCTTTACGATTTTATTTACGTCATTTACTATAATTTTGACAAAATGGCAACAGCAAATTTTTAAATAAACGGTTGGTTTCGTAGAGGTAGTGCTAGAGGCGTAGCAAAGATTGATATAGTCAGTCAATGATTCCATACCAATCAATTGCCGAATAACCGCGTTCATAAGCGCGAAACTGAAATCCGTAACAACTGTGGAAAATGAAGGCCATTTACAATTATTAATAATTGCATAGTCCTTAACATATTCCAACCAATAACCGATGTTCCGTGCATCGTGTTGATCGGTAACCATTTCAAAGACCGGGCATACAAATTGTTTTTCCGGTATGTGAATCACCGCCGCATAATAGTAGACTCGTTTCTTTTTATCTTTGTCAGTATTCCTGACTAAGCTTCCCGTCGCGTCTAAATGTAACGTTACGGAGGGTGTCGTTACACTAGCTGTTTGCAGTATATCTAGTTGCTCTCTACTAGAAACATAAACTGCAAAGTCATCTATTAGTCTTAATATATATTCAGGGTGCTCTTTTTTCATTAATCTTAGATCAATAAAATCGTCTTTATCCCTATCTAATTGCGACATCGCCTCGGATTTTACTTTCCGGTATACCGCCAGAGATTTAATATTCCCTAAATTTCCACTCACTATGTCTTTAATAGGAGTAGAATTAACATCTGTCATCCGAACAGAAGAACTAGTTGACGAAACTAATTTGTTTGACAACAATTGCCGCTCATAAGCACGTACGTACGTTGTATATTTTTCATTGGGATTGTGACGAATACCGTGAAAAGAGCTATGAACCCTACCGACAACATTTGAATCTTGTCTTTGGAGACGAATTACAAATGTTTTACACTGTTTATGGCTACAGTAAGCATATATAGTGTATATTGTTTTGTATTTATTAACGAATGATTTTTTGAAATTTAAAACGCATGAACCGTTTACAGTTTTAAATTTATGGCGTATAGTACTATAGTACTTTTCCAATTTGCCATCATTATTAATTTCTAAAAATTCTTGTGATGACAATTCAAAAGATCCCTCGAAATACGTGCAATTACCAAAATTCAAACTTTCCCTCGTATTTTTGGAATGCACATCGAATACATTTTCCAATTGTCTTGGCGACTCATCGACTTTTTCACAATATATATTTCTTATTGTGACTGGGATGTTTTGCGAATTTGGCGGAGTTACATTTAAAATATCCGTGATATTCGTAGAATAATCTACAAAATCCGGATTGTTGGAATCAACGGACACAACTAAGGCATCGTGTTCCAACTGATAGTCAACGTAACTATCGGCAGAGATAATATGACTATCGGTTTCTCCTACCGAATTACCCGAAACTGAAATAGACTCCGTAGAAGAATTGTCCCGATCCAAACTACTGCCACGAAGACTTAATGCGTTTTTTTCACTACTATGAAAGTTACGGAGCCATTTTTTATTTAAGCGGTAACGATTTTTTAACGAATTGCGAATGCCGAAATAATCACATAAGGACCCATAGACTCCGTCCGATACAAAATAACTACCGAGCAAATCATTAAATACAAACAATGATGATTGATGAATAAAATGCCGAATTTTTTCGATTTCCTCATCCGATCCGCATTCCGAGTTGCCGTTACTAACAAATAATTGTTCTATATTACCGGTGTTCCTAATCAAAATTCGTTGAATTTTATAAATATTGTTAAGCGAAGAATTTTTAAAAAACAGTTTAGAAGCTTGAATTAAAATTTCATTATCTAATTTTAAACCCGAAAAATATTGATAGGAGGCACCGGGCGCCTGTTGCAAAAGACACTCCGAAAGTTTTTTGCAATCAATAACAGTTTTACGAGGCATATTGAAGCAAAAAGATTAAAATATTTACCGATAACTTCATAAATTCAAGCAATTTAGAGAAGGAAATACGAATTTCAATAGAACAGACTAAAAATTTCTACATAAACCACAAAATTGAAAAAAAATATATATAGTTTTGTATTATTAGTAGTAAAATTGAAAACTAACTTATAACTACCTACAATTTCTACAAAATGCATGCAATGCTATGTCTATAAAATATAAATAGTAAAAAAGATTTTTAGATATGCCTGATAATTGTCCACATAAATCACAAATTAGCTGGACACATACACACCGAACAATTTCTAAAAACCTATTAATTGTCGAATATGTGTAAGGGTATCTATTCTCTTTGAGAAGGCGGAGTCAAGTGTATAGGGCTGGTCAGATTATATTTAATATGTAGGTAATAATGTAACCTTTTCAAATTAAACTAACTGTTTATAACTAATTTCACTATTATAAATGATATTTTAGAGTTTTCATTGGTTCTTTCAATAAATGGTGAAATTAATTATAAACAGTTAGTATAATTTAAAAAAGTAATATGAGTAGATTCCACAAAGTACGGGCAGGGTCGGACTGGCTAAATTTGGCCCCATCGGCACCACCAGTAATTGGCCCCCATCCTACTCTCTTTGACCAACTCGATTATTCCCATAAAGGTGATTAATCACATTTAAGACAAAAATATTTAGAATTTATATATTAAAAAGTAGTGTTAAAATAGTAGATAGTCCAAAATCATGAGAATTTCAAGTACTTTGCGGCCGTTTCAAATAATCTAAAAAAAAATATGCGTTCAAAACATAATACATATAAATACTGTGTAGGTAATAAATAAAAAATAAAGGTTAATTTTTATAAAAAACATTTTTTTAAATAAACAACAAAACGAAAAATTTTAAGATATTCAAACCAAAATAAATAAAAATAAAAGTAAAAAATCACAAATTAACATTAAAAAAGACCGACTTCCATAAACAACAACAAATATGGAAATTAATATTACATAGTCAAAAATAGGAGTGTCAGTGTAGTAAGTCAGTACTATTTGACTAAGTCTGACTAAAATTTTCTATCATAAAATAGAACGTTGTCAACAGACATAAATAATTAAAATAAACAGGTACACGTACAAAATCACAAAACATAATAAAACTACCATTCTTAAAGAACAAATAAAAATAAACTAGCTATTAATGATAGGTAGACACAATCAGAAAAAACGAAGCTTAAAAAGTCAAAGCATTATACTAAGTTGAGCTTGTGGAAGCTAACTTATCGATAATTCTTTCTGGGTTAATACTATTTAAGATGTCTTTTTCCGTATTCATTAATACTAGGGCCTGCAATAATTCTTGGCCTAATAAAGATCTCAGTCTATTTTTAATAGAGAAAATACTCGTTCGCATGCCACTTGGGTGCAAGACAAAGTAATTAAAAACTTTAAGCCATATACAAATTTGAAAAAGTGGATATGTGCATATTGTATTCTCTTAAAATTTTAAAAGTGCAGTGTACGCAATCTAAACATTCATTTGTTTCAGACTTATTTATGCAGAGGTCTGTTTTAATATTGGGGTATATTTGTGTAAATCAATAACACATTTTTTAATTCCACATTATCGATCCCAATCTTTTCTGCAGTATCAGTAAATTTGGAGTCGCTTAATAAATCCAAGCTTTTAAAATTTCTGCTTGACCGTTGACGTTGGCCCCCAAAAGGGTTTGGCCCCGTCGGCAAATGCCGACTTGTCGACCGGGCCAGTCCGACCCTGAGTACGGGCCCAAACAATAAATTCTAATAATGTAACTTCGAATTACGATTTGTACTCTTTGAAGGTAGTTTTTATAGTTTTGTGATAAAAAAACTGGTCCATAAATATTGTTACGATAACCACTGTTAGTATTGCCTTTTTTCGTTGATTACAAAAATTTTAATCAATGTTTTTCTATTTTCATGGCATCACCTGTTACAGTTTCAATTCATATCAGCCAATCAGGACTAGGATTCGGAAAAATCTCCTTATATGGCACATAAATCCGTTGCGGTCTCACACCACCGGTACCCAGAGCGGGGGTCGTTGTTTTTCCCTTTCGCACACTACAAGGAGTAACAGAGCCGCCTTTCGGCGCCACAGTACCGATAAACAAAAAATATCAGGAGACTGTGCGGGGAGCGGAGGGTTTGTTTTGTTTTTTCCATGCACTTTTCGACAAGTTTACAATCCTTGGGCGGCGTTAGGAGTAGGGGTAATAAGAACGAATCATTTAAAATAAACATCCCTTCCGTGTGAGAAGGTTATTCTGTGACCGAGCTGTTTGAGTTTGAGTTTTTAGATTGCCTACGATCTTTTTATTTTTCAATTCTAATTTAATATCCACGCATTCGAAATGTAAGTATCTTTATTTCAATGAAAACATGATGTGTCTTTATATGTCTCGTCATAATTATTTTCAGGGAGTACTATCAATTTTGGGATAGATTCGCAAAAAACAAAATTCCAACTGTGCACATAGATTTCATTAGCGGGGATTTATTCCAAACTGGCGGTGCAATTGGACATTGCGTATCGCAAGATTTCAGAATGTCGAAGGGAATCGCACTCCAATTTCGGTGAGCTATTGGATTTTTTGAGCAATTTTGATAATTGAATAGATGAGGCTTTTACTTGATAAAGATCCATACTAACCGATGAAATAAAACACTTTGATTTGCTTAAATCTCCATTATAATTTGAACTGACATTCAATTCAAAATTATTGACGCGTTTCGCTAACACAGTAGCTTTATCAAACTAGTGAAGGTATAATGAATTTTTTTTTAATTTATACAGTGCATTATTACGGAATTCTTAGGATATTGACAAAAGTATTATCATATGTTTACATGAAAATAAAGTTCTTTATTTTCCATTTAAACATATGATAATATCAATATGTCAATATCCTTAAAATTCCGTATCAATGCACTGTATAAATTAAAAAAAAATCATTATACCTTCACTAGTTTGATAAAGCTACTGTGTTAGCGAAACGCGTCAATAATTTTGAATTGAATGTCAGTTCAAATTATAATGGAGATTTAAGCAAATCAAATTGTTTTATTTGATCGTTTAGTTTTGATAATGGTGGTTTTTCATATAAATACTTTTTTCAGGCGAAAGTTCAACAACGTCCATTATTTAAAGTCTAAGAAGAAAAATGTGGGCAGTGTAGCCGTTCTATATGTACAAGAAAGGTACATATACTATCTTATTACCAAACAATTATTTTTTCACAAACCCGATTATAAATCTATTTTCCTTGCACTACAGGATATGAAAGTCCATGCTACCACCAATAAGGTAAGGACTATATCTTTACCGAAAATTGGTTGTGGCAGGGACGGTAAGTCATGGCCTGTAGTGCTAGGGATGATTAGGTTTATTTTTGCTGGCAGTAACATTAAAATTAGAATTTTTCGAGTATAATAGTATTCTTTTGTTTAGTTTATGTTGTTTTTTAAAGTATTAGTGATTTTTATTTTTTTATATGTTATAAGTAATAAAAATACATGTTTTGGATAATCGTGGATTAGGCCTTGAAGGGGAAACCACGTTAAAAAAAACGCATCGAATCCTCTACCTCCTGGGTGATGTGGAAACGAGGATACTTTGAACAATCATGAACGTTTGTATTATCAATCTATTTCTATTTTTTTTTTCAACGGACATCGATATATGTAGATACAGGAGAGAAAATAAAGTAAAAAAGTTTTTTCAAGAAAATTGATTTTTATTTTTTTTCTCACCCTTGGAACGTTTGTCAGTGATTTTTGAAGACGACATGCTAAAGACTATTGATTTTTCAATCTATTTCTATTTTTTTTTTCAACGGACATCCATATATGTAGATACAGGAGAGAAAATAAAGTAAAAAATTTTTTTCAGGAAAATTGATTTTTATTTTTTTTCTCCCCTTGGAACGTTTGTCAGTGATTTTTGAAGACGACATGCTAAAGACTATCGATTTATCAATCTATTTCTATTTTTTTTTTCAACGGACATCGATATATGTAGATACAGGAGAGAAAATAAAGTAAAAAATTTTTTTCAAGAAAACCGATTTTTATTTTTTTTCTCACCCTTGGAACGTTTGTCAGTGATTTTTGAATATGACATGCTAAAGACTATCGATTCATCAATCTATTTCTATTTTTTTTTTCAACGGACATCGATATATGTAGATACAGGAGAGAAAATAAAGTAAAAAATTTTTTTCAAGAAAATTGATTTTTATTTTTTTTCTCACCCTTGGAACGTTTGTCAGTGATTTTTGAATATGACATGCTAAAGACTATCGATTTATCAATCTATTTCTATTTTTTTTTTCAACGGACATCGATATATGTAGATACAGGAGAGAAAATAAAGTAAAAAATTTTTTTCAAGAAAATTGATTTTTATTTTTTTTCTCACCCTTGGAACGTTTGTCAGTGATTTTTGAATATGACATGCTAAAGACTATCGATTTATCAATCTATTTCTATTTTTTTTTTCAACGGACATCGATATATGTAGATACAGGAGAGAAAATAAAGTAAAAAATGTTTTTCAAGAAAATTGATTTTTATTTTTTTTCTCACCCTTGGAACGTTTGTCAGTGATTTTTGAATATGACATGCTAAAGACTATCGATTTATCAATCTATTTCTATTTTTTTTTTCAACGGACATCGATATATGTAGATACAGGAGAGAAAATAAAGTAAAAAATGTTTTTCAAGAAAACTGATTTTTATTTTTTTTCTCATTCTTGGAACGTTTGTCAGTGATTTTTGAATATGACATGCTAAAGACTATCGATTTATCAATCTATTTCTATTTTTTTTTTCAACGGACATCGATATATGTAGATACAGGAGAGAAAATAAAGTAAAAAATTTTTTTCAAGAAAACCGATTTTTATTTTTTTTCTCACCCTTGGAACGTTTGTCAGTGATTTTTGAATATGACATGCTAAAGACTATCGATTTATTAATCTATTTCTATTTTTTTTTTCAACGGACATCGATATATGTAGATACAGGAGAGAAAATAAAGTAAAAAATTTTTTTCAAGAAAATTGATTTTTATTTTTTTTCTCACCCTTGGAACGTTTGTCAGTGATTTTTGAATATGACATGCTAAAGACTATCGATTTATCAATCTATTTCTATTTTTTTTTTCAACGGACATCGATATATGTAGATACAGGAGAGAAAATAAAGTAAAAAATTTTTTTCAAGAAAATTGATTTTTATTTTTTTTCTCACCCTTGGAACGTTTGTCAGTGATTTTTGAATATGACATGCTAAAGACTATCGATTTATCAATCTATTTCTATTTTTTTTTTCAACGGACATCGATATATGTAGATACAGGAGAGAAAATAAAGTAAAAAATTTTTTTCAAGAAAATTGATTTTTATTTTTTTTCTCACCCTTGGAACGTTTGTCAGTGATTTTTGAAGACGACATGCTAAAGACTATCGATTCATCAATCTATTTCTATTTTTTTTTTCAACGGACATCGATATATGTAGATACAGGAGAGAAAATAAAGTAAAAAATTTTTTTCAAGAAAATTGATTTTTATTTTTTTTCTCCCCTTGGAACGTTTGTCAGTGATTTTTGAATATGACATGCTAAAGACTATCGATTTATCAATCTATTTCTATTTTTTTTTTCAACGGACATCGATATATGTAGATACAGGAGAGAAAATAAAGTAAAAAATTTTTTTCAAGAAAACCGATTTTTATTTTTTTTCTCACCCTTGGAACGTTTGTCAGTGATTTTTGAATATGACATGCTAAAGACTATCGATTTATTAATCTATTTCTATTTTTTTTTTCAACGGACATCGATATATGTAGATACAGGAGAGAAAATAAAGTAAAAAATTTTTTTCAAGAAAATTGATTTTTATTTTTTTTCTCACCCTTGGAACGTTTGTCAGTGATTTTTGAATATGACATGCTAAAGACTATCGATTTATCAATCTATTTCTATTTTTTTTTTCAACGGACATCGATATATGTAGATACAGGAGAGAAAATAAAGTAAAAAATTTTTTTCAAGAAAACCGATTTTTATTTTTTTTCTCACCCTTGGAACGTTTGTCAGTGATTTTTGAATATGACATGCTAAAGACTATCGATTTATTAATCTATTTCTATTTTTTTTTTCAACGGACATCGATATATGTAGATACAGGAGAGAAAATAAAGTAAAAAATTTTTTTCAAGAAAATTGATTTTTATTTTTTTTCTCACCCTTGGAACGTTTGTCAGTGATTTTTGAATATGACATGCTAAAGACTATCGATTTATCAATCTATTTCTATTTTTTTTTTCAACGGACATCGATATATGTAGATACAGGAGAGAAAATAAAGTAAAAAATTTTTTTCAAGAAAATTGATTTTTATTTTTTTTCTCACCCTTGGAACGTTTGTCAGTGATTTTTGAATATGACATGCTAAAGACTATCGATTCATCAATCTATTTCTATTTTTTTTTTCAACGGACATCGATATATGTAGATACAGGAGAGAAAATAAAGTAAAAAATTTTTTTCAAGAAAATTGATTTTTATTTTTTTTCTCACCCTTGGAACGTTTGTCAGTGATTTTTGAATATGACATGCTAAAGACTATCGATTTATCAATCTATTTCTATTTTTTTTTCAACGGACATCGATATATGTAGATACAGGAGAGAAAATAAAGTAAAAATTTTTTTTCAAGAAAATTGATTTTTATTTTTTATCTCACCCTTGGAACGTTTGTCAGTGATTTTTGAATATGACATGCTAAAGACTATCGATTTATCAATCTATTTCTATTTTTTTTTTCAACGGACATCGATATATGTAGATACAGGAGAGAAAATAAAGTAAAAAATGTTTTTCAAGAAAACTGATTTTTATTTTTTTCTCACCCTTGGAACGTTTGTCAGTGATTTTTGAATATGACATGCTAAAGACTATCGATTTATCAATCTATTTCTATTTTTTTTTTCAACGGACATCGATATATGTAGATACAGGAGAGAAAATAAAGTAAAAAATTTTTTTCAAGAAAACCGATTTTTATTTTTTTTCTCACCCTTGGAACGTTTGTCAGTGATTTTTGAATATGACATGCTAAAGACTATCGATTTATTAATCTATTTCTATTTTTTTTTTCAACGGACATCGATATATGTAGATACAGGAGAGAAAATAAAGTAAAAAATTTTTTTCAAGAAAATTGATTTTTATTTTTTTTCTCACCCTTGGAACGTTTGTCAGTGATTTTTGAATATGACATGCTAAAGACTATCGATTTATCAATCTATTTCTATTTTTTTTTTCAACGGACATCGATATATGTAGATACAGGAGAGAAAATAAAGTAAAAAATGTTTTTCAAGAAAACTGATTTTTATTTTTTTTCTCATTCTTGGAACGTTTGTCAGTGATTTTTGAATATGACATGCTAAAGACTATCGATTTATCAATCTATTTCTATTTTTTTTTTCAACGGACATCGATATATGTAGATACAGGAGAGAAAATAAAGTAAAAAATTTTTTTCAAGAAAACCGATTTTTATTTTTTTTCTCACCCTTGGAACGTTTGTCAGTGATTTTTGAATATGACATGCTAAAGACTATCGATTCATCAATCTATTTCTATTTTTTTTTTCAACGGACATCGATATATGTAGATACAGGAGAGAAAATAAAGTAAAAAATTTTTTTCAGGAAAATTGATTTTTATTTTTTTTCTCCCCTTGGAACGTTTGTCAGTGATTTTTGAAGACGACATGCTAAAGACTATCGATTTATCAATCTATTTCTATTTTTTTTTTCAACGGACATCGATATATGTAGATACAGGAGAGAAAATAAAGTAAAAAATTTTTTTCAAGAAAACCGATTTTTATTTTTTTTCTCACCCTTGGAACGTTTGTCAGTGATTTTTGAATATGACATGCTAAAGACTATCGATTTATTAATCTATTTCTATTTTTTTTTTCAACGGACATCGATATATGTAGATACAGGAGAGAAAATAAAGTAAAAAATTTTTTTCAAGAAAATTGATTTTTATTTTTTTTCTCACCCTTGGAACGTTTGTCAGTGATTTTTGAATATGACATGCTAAAGACTATCGATTTATCAATCTATTTCTATTTTTTTTTTCAACGGACATCGATATATGTAGATACAGGAGAGAAAATAAAGTAAAAAATTTTTTTCAAGAAAATTGATTTTTATTTTTTTTCTCACCCTTGGAACGTTTGTCAGTGATTTTTGAATATGACATGCTAAAGACTATCGATTCATCAATCTATTTCTATTTTTTTTTTCAACGGACATCGATATATGTAGATACAGGAGAGAAAATAAAGTAAAAAATTTTTTTCAAGAAAATTGATTTTTATTTTTTTTCTCACCCTTGGAACGTTTGTCAGTGATTTTTGAATATGACATGCTAAAGACTATCGATTTATCAATCTATTTCTATTTTTTTTTTCAACGGACATCGATATATGTAGATACAGGAGAGAAAATAAAGTAAAAATTTTTTTTCAAGAAAATTGATTTTTATTTTTTATCTCACCCTTGGAACGTTTGTCAGTGATTTTTGAATATGACATGCTAAAGACTATCGATTTATTAATCTATTTCTATTTTTTTTTTCAACGGACATCGATATATGTAGATACAGGAGAGAAAATAAAGTAAAAAATTTTTTTCAAGAAAATTGATTTTTATTTTTTTTCTCACCCTTGGAACGTTTGTCAGTGATTTTTGAAGACGACATGCTAAAGACTATCGATTCATCAATCTATTTCTATTTTTTTTTTCAACGGACATCGATATATGTAGATACAGGAGAGAAAATAAAGTAAAAAATTTTTTTCAGGAAAATTGATTTTTATTTTTTTTCTCCCCTTGGAACGTTTGTCAGTGATTTTTGAAGACGACATGCTAAAGACTATCGATTTATCAATCTATTTCTATTTTTTTTTTCAACGGACATCGATATATGTAGATACAGGAGAGAAAATAAAGTAAAAAATGTTTTTCAAGAAAACTGATTTTTATTTTTTTTCTCACCCTTGGAACGTTTGTCAGTGATTTTTGAATATGACATGCTAAAGACTATCGATTTATCAATCTATTTCTATTTTTTTTTTCAACGGACATCGATATATGTAGATACAGGAGAGAAAATAAAGTAAAAATTTTTTTTCAAGAAAATTGATTTTTATTTTTTTTCTCCCCTTGGAACGTTTGTCAGTGATTTTTGAAGACGACATGCTAAAGACTATCGATTTATCAATCTATTTCTATTTTTTTTTTCAACGGACATCGATATATGTAGATACAGGAGAGAAAATAAAGTAAAAAATTTTTTTCAAGAAAACCGATTTTTATTTTTTTTCTCACCCTTGGAACGTTTGTCAGTGATTTTTGAATATGACATGCTAAAGACTATTGATTTTTCAATCTATTTCTATTTTTTTTTTCAACGGACATCGATATATGTACCTAGTAACCCAAATCATTTTTTTTGAGTCACTCTAGTATGGTAGGACAAATTAACAATACGTCATTAATTGCCTGAAATTAGTTTTTTCTGTATTCCCTAGCTCTAGTTACTTTTGTTCGTAATTTTCCCTTTGAATAAAGCAGAGAAAAGTTATTAATTCATATGCAAAATATCAAACCATAGGTTCGATAACGTATGCCCCTCGTAAATACGTTCGACTCTCAGCGGCTGAGCGGTCGAGCGGTGTTGCCAGATCAATTTTACTCGTTTGGAGCTGGGAGCTAGCTTCTCGTCGATTTCGACAATTCCAT
The DNA here is from genome assembly GCA_947563755.1 of Lochmaea crataegi. Taxonomy (NCBI): domain Eukaryota; kingdom Metazoa; phylum Arthropoda; class Insecta; order Coleoptera; family Chrysomelidae; genus Lochmaea; species Lochmaea crataegi. The sequence goes on along the minus strand of OX387433.1, from coordinate 40,119,701 downwards.
CAAAATATCACTGTTACCTACCTGTCATATGAGATGATGCGCCACTGACAATGTACCAAACATTATTTTTCATATTTACACCTAATGCGGCAGCAAACAAGGCTTTACTTCCAGCTCGGTGATCACTTTGTTTGTTTTTATTTTTATTTGGAGTCACATCCTTTTTGTCATGTGCTTGGGGACATTGATTTTTGTAATGCCCTTTTCGCTTACAACACCAGCACCATGGAGATTTCTTAAACTTATTATATTTCACAGCTAGAGCAGAATCACCTCCATGTCTTCCATTTTGCCACTTTTTATCTTGTAGCAGTTTCGTTTTTACAAAATCAGAAGTTATGTCTACACCAGAATTTTCAAGTGCCATCACCATGGGTTCATAATCTTCAGTGAGCCCTTGTAACATTATCACACCAAGGAATTCATCATCAATGGGTTTCCCAATTGACATTAGTTGCTGGGAGAGGCCCATTATTTGATTCACATAATCTTCCATGTTATCAAAGTTTTCAAGTTTTATTGAGCATAAACTCCTCAATAATCTCAACCTTCGATGTAGCCCTTTATCTTCAAAAGCTTTTTCAAGTGCTGTCCACGCCTCACTTGCGGTTTTGGCTTGCATTACGTGTGGGTACGTTGATTTATGTAATGATAATATTATTTTTGACAACGCCTTTTCTTCACGTCGTGCATTTGCCGCAATATCTTCATCTGACGATGTTACTGCTACTTGTCTAGAAATGCAATTCCACAATCCATCTAGTTTTAATAAAGCAGTCACTTGAAATTTCCATTCTGAATAGTTTTCTCGTCCTTTTAGTTTTTCAATACTTGCCGCCACACTCGATTCACCCGCCATATTTTTTGCAACGGTTTTCGTAGCAGCTGGATAAAAAAAACGTAAAATTTACTATCTTTTACAGGAACTCTGGGCCCATACATAACCTGTTGGAGATCAGGTGCACAGTAATAGAATCTCAGACGAATACAATGAACTTTAATAATACAACAGCATCTTAGGATTATATCGAACATGAACTTTTATTAATTAACTGACTTTTACATTACATATGTCACCACTAAAAAAAAATCATTCCAATGGCTACACGATAGGGAACACAATGTGTTGGTTGTGTTGCCTAACCTAAGGCACCTGTTTATTGATTATTTTCAACAATATCAAGAAACGAGGGGTACTCAAAGTCAAATTAACATTGTTCACAAAATATTCAGAAAATTTATCCGAAAATGTAACTGAACTAGAAATTTTACAATTAAAGGAAAGGCTAGCCGATCTAACATTAGTAAAGGATGATTTTGAGAAAATACAGTCGCGTATAGAACTGGCAACAGAAAGTGATGAAACACTTGAATTGCAGTTGTCAGAAAGAGAAAGTTTTGAAACGTCTTTTTATGTACAAATATCTAAATCCAAAAAGATTATATCAAACTATGAAGCCAAAAATATTTCTAATATCAATAGTCAATTACCAACATCGTCAAATATCGTATCTGCAACTCAAAATTTTGATTCCTTTTCTCAAGTAAAATAACCAACAATAAATTTACCCAAATTCCATGGTTCGTTCCAAACTTGGCTGGAATTTAGGGATACATATAAGTCTCTCATTCACGAGAATCACGCAATAGGTCCTGTGCAAAAATTTCATTATTTAAGGGCATCTTTAGAGGGCGCGGCGGCCCAAATAATACAATCGTTAGAAATTTCCGCTGCTAATTATGATGTAGCATAGAATACAATTTCTGAACGTTTTGACAACGATCAGCTGCTGATGCATAATCATGTAAAAGCACTCTTTAACTGCGAGCCTGTTTTAAAAGAATCTGCCACAGCCCTTAGAAAATTATTTGACAACATAACAAAAAATCTTAGAGCACTTGAACAGCTGAAACAGCCGGTGAAAGAATGGGATACATTGCTCATTTATTTAGTTTCCACAAAACTTGATTCGACTACACTACGTGAATGGGAAGATTGTAAGCGAGATATTCAAAATCTCACTTTTGATCATTTAAAAAACTTTTTAAACTCGCACGCTAATTTATTAGGAATGGTTTCTGAAACGCATCCCGATAAACGAAAAATGTCCAATACTAATACGCGTGGATTTGTAGTTACAGGGGGAGATCAAAATATTTCAAAATGCGCGTTTTGTAAACAGAATCACTACATCCAAAACTGCAGTGAATTCTTAAAACTTAGTGTTAAAGACCGCATTAACAAAGTAAAATGGATATGGTTGTGTATGAATTGTCTAGAAGGGGGACACGGTAGTTAAACTTATCGTCGCGGTAACTGTTTAAAGTGCGGATCCAAACATAATACTCTTCTTCATTTAGAGCAATGCAATTTAAGTAATGCTCAACCATCTTCTGTCAATAATTCGTTACAAAACGATCCGATCCTAGATAATGCATCCTCGCGTTCAAGAGAAGTAGCTCTTTCAGCCTACAGCTATGTACAACACATTTTTCTATCTACTGTACTTGTTCAAATTTTAGATGAAAACGATGAACCTCATATGTGGTTAGAGCTTTGCTATATTCTCGATCTCAATCAAGTTTTATATCGTACGACTTATCTAATCGACTTCAGTTAAAAGAAATCGTAAGGGGCATAAACGGTATTGAATCTAGCATATCTGCAAAATGTGAATTACAAGTTCAAGCCATACATAACCCATTCCAATTTACAAACAGTTTTTTCGTTATCAATACAATATCTCACAATTTACCGGTAGCTAATATTGACGTAAGAGAACTTGAAATACCCAATCATTTAAAGCTTGCAGAACCTGCATTTGTGAAGCCCGATAAAATAGAAATGCTCATTGGAGCCGATTTGTTCTGGAATCTCTTCTGTGTAGGCCAAATTCCATTAGGTCGTAATAAACCTATGCTACAAAAAACTAGGTTGGGTGGATCGTAACTGGACCCGTGGGATCGAGAACTGATAATACAACTTGTAACTTAATTAAAAGGTGACGAAATCAATATTAATAAAACTTTAAGCCGATTTTGGGAAATCGAGGAAGTTGATTCAAATCGACTGTATACACCAGACGAATCTCAATGTGAGAAACATTTTATTGAACATTTCAAACGTAATTCTAGTGGAAGGTTCATAGTAACTTTACCACTCAAGGATAAGGTTGAAAGGCTCGGATATTTTTATGACATTGCCTATAAACGTTTTCTAAATTTGGAAAGGAAATTGGATTTGAAGCCTGATTTTAAAAGGACGTATGTAGAGTTTATGCAAGAGTATTTGGAATTAGGACATATGCGAAGAGTAGAAAACTGGAACTCCGTGGATGTATCTTATCCCCCATCAGGGTGTTATTCGTCAAGACAGCCGATGCTTCATGTCCTACCTCATCAGGTTATTCATTAAATAATTTGCAATATGTAGGTCCAAATTTACAACAAGAACTCTTTTCTATTTTGCTTCGATTCAGACAGCACAAATATGTCGTTTCAGCTGACATTGCCAAAATGTACCGGCAGGTACTAATTTCTCCGGAACAAAGGAGATTGCAACGCATTTTATGGCGAGAAAATTCAAGTGATCCAGTAAATGTTTATGAACTTCAAACAGTAACATATGGTACCTCAGCGGCATCCTACTCAGTCATTAGGTGCTTGTTTCAGTTAGCAACGGAAAAGGAATTACAACATCCGAATTTGTCCAATATAATAAAAACTGATTTTTACAACGACGATTTCTTAAGCGGCGCGGACACTATCGAAGAAGCTGCATGTATCTGTAGCGGAGCTGCTAATATTTTAAAGAAAGGTGGTTTTGAATTGAGAATGTTTTATTCCAATAACAATGAGGTTTTAAAATACGTGGAAAACAATAATTTGGATGCCTTTTTTGTGAATTTTGGAGAACATGAAAACTCTAAAACATTGGGTATAAATTGGATTCCTAATTCAGATCACTTGGTTTATAAAATTAATAAAAAATGCACTGAAGCGAAAATAACTAAACGAACAATACTTTCCGAAGTGTCTCAAGTATTTGATTCTTTGGGTCTTTTAGCACCTTGTATAATTGTTGCCAAGGTTTTATTGCAGAAACTTTGGCTGGAAAAACTATTATGGGATGAATCCGTCCCCGTTCACATTCATACCTTATGGTGTGAATTTAAAATGGAGTTACTTGCTCTTAATGATATTCGTCTTCCAAGACATGTCATTTGCGATAATGCTGTTCAAGTAGAAATACACGGATTCTCAGACGCGTCGGAGACGGCGTACGGTGCATGCATTTACATTGTATCCTCAAATAGTAATGGTCAAATTTTCACAAATCTCTTATGTGCAAAATCGAAGACTGCTCCACTAAAAACAGTATCAATCCCAAAACTGGAGCTATCTGCTGCTTTACTTCTGGCAAGATAAGCAAAAAAGGCAAAAACTTCCCTAAGATTAGCTTTCGTTCATTGCGTTTTTTGGTCAGACTCCACAATTGTATTGGGTTGGTTAAAGTCACCGCCATACAAATTTAATACTTTCGTAAGTAACCGTGTTGCAGAGATCCAAGACTTAACAAGTTTGGATAATTGGCGTCATGTCAATTCTAATCAAAACTCTGCTGACTTTATCTCAAGGGGGACCCAACCCAAACGACTTGTGGTGGTGTGGACCGTCTTGGCTGAAATAAGGTAGTGCTGCTTGGCCATTAAGAGAAATTTCCAATCAAAAATTACCTGATACTAAAAAGAAGACTCAAAACTTATTATTTACAGTCACATGTGAAAATTCAATTATAAAACGTTTTTCTACCTTGAAAAAATTAAAACGCGTAATAGCATGGGGGTTGAGATTTATAAAAAATTGTAAATTAAAAGATAAATGCTTACGGAACAAAAAAGGTTACTTGACCATTCCAGAAACTGAACGCGCATTTAACGTTCTTATCAAAATGGACCAAATTTTGTTTTTTAATACGGATATCACCGATTTATTGTCGCATAATCAGGTAAATCGTAACAGCACCATTTTAAACCTAAATCCATTTATTGATGAAGTGGGTTTTTTGAGAGTAGGTGGTCGATTGAGCAATTCGAAATTCCTATTCGAGAAAAAACACCCTTTGATTTCACATTCCAAATCTCACCTAATGATATTAATTGCCAGGCAATTTCATATAAATTTATTACATGCTGGACCTCAACAAATGATGGCAATGATTCGAGAGCATTTTTGGCCTATTGGTGGTCGAATTCTGATGAAATTAATCGTTAGAAAGTGTATTCTATGTTTTAAATTCAAACCTAAAGGAATAGAGCCAATTATGGCCGCTTTACCCAAAGACCGTCTTAATCCGCGACAGCCTTTTGAAATTACAGGAGTGGATTATGCCGGTCCATTACTAATAAAAAGTCGCTCGGGTCGCGGATGCAAAATTTCCAAGGCTTATATTTGTTTTGTTTATTTGCGCCGCCACGAAGGCCATCCACACTGAGTTAGTTAGCGATTTGAGTAAAGAATATTTTCTATTAGCTTTAAAGTGTTTCATTGCTAGACGTGGTATGCCCTTTCAAATATTAAGTGACAACGGCTCTAACTTTGTGGCCGCTAAAAACGAACTTCGTAAACGAGGTTCATTTTTATGCGAGAACGAGAATAAACTTTCTGATTATTTTCACAAAAATAATATAAAGTGGAAATTCAATCCTCCATACGCTCCACACTTTGGTGGATTGTGGGAAGCGGGGGTAAAAAGCATTAAGCACCATTTGCGTCGCGTAACGAAAGGAGTATCTTTCACTTTTGAACAGTTAACTACAATATTGACACAGATCGAGGCGATATTGAACTCAAGACCTCTTTCTCCTCTTTCCGACTCTCCTCATGATCTCAATCCGCTCACCCCCTCACATTTCTTAATTGGAAAGACATGCAGTATGTTGCCAGAACCTGACTTATCAAATCTACTTCAAAACCGACTTACCCTGCTCCAGCATTTAATACAACTTAAGCAGCATTTGTGGAATCGCTGGAGCAAAGAATATGTTAGCGAGCTGCAGGCCAGAACCAAATGGAAGCAGAATCACGATTCGCTACAAAAAATGAGCCTTGGTTCTGATCAAGGAAGACAATCTCCCACCTATGAAGTGGAGATTGGGAAGAGTACACACATCAATGGACCAGACGGAGTTGGTAGAGTCGCCTGGATCAATACTCAACAGGGTCTAATAAAGAGGCCATAAGCCAAGATATGTCCACTTCCGATGGAAGCAGCACTGTGAATGAAAAAGACATTAGTTTCTTGATATGATTAGTGAGCGGTAATTGACTTTTATTTTAATTTTTTTAAATGGTTTATGCACTTTTTTGTTAATTATATTTATGACTATCTTTGAAAGACGTCCCCTTTCAAGGCGAGGGGCATGTTTGTGATGGTGAATTCAGACTTTTCTTTAAAACCGGCAACCTAGTAGGATCAACTCGCCATCAATCTAGGCGCGAGTCAAAAAATGACATAATAATTGAATTTATAGAAGTGTCAAGACGTTAATTTATATATCTACTAATAAAGTATAAAATTTTAGTAGTTTGTTATCATTTAAGAAAGTTTAATCTTAAAAGAAGGTAAATTCCCCAACACATTATCCTAATAGCTTTGTGGATTAAGGATTAAAGTCTGTTTAAAGAAAGCACATTTTAAATAAATTAAAATTTATATAAACAATAACAAACTAGGTACTTAAAATTATTCTTATCTACTCATCAAATAATTAAAAATCGAAAGACAAGGACCAATCAAACTGTAAGTAGCGTAAACGACCAACAAAAAAATCATCGCTATCCAACCTCTTTCAGAATCATTCAATAAATAATTTTTCAATCCTAGACAAAGCGTGGCTATTCCAATTACATACGCACTGATTCCAAGAAAAATATGGAGTAGCTTAATAACTCTTGGATTGAAAGTATTTGGAAAAAAGAATACTGTTAGTCCACCTAGTGCTGCGATTGTAGCGAGAATCCACGTTGTTAAACCTTAAAACAAAAATAATCATTAAAAATTGTATATTTATTTTCATTTTGATCTTTAAGGCCGCATTTATACTTCCTAGGAGACGTGCAATAGGTGTCGCGTGGTAGGTGATTGAAGTATGAGTACTGAGGTGACATTCACTTGTATTAAGTGATAAAAGTTTTAGGGTTTTGATAGTATTTAGAACCAGTCGTGCGTTTCTCGTGCTAAATGACGAATAAGAAATTCTTAGAAAGAAAAGAAGTGTATAGTGTTCACTCTGTACACTAATTGCGTTATCATACGGCGAATATCATCATTCCCATGGAGACTATACAAGGAGATCGAACTCCATGTATTCCAATTTCTGGTCGTGATAGAGGGCGCCACATAAATTCCCGTACCAAATCACCAATAACAGTCAATCATAAAACTCGAGTTCATGATGTTTTATTGGTTGCTAGCTACTTTGACAGTTCGCGGTTTGCGTGTGAGATAAGTGAGGTAAATATAAAAAGTAAGGTTATTGTTGTGACAGTTCTAAAATGGTACAGGAGATACAATGCGCGACGCCGCGGTGAAAAAACAAACTGCTTAGATAGACGATTTTGAGGACAGGTTTTATCAATTTTCCCGTAAAAGTTCGATCTCCTTGTCTAGACTCCATGATCATTCCTACCGAGACCTCAGGAATTATCCCATAAAGGTTCGCGCGCACTAGACCGGCCCGGCCGGCAACGGACGGCGCCGTAACCGTATGCGAATTTCAGTTCCTACGCCCACTAGTCGGTAAAATCTCTCCAGCCACCAACCAGTCGCAACAAAAACTTTGTTGGAGGTGGATGTAAATGTAATAGCTGTTAGTTTTCTGTGCGAAGAAGAGGAACGTAATCAAGAAAAAGCGAAAATGGGTTCACGAAATTTGCAGGAAAAGGAAGACAGAAAATGAATGCGCATCATTATTTCCGGATTTAATAACGCATCGGGAGAAATTTTTTCAATATTTTAGAATGACATAAATATGAAATCGCTTCCCCAATTTCCTTCCAGTAATTACTTTTGACTTCTTGATTTTAGTAATTTTTTTTGACACAAATCATATAGTTCTCTATACTCGCTGACAAGCCTTCCTTTATCCATTTTGAGAAAGATGACGTCCTTTTCGTCGACCACTAAGCGCCCACTACTTCACTCCGCGACGAAACGCAATGAACTAATGTGAAAAGTATTCTCGCCCGATAGTTCCGCCGACGGATGGCCGGGTCGTTGCCGTCCGTTGCCAATACGTACGCGCGGTTTCATTTACGTACCAGGTAAAAATAAGGGGCATGTAGCCCGGGAAGTAGTTGTTTCTTTTTCGTTGTAAAGCGTAGAATAATCTAATTTATTCTTTGATATCTGTTGGTAACACGCTTTACTAAATACGACAATTTTACAGGAAACTGTAATAATTCTATAAAAATAAATTCCCGTTCCGTTGCGGCACGGTCCGCCATTTCTTATTCACGTTCTAGTGGTTAGGGTCAGGATCGTTCCAAATCGTAGGTCTTGTCTTCACTCCACTTATTTAAATTTCACGTTCTTCTCTGGAAATTGCATATTTTGTAACCGGGTAACCGGGTAAGAAAATGAGAACGGCCGTTGGCGATATCTTAGGATCGGATTTTTTATCACGAAAATGGCCTCGAGAAAATCCTGGAAATTAGGCTTGTGGTCCACTGCTAGAGGGCGTAATTGAATTGAAAATATTTAAAAAGCCAAATTTGGCAAAATCTATCCTTTGAAAAATTCTGCGAATATTCAATATCACAAGTTTTAGTCGACCTACTAAAATAAAAGGTGGGAAAGAGTGGGACCTTTAAAATGAAAATAAATTCCCACCATTTAAGTACACGTTCCTCGAGATCAGAAAAATATATTGACAATCGGATTTCGCCAATTTGCTGCTATTTTGGTCTACTCTTATATTCCATTTAATATTTTCCAAAGAGAACTGGGTTGAAAACGAAAATAAAAATAGCGCACTCTCTCGTGCACGCTAGTTATTGAGGTGCGTTGAGTATATGTAACACTTACATTGGTTGAAGAGCTCTTTTTAACAAGAGTTATGGGCATATTTTTCATAGCAAAATTCCCACTCTCCCCCTACCTATGGAGCCTTAGTCTGGGGGCCAAAAACAGATCAGAGGAATGCCGAACTGGAGCTATCAAAACTTCAGAGGCTTGCTGATGAGAAGTAATGGAAGCCATTCTCAATCTTCCGCCTCTTGCTCTGCATGTTAAGGCAGAAGCGAGAAGGGCTGCATACAGGCTGGAAAGGAATGGGAATTGGCACGAATGAACCAACACCCATAGTCATTCCAGAATGACAGATGTTATCACAAACTCGCTTCTTGAAATGAGAAGTGATAACATGTTGGCCACAATTAACGACAACCAACAATACCATATCCAGCTAAATTGGAATGGGTTGGAAGCATGCAGTCAGGAAGGAACGTTGGTGTGATACAACGACGGATCCAAAACTAACATAGGAATAGGAGCTAAAGTCCATGGTGCCAGACCCAGGTGCAATGTTCACGCATCGCTGGGGAAGTTTGCATCTGTTTCCAGGCAGAGATCTAAGCTATCGACACGTGTTTGCAAATGAACATCGAAATGGGGTACAGAGGCCAAAAGATCCTCATACTCTCAGATAGTCAGGCAGCACTGAAATCTTTAGCATGTCGCCAAATCAGATCTAGACTGGTCTGGGACTCCCTAATAAAACTTTTAACCCTGGCAAACCATAATAGAGTAACTCTTAAGTGGATCCCGGGCACAAGAGTATTGTAGGCAATAAAAAGGCAGACACCCTAGCAAAGCTAGGGTGTGAAACTGCATTCACTGGTCCTGAACCAGTATTTTGAATATCAAAATCTGCTGCACGTGGTTGTACATCTCGGAGGATTCAAACTAAACATCAGTCGTACTGGAGGCATGTGCCAAAACAGGAATACAGCAAACTCCTGGTCACTGACTAACGAAATATTAAAGCATGGGCTAGATAAGGAAAGTGACAGGATTACTCACCGGTCACTGTACCCTAAGGAAGCACATGCATATAATTGACATATATAGGGAGTAACCTATCTGTCGGTTATGCATGGAAGAGGAGGAAACAAACAGCCTCACACATTATCTTCGAATGTGAAGCACTGTCTCTTTGGAGATATAGACTCCTAGGACTACAGTCCTCCAAGAGAGGATTTCTCCAAGAACGACCTAGTGAAAAGACTGTTGAGCCTGGTAAGGGCTACTGATCTCTCCACATAAACGGTATAACCAAAAGCACAAAAAGCCTAAAGGCTGAGGTGCCGAGGTTTCTGATCCTCTGACTGGTGGTGCCGAACTAATCAATAAATCAATAAATCAATCAATCCCACTCTCCCTCACCTCTTATTCGAGTAGATAGACTTAAACTTGTATTATTAAATATACGCACAATTTTTCGAACGATGCAATGACTGTTTTTGTCATGCTCAATCAGGTAGGTCCAGCAGTTGACCTACAAGTATGTAAATCATTTCCAGGTTTTTTTTTGAAACCATTTTTGTAATGAACTATTTTTTTTTTCAATGCTGACGGCCATTCTTATTTGCCTACCCGGTACATTAGTAACAATCAAAATATACTGCGATAGTGCAGCCAGTACTGAGTGGCATGTCACGTATCTGTCGTAGTTAGCAGATACGTGTGACAGTCAGACTACTTCGCTGTGTCGTATCCTGCTACCTATATCGAGAATAAATGCGCGTTTACATGTATCCAGTAGCTGGCGCCAGTCTGATTGGCCTGTCAGCACTGGCACATTACTGTCATCGTGTGAATACTTTTTTGAGCCAGTCCAGCGCGAGCCGCCAGCACTAGAGCGAATAGAGAGCGCGTCTATTTTCCTTGCCACTAGCTGCCACCCCCTTGCCCCGTAACACCCGCGCCAGAATTGCTGGCAACGTCTGAACACGTTGGTGTCAGCTGCTGTAATAACCTTCGAAAGCTGATCATTGGATTATTGTTTATTTTTGTGTATTTTTCATAAAATTTCGCGTAAATTCAATGAAAAAGAAACTTTTAAGCTATCCTTCAGAACGCACATGTTAAAGACGACAGAGAAGGGGAAAGTGAGGGCAGCTTGGCTGGGGAGATTGATGTGTAATGTGAAAGGGCCGGGAGAGTGGAAGAGGAGGGTAATTGGTAGAGCAGAGTATGCTGTACGGTGCGGAGGTGTGGGGTGGAAGAGCGGGTGTGAATGTGAGGGCTAGGCCACTCCTGCGGGTGCAGATGGGGATACTGCTGAAGGTGGTGCAGTGGTACAGTACAATGGGTGGACTGGCAGCAACGGTGCTGGCAAGGTCCTACCCATTGGACGTGAATGCTAGAGCCAGGAAGAAAGAAGTACAGGAATGGATGGAGGAGGGAATGGTGAAAAGGTGGGAGGAGTACGAGGGCGCACTAAAAGGAGCCATTGGGAGTAGGAGAGATGGAATGGAGGAGGAGGAGGAATGGATGGAGGTGAGTGACGTAGTGGATAACATGATTAGGGGGAGAGAAGGACTAGATATGGCATGAGAGGTGGGAGTAACAGTTAAGACGACGGTGTGAGCGGAGAGTGAGCGAGGGACCGCCGCCCGTCTCGAAGTATGCTAGGGTAGTGATTTTAGGGGTAACGGTGAGTTTGAGGTGAGGTTGGTTGGTAGGCATCCCCTTGGGGATGAGTCCAACACTGTTTGGGTCCTTAATAGGACCTATTCGAACATGAGTTTCACATCTCGACCCGAAAAAAAAGCTTCACTATAGCTCTATCACTGATTAATTTTCTCACCCAAAGTCGCTTCTACTTTTGACTTTCTTCATCTAACATATTTCTTCGCTCTTCTTTTAGTAACATACACATGGTTTTTACGATTTTCTTTTTTAACATTCGAATTTTTCTCGAATTCATTTTTTAAGGGCAGTGAAAACTCACGATTGACTGGACTCGTGTAAACAATCTAGGTCGAACCCTTTCCCAGCCAAGAATTGGCAGGCCAGTGACACTAGCATCAGCTACTGGATACCTCCTTAAACGGTACCCTCCTTAAACATTAAAACAAGGTAAAACAAACATAAGTTACGCCGAGTGGCCCTAGACAATTGGAAGTATAATTGTGGGCTTATGGAAACTTACCTAATATTCCGTGAGTTGTAGTGAAATGATTTTCAAGTCGACTTATATTCAACGAAATTCCAATTGAGATGCATACAAATCCCACTCCCATTACCACCAGATGAGCAGTTCTTTTTTGTTCTCTGGAATGTCCAAAAGTCACTATGCTCTCTTTTCTAAATATCTGAACACCTTCGGCCATGCATAAGGCTAGCTGTAATAAAGTGCACTTAAGTTAAAAATTATAAATTTTATAGGAGAATAGAAATAGAGATTTTGCTAAAACGCTACTATCTATTGAAAAACAAAAGGATTATCGACCAGGAAATATGGACCATTTGACGTTTTACCATTTCTTATTGGCTTATTTTTGGTGTACAGGTGGTATAAACGATGTATAGTTTGGCAAGTCTATCTGAAGAAACGCGGCATCGGCAAGGGGCGAGGAAACATGGCCGATATCTGTCATAAACATACTAATGTCGTACGGTACCTAGTTTATAGAAGTATTAAAAATAATAATTATTATTATATAATAATTATATATAGAAACTGATTTATGCTTTGCTTTAAAGGTAAGGTATTTTTCAAAACACGGTACCTATTTGCTAAAAACAAATAATGTTGAAAATCGTACTTGAATTCAATAAGGATACGAAATAATAAGATACCATGTAAAACTGAAAATATGAAGGTAAACACTGACAACGCCACTGGATAATCAATATCAGTTAATTGTCGAAGTGAGAGGGAAGAACACACGCACGCGCTTGCCAATAGGAAGTCAGGTGGTTACTTAGCAACGGTGGTTCGATAAATATTCACCAATTGAGTTAGTCCGGAGGGCGTGTTAATCATGATTTTCGTACGACGTTGCCGGGTTGAAGGAGACCCTTAGCATATTTGGAAAAGTGTTCATCTTTCAGAAATTGAAAAAATAATGTTAATAGACAAAATCCAATGAAACAAGCACATTAAAGAACTAACGTTTAATCATTATTGACATATTGTTGATAATAAAAAGTCCATTTTCTAATTATTATCACTACATACTTAGCACTTTAGCTTTTTCATAGTTAAACGTGGCAATATCGAATGTTTTCGACCGCATTCCTTTCACAGCTTCAGTTATGTTTGCCAAACTATACAAGACGATATGATGTTTCCAAAGTGTCAAATTGAATCTCACATTGTATAAAAGTCAAATAAAAGTGTCATTCTAACGATATTTTACGTTTTTCGCTTATACAGATTATTTTTCCTTCGGATTTTGCAAAAAAAAATTACATAGTTTTTTATTCGTCTTCAAAAGACCTACAAAACTAAACTTTGTACGAAAAAAAATCTTGATTGGGTTAAAAGTTATTATTGAAAAACCAAGTAAAATAGTACATTGAAATAATGATTTTATCCAAAAACGGACTATGGCAGTCGATTTTTCGTCCCCAAAAAACCTCTTATTACGAAATTTTACAATTTTGAATTTAATTTTTTTTTGTATATATTGAATATATTTGTGATTAAATGTTATTTTCGAAATTATCTACCTCTTAATATTATTGTATTCATTTTTTCGGGGGCGAATCGGTCGGGAGCGAAACAGTGCGGGGGCGAAACGTCTCGAGGCGAAACGGCGGTGACGAAACGTCCCATAATCCAAAAAATCAGCCATATGAAAGCGAACAATGTTCATGACCCTATATTTCCTGGCCCAATTAAAAATATTACCAATATAGATAAATACATTCACTAATTGATGCAATTGAGATTATGTTTTAAAATTAGAAATGATTGTGATAAAAAAAAACATGTAAAAAACAATTATTTATTGATATAAACATCTCAATAACATTCAGTTTCCCACTCATCTACATTAATACTTTTTAGAACTTTTATCAGGTCTACATATCACTACTAATCGACAACTTAATTGATCTGGACACATAATTTTTCAGCATTGTGCACATTATTGGAAAATGGAACAATTATAAAATGTATGAGTTGTCTCAACTGCAGAATAAAGGCTCTGAAGTTTACATCTCATAGTCTGGAACCGCGAACAATCCCTTAAGCAAGAGTTGTATAGTTAATTCTAATACATATAATAGGCTTTCTTAGAAACCTAGATCACTTGGACTGAAATATAGATGTAGGGTATACACAACAGATTTAATAGGTCGCAGTGTGGTAATGACAAACGACCTCCTTGTAATATATTCTAAGTGCAAAAGGAAGTGAAGAAATAGAAAAAAGAGTATCCAAAGGTAGTGAGACAGAGGGAATATTTTCAAATATATTAGAAGCCAAAAAATCTCTCCAGAGTGGCTTCCAAACAATAATAAAACCACCAGCAACATATACCTGAGCCTGAGTTCTCTCCCTCTTAACAGCCCAGGCACTTGAACTGAATCTTTGTACCATTTCTCATATTATCTACTGCCATTCCAGAAGCTTCGTGACTTCTATAAAGGCCACTAGTTTGACTTGAGGAATTTTCAGTAGTTGTGATGGTTGTATTAATTCCTCTCCAAAGTGCTTCCGTCTAAGTACTTGTAAGTTCTTGCAGAAGCAGAGTATGTGTTTTATCATCAAGTTCATGCAGATTTAGTTCAGTTCATTTTTATCAGGTTCACTAGCTTTGCCCATTTTGTGCAGATGTAGATGCAGTGTCCAGTCACCAGGTCGTTAACTGTCTTCAAATATCTCTAATCCAGTTTCAATACCCTGGTTGAGTGTTCCTTGTCTACCTTGTTCAGTAAAACTCTTTGTATGGAGGTGCCCTTGTGGCAACCTCTATTTGAGTTGGTGTTCCCTATTTAGCCAGTTCCCGATTTCCCCTCTTATGCAATATTTTATGATTGTCTCTTGCCAGTCTGTTAAGGGATTAATTGCCGGTTTTTACCAGTCTAGACCCAGTTGTTGGATTACTGATGGCTTTAAGCAGAGCCTGGCTGTCAGTGAATATTTTAATTTTTTTTCCGGTATATCATCTTCTGATGTTTTCATCAATACAGGCCATAGCGGCAATCATTCTGCTTGAAACACAGTCGTATATCGACCAAGGCTAAAGAACATTCTCTTTCTAGGTCCTTTTATACCATCCCCAGTACCATGATTTGTTTTGGAACCATCGGTAAACCAGATGATTTCTCCAGAATTAGCTGGGTGCATCACCTGTTCCCTAGATTACTTGCTCAGTGAATATATTCGCGGGTGTCATTTTTAATTTGAGTTCATCTAGTATTGTCCCAGTTGTATCAGTGTGTCCTTCCTGAACATTGTTCGGGGATCATGTCTCCCGATTTCAGCCTAAGAATTGCCATCATTTCCTCCGCCCTTACAAAAGTTCAATAAAGGCTTCCACTGATGCCATCTCCGTGCTGTTCATTTCCCCGTTAATACCAAGAAGGGCTTGTCTTTGGATTGCAGTTAATAAACTTCTGTCCCCCTCCACCAGACTCTTGTTCCATATGCGAACGTTGGCCTTATCACAGTTGTGTAAAGCCAGTGAGACACCTCAAGTCGTATTCCCCAGGTTTTGCTCATAACTCTACTGCATTGCCAGAACAGCCTAGTCACCCTGGCAGTTTGGAATCAAGGTTCACTCCCATAAGACCATCAGCAACATATATCTAAGCCAGAGATTTGACAGGTGTCCTGATGAGATGCTGCTCTTATTTGTGGAGCAAGAAGAATGTAGATTCTGTGGAATGGAAGAAAGGATCTCCATTTATATACGTGAGGTATTGCATAACAATATAGAATCCTATAGCACAACACCTAGGAGAGTACTGGATAGAAGAAGGACACTTATCTAAACTGAAGCCTACAGACGATTTAAAAAAGAGAAATGGTGTCGAGAGGCCGAGTTAATATAAAAGTAATTTTTCCTATCTCTCAGGATCAGTTTTTTTCTGGATAGATGTTAGCTGCTGGAATTCAACACATAATTGCAACTGAGATTCACAATAATTAATCAAGACCACCACCTCAATTTCTCTCTCAATTTAATACTTGCCCTTGACACCTCCATTTCTGTGTTCAATCAGCATTTCAATCTAAATGTCACACAAATGCGCAACTCCATCCTACAGCCAAAAGTCGCTTTACAAAAAAAAATTATTTTCGCTCTCGCATTCGTGGAGAAAAACAACATAACCGCCTAAGAGGATGAAAATTCGAAGTACCCAATTTTCAATCCGATTGTCAGACTCTTTCCTTGATTTCCAGATACGTAAATATCGGTTTCGGCCTCCCAAAACCAGTCGCTCTTCTGTATTTTCAAGAATTATTTACAGCTTTCTGTTTGTTTCTACTTATTCCTACCTTAGGGTATTGGTCTCCCAGAACTCTCCCAGTCTCTCCCTCTTTTTCCTTATCATACATTCCCGTCTAATAACAGCCTATATCGGCACGTGTTTTCTTTTTTGTTAGTATAACCTCATAAACACTTGGCCTTCTAACGATTGTTTCTACACATCTTCAATAATGTTGCAATACATCATGAAAGTTAAAAAACGAAAGTGATAAAGCGTCCTTCTTCGTGCTACATCTGCAAGTACCCTTTTCTATACCCCTGACAATGTGCTTACAAAATTTGATGCTGATTCGTGGAGTAGTTGAGGTGAATAAACATCAAACTCACATTCGCATTTATAATAATATAAGTAAGAATAATAAAAAATTAATACTTACACCTAACACACACAGTACAATATGCCATGTAATTTTCTGGTTGATACCGTAATAGGTAGATTTAAATAGTTCCCATAGTATAAGTAACACGAAAACTGCTAGAATTTGTTGAAATAGAATTTCGGATACATGGAAAAATCTTTCTTTCGACGTTGTCGTCGCCATTTTAGTAGTTCAAGTACGTTTAGTAGATAATCAATGAAATTGTGATAATATATTAAAACATTTAATGTTATCTTGATAAAAATATTGTTCAAACAAGGTAAAGAGTCGGCTTTATTACATGATTACAAATATAAAAATTCAGCAAAAACTCGATCTGTTGCCTTCACGAGGTTCATAAATAGTATATTACGTACCTAGGCCAGTAAAGTAAGAAATGCTTCGTTTCGGCCGACAATTACATGTGATCTGAGGCTTTCTTATTTACTCGCCGAGGTGTGTATACTATTTTTCTGTTCGACGGAGCCAGAAAGCGGCAACTTCGTTTAGCGCAGCGGCCCGAAGGTTGATGCTTTCCGGCCGGAGGACAGAAAATCAAGTTTTAAGAGCACACGTTTAGCATCACTCAAATTAGACTAAATATGAAAATTAGATAAATGTATGAAGGGTTTATATTAAGGTGCAGGGGTACAGGTTGACTGGAAGCAGCGGTGCTGGCAAGGACCTACCCATTGGACTTGATGGCTAGAGCCAGAAACAAACGCTGGAGGGGTGCGACCAGAGAAGAAGTACATGAAGGGATGAAGAAGGAAATGGAGAGAAGGTGGGATGAGTATGAGGGCGCGCTAAAAGGAGCGATTGGGAATAGGAGAGATCGGATGGACCGGAAATTCGGGAAGGTGGACTACTTCTTGACACATGTGTTCACTGGACATGGGTCGAGAGTAGGGTACCTCCAAAAGATTGGGAAAAGAGAGACTGGAGTGTGCGAGAGGTGTGAAGTGGAGGATGATGTGGGGCATGTGTTTAGATGCTAGAGGAACGAGGAAGTGCTGAAGACGTTGGAGAGGAAACTAGGAGAGGCGGTGTACTGGGAGAACATGGTGGAGATAATGTTGAGGGGTGAGGAGGAATGGATGGAGGTGAGTGGAGTAGTAGAGAGCATGGTTAGGGGGAGAGAAGAACTCGATATTGCATGAAAGGTAGGAGTGATAGTAGGGAGAAGACGACGGGGAAGTGATTCCGAGGTGGGGGTAACGGCGAGTTTGAGGTGGGTTTGGTTTTGGTTTTCCAACATTGTTTGGTTCCTGGATCCATTCGAACATGAGTTTCCCATCTCGACCCAAAAAAAAAATAGACGCTCTGTTTGGTATTTTTGCGGAACATTTATCGATTGACGAGACGATGGTTCCCTACTTCGGCAGTCCTTCTGCGAAAATGTTCATACGAGGAAAACCGATTTGTTTTGGGAAGAAATACTTGATAAAGTACGAAATCGACTATGCATACAACAAGGTAATTGACGTGATGGTTATTCGTTGGATGGATAACTCTGAAGTTAACATAGTAGATTAAAATTAACCTGCATACAAAACTCATCAAATTTGTAATATAATTTTCTGTAAATAATGCTCATTTAGCCAGACAATCTGAAAAAATTGTCTGCCCAGCAAGAACCACGGGGAGGTTTGAGCTATTCTTACCTGGAAAAAGGATTGGGTCGGGCATGTTAGTAGAAATATGAACTTAGTTTTTTTTGGTTATTTTTTAGTTTTTTATTTTTTTTTAATTTTTTTTTTTGCTTTTTTATTGGCTTTGGAAAATAAGTACGGTATCTACTATAAATACTTGAAAAACAAAAAACGCGTTTCAAATATACCTACAAGGAACATTTATTAAAAAGAATTTAATTACCGGAATTGTCAGAATCTTCCGAAGTAGAATCGTTTTCTACTTGGATAACTACTGGTGCTATAGGCGGTAAAACAGTAAATTCGCGTTCTGTTTGTATAACATGAGCTACGCAATTTTGCCATACATCGCTATAATTGTCATCGAGTATTTGCCGAATATTATCGAGGACGACTGCGCTTAAAGTTGGCGACTGATTATATTTCCGTAAAGGACTTTTAACAGTACCCCAAACCATTTCGATTGGATTAAAGATACAATAGTATGGGGGTAACCGCAAAATGGTATGACCGGACCTACTGCAAATATTGTCAATGACATATTCTTTTTGGAAGTTCCTACTTTTTATTATGTTAATTAATTCTCGTTTTACCGGAATCTTTTCAGGAATATTAATGTTTTTGATTCTCATAAATTTTAAAATTTCGTCCTTTTTCGTGCTGCTGTTGGGTATTTTATTTAATATTCGGGAATGATACGACGCATTGTCCATAACAATTACCGAATTCGGCGGAATATTCGGCAAAAGCTGTTCGACAAACCATTTTTCAAACAAATCGGCTGTCATATCTTCGTGATAATCAGCAGAAGACTTAGTTATATTTTTAGCCGACAATAGCAATGCATTAGGTACAAAGCCATCTTTACTTCCGGCATGAAGAATAATTACGCGTTTTCCTCTCGAACACGGAGTATCTAAAGAACAGTTTTTTGTGTCGTCAACCCAACCATACTTGACAACATCATGCGTATCAAACCAAGTTTCGTCTAAATAAATTAAAGTTCTGTTTGAATCGCGGTACCCTTTTATTTTGCGCAAATACTCGTGTCTAAGTTCAACGATACGCCGAGATTCCATTATGACCATTCGATTATCTAATTTCTTATATTTAAATCCACAATTTAACAAAACCGCGCGCAGTGTTTCCAAACTTTGATAATTATATTCAGGAATATCCTGCAATTTATCACGAATCAGTTCTAAAGTTGGTACTATATTGTCCTTGTAAAACCCGTAAACAATCCGTTGAATAACATTTTTAGTAGCATTGTCAACCTTATTCAGTTTTTGATTTGGTCGTTTTCGCTTTAAAGAATGATCCGTAACAGTGCCTAATTTAATTACTTTATAAATCGTCGTAAACCCGATTTTCGTTAATTCGTGAATTCTCGCGATAACCGCATTATCAGAAATTTCAGAATTTTCCTTTTTCAAACACGCGTACATATTTAAAACAACCCGTTGACACTGAACATGTAAATCTTTGTTCTGAAATTCGGCCCTATCATTTAATGCTAAGTCATTTGTCTGTGGCGCCAAATTATTAGATTCCCGCGATACACTATCGTGAACTGTCGTTTCAAATGGTCTCTAAAATGCCATTCTAATTAATTACTAATAAATTATATTTGTAAAACTTACCCTAACGTCTACGAACAAATAAGTATTATATTAATAACAATTCACTCACTTCACTTAATCAACTAACCTTACTAAACCAAAAAATAATATATATCATATTATTAAAACTTTTCCACTTTAGATTAACTACACTTTTCTACAATTAAGAACTCACTAAGTATATTATATTTCTCTAGAACATAATTTTATTATTTAGGCACACCCCTGAACGTTTTAAACACTGGTGAGAGTGGTGAGGCCAGATGTTGAACACCTGTAAATTTCTAGTTAGCCAAGTTAAAACTGTCCGGTTACTTCGTTATATTATGCCAAATACTGGACTGGATGTTACCACGTTGTCACATATTCAAAATTTTCTTAAATATAGTTACATACATAAAGTTGTTTCTAATTAATTATTCTTTTTCCAGCAATTTTAAGCGACTTATTTTATTGCTTACTAATAAATTTATATTATGTATATATTTTTTAATATTTCAAACTAGCTTTCTAAGAACATCAGGAACTAACAGTTTTCTGAAGTGAGGAGAACATTTGTATAGAGAGCTTAACAATTCTAGAAAATATATCTGACAACATTGCTTTATTTTATTGTCGTTACACTGACTTTGGTTCCACTATAACAGTGCAACGTTACAGCAAAGAAAAGAAGAAAAAAGTTGGTATTCACCAGCCATACCAGTTGACCTACCAGTATCAGCGTGTGGTCAAACACACCGCAATTTTCCTGTAAACTGTTTGTCAGAAATTTTTTATTTTTTGCAAGGATATTTCATTAGAGATTACTGAAAATTTCACAAAAAAATCCAACGTTGACATTTCTGTTAACAAATGGGTTAACAGAAGGACAAGGTCGTCTGCATACAACCTTCACTTAACTGGTAAGTGGCGATGTTCTAGAATATCGTTGATTGCTACTAGAAGTCACGCTTAAGACTGATCTTTGAGGAACTCCGTTTTTGTTGTCTCTAGGAGTTGATATTGTTCCATTTAAGCGTACTGTAAACGTTCTGAGTTGAAGGAAGTTTTGGATAAAGTTTAGGCAATGTCAATTGATTCCCCAGGATTGAAGCTTTCTGCTGATTCCGTATCTCCTCGTATGCTTTCGTTATGTCACAGAAAATGGCCATAAAATACTGCTTGTTTATTAGTGCTTCGTGTATTTCAGATTCAAGATCAACTAGATTGTCGGTTGTAGATCTGTTCTGTCGAATTCCATTCTGCCCAGGTAACAGGAACTTTTTGTTTTCCAAAAACCATACAAGCTGGAGGTTTATAATCTTCTCAGTAATTTGCAAGTTGACGAGGTTAGTGATATTGGCCTATAGGACTGGGGGTCAGATTTAGATTTTTGAGGTTTCAGGATAGGGATTATATAAGATTCAGACCAGGATTTTGGGAAGTTATGCTTTACCCATATTATGTTGAGAATGTTAAGCAGGTGTAGTGGATGGTTATGGGGTTGATGAATAATTGTTTTCGATTTATAAATAATTAGTTTATTTCAACAATCACTATAACTAATGAGCATAACTTCAGTTGACTAGCAATGCTATACCATGAGTGTAATAAATGTGAGAATATCTGTCTTGGTTTCTATTGACCTCTCTATATATAAATTCAGGTTATTGCTGTTAATGACATATGTTTGCTGACAAATATTTATTATATAAATATTTGTCATCAAATTACTAACTATTTTAGTATTGAGGAGAGTTGTACAAATAATTAAATTGAGTTTGATTATTAAGGGTATTTGGTTATTACACAGGTATTTTTTTTCATTTCTTCTTAGTTTTTAGAGAAAGATTATGCGGATATTACCTGGACCTGAGGTAGAGTTTTTTATGTTAGACAAGGCGTCATCCAGTTCTTCTAGTGATATTGGAGAGTTAATGTGATCATCATTTGAATTTGTAACTATCAAGATGTCCCCAGCTCAGATCTAGACTGGACTGGGACTGCCTACAAAAACTTCTAACCCTGGAAAACCATCATAGTGTAACTCTTATGTGAGTCCCGGGACAGAAGGGTATTATAGGCAATGAAAAGGCAGACACCCTAGTAAAGATGAGGTCTGAAACTGCATTCGCTTGTCCTGAACCAGTATTTGGAATATGAAAATCTGCTGCACGTGGTTACATCTCGGTGGATTCAAACTTAACATCAGATAAGAAAACTGACGGGATTACTCACCGGTCACTGTACCCTAAGGAAGCACATCCATACCATTGGCATATATAGGGAGGAATCTATCTGTCGGTTGTGCATGGAAGAGGAGGAAACAGCCTCGCACATTATCTTTGAATGTGAAGCATTGTCTCATTGGAGATATAGACTCGTAGGACTAGAGTATCCAAGGGAAGGATTTCTCCAAGAAGGAGCTAGTGAAGAGACTGTTGAGCCTGATAAGGGCTACTGGTCTCTTCACATAAACGGTATAACCAAGAGCACAAAAAGCCTAAAGGCTGAGGTGCCGAGGTCTTTAAGCCTCTGACTAGTGGTGCCGAACCAATCAATCAGGGGTTCATAATTTCCCCTCTTTATAATGTAACAGGAATTTTGAAAAAATACGGAGGCTAGTCATTTCCAGTGCAGAAATTACAAAATTTCTTGACTTAAATTTGAAAAAAATTTAAAAAAACTTTATTTTTTCTCAGCACCTTCTAGAGGTGTTATTTAGGAAAGGGTGGGCTGAGGAAACTTTGTCAAAGAAAAGAACCATCATAATTTTACACGGGCAATCACTTCCTGAATTTTTTCGCATGTATTTATAAATACCTTGTAAGTAAATATTTAAAATCTCATCTTTTATTTGGAAACAGGTAAAGTATCAGAGAATAATTTAACAAAATATGTTATTGTAGTAACGGCCTGTACTTATTACGGGCAAAATAATACTGAGATGGCTGAAATGAAATAGATGTCTGACTTGTGCACTTTTATTCAACATATATCTACAATCTACAAGCAATGATACATCTTAACCATAGATCTTGACAGTCAAATGAATGACAACGAGTTTTCTTCTTCTTTTTCTTATAATACCTGGTCACCACCCAGGTAACCAAAGTTACTACAAATACCCCCACTCAAAGATTCAGTCTAACTGGAGTTTTTATTTCGCGGCCTGGGCGGCTGTTAGCAATATTTTTTGACAAGATTTGTAATTTGCGCGCTCTTCATTATCTGGATTTGCCGCACTTTCCTCACAGTCTACATTTATTGTAGGATTGTCAGTAGAAACAATAGGATTTTCACTTTTTTAACATTTCATTATTACTGGCATTACAGTGATTTGAATTTTTAATAACTTGGAATGGCTCATCGATCAATTTGTTAAAATTATGATTTTGACTATTATCAATAGTGTCATACAATTCCATTCCAGATTCATGTTTGGACCTAACAGTTTGATTGACGTGCCGTTTCCAAATAAGATTTTCATCGATAACTTTACAAAGATAAACTCTGTCTCCTAACACTAATCTATTATAGCCTTTACCCATTCTTTTTTATTTGGTTGTCTATGATCTCTACATCCCACTTCCTCTCCCTCAGCAAATGCATCTTCTCTAGTACTCTTAAAATGTTTCCTTCTATTATCCTCATTTTGAGATTTATTGTCATTAATAAAGTAATATCTATTTCGGATTTTGTTTTTGAATACCAAACATGCTGGGGTATCTCCGGTAGTTGTATGAACCGAATTTCTATAATGAAATAAAAACCTAATGGTTTCAAAAGATGCATTTCCATTTGTTTCACATTTTATCATTTTAAATATTCATAATGACATGGACATGGACATTTTGAAAAATTTTTCCTCGTACAGGACCTGCAAAGTCAGCACGAACTCTTTCATAAAAATAGTTAGATTTAATACTGGTGAACAAAACAGACTCTTTCGGTTCATGCCCAGAGGCCATACAAATTTCGCAGCTTTGCACCAGAAATATGCCCTAGAATTAGCTTTCATGTTAGTTATCCCTTCATGGGTATTTCATGGGTATTTGGGACTACCACCCTATACCCCTATTAAATAATACCATTGTATAGTTCATGTCTTCTAATTAAAAATTTTCTGGAAAATTTGGAAATCCATTCCTAATAAACTTGGGTACTAATCCTAATATATTGTCTTTTCTTGTTTCCGATCTTATTTTAAATGCATCAATAGGTACAACATTTTCTAAAAAAAATTAAATAAACCAGATTTTCTTCTTGGTTGCCCTTAATAGGCACAGAACCTTTTATATATCTAATGGAATAATCGAAACCTGATAGAAAAAGTGACCACCTTTGTAAACACCCCGACGCCATTTTAGGAAGACCCTTACGTTCCCCAAACAAACTTTGCAATGATTTATGATCTGTTGTTATCTCAAATTTTCGCCCTGCTAGATACTCGTACAACCTACTTACAGCCCAAAAAATATTTAACGCTTCTTTACATACAATCGCATAGTTTCTTTCAGTATCACTCAAAATTCGTGTGATAAACAAAATTGGTCTTTCACTCCGGTCAGGCTTAACATGGCTTAGTACAGCTCATATACAGTACTCACGTCTGTCACATACTAATCTCTTTGGATCAAAATGAACCAAAAGACGATCAGAAACCATTTCTTTTTTTACTGCTTCAAATGCTTTCTTACATTTCAAATGCCAGACAAATTCCGTATTGTTTTTAAGCAATTGATATAATGGTTGAAGCCTATCTGCTAAATTAGGTATAAATTTTGCATAATAATTTGTCAATCCTGTAAAAGCCCTTACCTCGCTTTCATTCTTCAGCTCAGGTGCCTTTATTATATTTTCTCTTCACTTTTTTCTAAACCCTGAGCAGTGATATTATGACCCAAATAATGAATTTTATCCTCAAAAAATTTTTTATGTTAAATCTAAATCCTGCATTTAACAATCGTTTTAAAACTTCCACTAATTATAGTACTTGGTCACAACTCAGGTAACCAAAGTTATTACAGTTATTAAGTACAGACCGAAAATCACCTGCTTTTGAACTATGAAAACCATACGATGAATATTATTTCGTGGTTCTAGTCACTTCATTATTAGTATGAACAGACTTTAAGCAAATTCTGGAACCAAAACGCTTACATCGTCTCTGTCTTTAAACAAATTCATAAAAGATTATAAATTTGTGTCGTCAGAAACTTTTTGATTGTTAAAAGTTTATGCGCCAAACATATTTATTATCAAAAAGATAAGATTTTCGTGTCTAGGTAATAAAATATGACTAATAGATAAAAAAAATTTTTTGAAATTGGTTGATACCTAATAAATGTGATATTTTTATTATCTACTTTTTATAATCCGTATGAAATGGGATGACACAATTCTTATATCTGAAAAAAAAACGAGCAATTGAAAAAATATATACAAGGATGTATAAAGAACTCTAAATTTCGTCTTAGATGGAAATTGGAGCAGAAAATTTCAGGGAAAAATATATTTTTTGTTAAAAATAAGAGTCAAACGAGGTTTTTTTATTTAAAATCTCTCTGAAAGTAAATTCATTTTGATTGGTAATTTATTTGAAAAATAACCAGCTGGCATTTTCAAAAATATGAATTTTTAATTTTAAAAATGTTTAAATGTCGTGAATAAAAGACTTCAAGCCAGTCAATTTTCTTAAAAATATTGTGTTTTATTGAATTGTCCTCCCAAATTCTTGATGTATGTAAAATTTTTAACAAAATTTCGTATGTTCCTATGAAGAAAAAACATTTTTCGGCAACCGCCCGGAAAGTACCCACCTCCCGGACGCTTTTTCTGTGAAAAAGTGGCACTTTCCTGGCCTAGTCCGGAAAGTACGTATTTCCCGGACTAGGCAGGTAAGAATTACATCGTTGTTGTCATTCAAACAAATTGAATCCCTTTAATATTATCCCTATAATATTGTTCGAGTTTCAATATAAATATTAATATAGACAAGAATTAGAATGTTCCTAATTTTGTTCTAAAAATAAATATTACCAAGAAACATATTTTATTGATTTGTTATACCACACGGTTGCCGAAAAAAAAAGTGTACGCAACTCGCCCGGAAACTGTTTTTTCGTACTTGCTTACGACTCGTCCTGGAATCTTGTCTACTCGTCCAAAAAAAAAACAGTTTTACAGTGTTACGTGATACTTATACTATTTTAAACAAGCAGAGTAAAAGGAAAGTGACAGTAGAAAAAATGGACAAAAAATAGAAGCCAAAATGCTATATTTACCAACAAAACGAACAATTATGTGAACAATATAGTCCTTACATTTTCATACAGCGACTTTAAAGCCCCAATTACACTCCAAATTGCAATTTGTATAATTAAAAATTTTATCAGTAGCAATTCATTCGCGGATATATTACCGCTAAATCCTGATTTATCGAGTGCTAAAATAAGAGCAGCAATTCCAATTATATAACAAGACAATCCTAAGCAAAGGTGAATTGTTTTTAGATAAACCGGTCGGAAATATTGTCTAAATTTCGGCGAAAAAAGTGTTATTACTCCTGTTAGTGCTTGTATAAAGCATAAAATCCACGAAACCAAACCTAAAACAATAATATTTTGAGTGTAAAAACATTTTTTAAAAGCTGATCTTAATAAATTAAAAACAATAGTTCACATTGTGTGCCAAGCCCTAATCGGAAGACTTACCCCAGGGGCCACACTACTTTTTCGCAGTATTTGATGTATTCAATACCAAAATAAATTTTTTACCAACAAATTAGTGTTTTCATTTCATTTTTAGTAGGTTGCCCTCCTTTTTTTGAT
Organism: Lochmaea crataegi; assembly: GCA_947563755.1. NCBI lineage: Eukaryota > Metazoa > Arthropoda > Insecta > Coleoptera > Chrysomelidae > Lochmaea > Lochmaea crataegi. Next base: position 40,092,741 of record OX387433.1, on the reverse strand, counting down.
GTCTCTCATTTATGAAAAACGTGCAGGAAAAAACGTAGGTTTTGCGCTTGTGGCCACGTCTTTCAAATATGAAAGACGCTTTTCTTCCATGATTTCTTTTTGTTGCAGATCCTCAGTTTGAAAACTAAACATACCTACTTAGTTAGAGACAATGCCTAAACGTCGTCGAAGCTTGACTCAAGAGGAGTTGGAAAATATGGCAGCGGAAATAAATATAGATAATGAGAGTGACTTTGATTCTGATGATTCTTTGAGAGATCCGGATTTTCTCCTCGACACCACATTTCCACAATTCAGATTCGATACATCTGATGAAGATGATGACGAAGAATTATTGGACATTGAAGAAGCCCTTCAAGACTTTGCCATGGAAGAGGCTCTGGATGGAGGTAATGACCAAATTGAAAAAGATAACGAGCTGCCATCATCTTCCTGTTATTGGAGCGAATATGTGGGACGCCATAAGAACTTGGAGTTTACTGTTCTCAGTTGACTGCAACAAGAACTATCTCCTGAAATAACTCCGCTTGAGACATTCCGTCTGCTCGTAGATGATTATTGTTGCCGAAACCAACAGATTTGCAGCACAAACCATAGCATCGAAGGGAGTGAAGAATTATTCCCGCATAAAAAAATGGGCACCCACCAATCCAGAAGAAATCAAAAAGTTTTTGGGTTTGACAATGTTGATGGGATTGGTACGACTGGGTGCATTACCAGATTATTGGGCGACCTAGGGAATTTATCGTCATAAATACTATGTCACGTAACAGATATCAGTTGCTGCTAACTCTAATGCATTTCAACGTCAACGAAACAATGCAAAACTGTGACCGTTTAGGAAAAATCCGACCTCTGGCTGATATTCTACAGAATAAATTTCAGTCGCTATTTCAACCTGATGAAAACATCGTTATAGATGAAACTTTGGTACTATGGAGAGGCCGCCTGATGTTCAGGCAGTATATCCCAAACAAGGCTCATAAGTATGGACTCAAGCTGTTCAAACTTTGTTCGACTGATGGTTACACATGGGCACTTGAAGTCTATGCTGGAAAGTCAGCGAGTGAGCAACGTGAAATTGGATTAGCATCGAATGTTTGTTTGAGATTATGCCAGAAACTGCTCTATCAAGGAATACGTTGATAAATTTTACAGTTGGCCAGAACAATGCTCGAGAAGTTTACACATGTTGTTGGAACCGTAAGAGCTAACAAAAAAAAAGGTGAGCGGTCTGTAGTGAGATAGTGAAAGGATGCATCCTATAAATATATTACCACCCTGTACATTTAAAAAGGTATATTACCTTATTGTAATGTAGGCTAGTTTGTAAGCATATTTAGTTTTATATTCATAATCAACTATTTTTGTGATGAGCTAGCAATATCTTTGACTTTGCTAGTTCGAATGATTCTTTTTGAAGATTTTAAATAAACTTATGTTGGTGAAATGACGTATTTTCTTTGAACACTGAATTTTAATTAAGTTAAAAATTTTAACTTATCACATGGCGATCCTGCCAATAGAGAATCGAAAAGTGAATATACAATTTTGTTAAATAGAAGGAAAATAAATAATAATGGAAAAATATTAATGGGAAAATTGTTATTCGAATAAATAAATATGGCGGGCAGTAATCAATCAAAAGAGTATAAAGAAGAAGTAATAATAGCTCAATAGTGGAGAACAAACTACTTCCAATGAATTTAATAAACCAAAAGATGTAGTGGAAATAATATTTATCACGTTGGCGTTTCTAATCGTTCTAGCTTATATCTATCGAAAATGCAAGAAAATGATAGAGAAGAAAATTGATTTGCATATCAGAGCAAGCCAAGAATTAGTTTAAGAAGATATAGAGAAGATTTTTATTTTTAGGTTTTTAGGTTACAAGAGTTAAAATATAATTTGGGAAAAAGAAATGGAATGGAATTAGAAAAACAGTTTTATAATTTACAACAGGAATTGAAAAATTTTTATAGGAACATATTAAAAGACAATAATGAACGGCGCACAGATATAAATGTTACAAATCGTAAGTGTGAACAATTAGCTAAGTGTAAAAATAGTCTTAAGGATTTAAAAGAATTGTTTAATAAATCAGACATAGATTTGCATACTAAGATTAAAATTAATGAACTTGCTGCTACAATAGATCAGAGTATTACCGAAATAGGAGTTCATTTATCAGAAAGGCTACAGTTTCTGGAGCATACTGAGCAAACTGCAAATAGTAATAATTTATTAAGTTCAAATTCTTCACGTTCAGAAAATGTCTGAAAAATTTGATTTAAAAACCGCGGCAAGTCTGCTACCAGTTATGAACGGTACTGAAACTGTAACCAAACAATTAATTGATGCTATTGAATTATATGATTCCATGCTTGATGCAAACGGCAAAATATTATTAACTACTTACGTTTTAAAAAAAAGTTTAAGTGAAAATGCAAAGATGAGGCTGAAGAAAACATATGCTGACAACGGGTCACTAATGGCAGATTTAAGAAAATATTTTATTTCCAAAAAATCAGCAACGGCTTTAGCCACACAATTGCATAATTCTAAACAGGGTTCTAAAACTATTGAACAGTTTGGAAAAACGTTGGAAGAGCTTTTAGCAGATATAACGCTTGCCCCAGAGGAAAATAATTTAGATAATATCTAAATTTTAAGTCAAGTTTATGAAAAGACGGAAAAGTCGGACCGCCGACAGAAGCTTGCTTCTTATGCACAATAGAATGACCATTTTTCGTGAATTTTTCAGCATTTTTCAAAAAATTTGACAATTTTTGACCATTTTTGACGAATTTTGACAATTATTGACCGTCTTTGACAATTATTGACCGTCTTTGACAATTATTGACCATTTTTGACAATTTTTCAAAAATTTTAAACATTTTTCAAAAATTTTGACAATTTTTGATCATTTTTCCAAATTTTTGACAATTTTTGACCATATTAAATATATATTAAATAATTTTTCAAAAATTTTAACATATTTGGTAATTATTGACCATTTTCTCAAAATTTTGACAATTTTTGACCATTTTTCAAAATTTTAACAATTATTGATCCTTTTGGACCATTTTTGACAATTTTTGACGAATTTTGATTGGTTTTGACAATTATTGACAGTCTTTGACAATTATTGACCATTTTTGACAATTTTTCAAAAATTTTAAACATTTTTCCAAATTTTTGACAATTTTTGACCAAATTAGATATATATTAAATAATTTTTCAAAAATTTTAACATATTTGGCAATTATTAACCATTTTTTCAAAATTTTGACAATTTTTGACCATTTTTGACAATTTTTGTCACCTATAGGTGTGCGAGCTCAGTCGCTTGAATGAGTTATCGCGTGACGAACGCTATTTCGTAACATCACACGTTTCACGAGTTCACTAGCCTTTTCAGAAATCTGGCAACACTGTGGCGTGACGGACTTTTCGTACTGGTTACACGTTTTACGAGTTCACTAGCCTTCTCAAAAGTCCTATGTCGTGCAATAAGAATCAAGCTTCAAAAAAATATGCCAAAAGAAGTTCTTCAAGCAAAGCTAAAAAAAAGGGGAGATGGTATCTCGTGATGATGAAAACCGAATTGTTATTTTGAAATGTAGAGACACGCGAGATGTGAGGTTGCTCTCTACAAAACATGCTCCGATTATGGTGCCAACTAATAGAATTGTTGAAGACGATCTGCCTATAGCTGGTACCTCCAGAAACCCTGACGTACAGCCTTCTACTAGTTTGAAGAGATTGCCCTTTACCAACCGAGAGACAGGAATCTGAAGACTCCCAAGATAGCGACAATAGACCATTGGTTACACCAAGGAAAATCTCGGAAAGCAAAGGAAAAGCCAATGGCAATTTTGGCTTACAACAAAGGCAAATCTGGTATTGATTTGTCTGACCAGATGGCCTCATACGCCACTACTCTCCGAAAGGGCGTTAAATGGTATAGGAAGTTAGGAATGGAATTGCTTCTGGGAGTAGCAGTTGTAAATGCATGGGGTCCTGTACAAACGGGCCACTAAGAACAAAATTCAAATCCGTGCATTTAGGGATATTTTGGCAGCAAACCTACTTGGTCATGAGCAACAGTCAGAAACGCCAAGGGTACCTAATTTTACAACTACATATCACCATCTAGCTGTGAGAATTTGTGAAAACGAAAAAAAAAATCGGTTGCGTATATTATTCAAAATTACAAAAGACATCAGGTCGTATAGTAGCGAAAAATAAAGCAAAAATGACGCACAATTATTGCAAAGAGTGTCCCGGGCAACCTCAAATGTGTTTATCGTGTTTCAATGAAAAACATTGATTTTTCTTTTTTTTGTTCTTATGTATATTAGGTATCATTCTCTGGAATAGGAATGCTTGTTCATTTTTGTAATAATTCAATAAAAAATATCAGAAACTTTTCTTTCTTTACTTATGATAGTTGATCTGAGTCACTGTATATAATGTACTACCAAATCTTCATAATTCCAATTTTCCTCAAATCAAGGTTCACAATACTTTCCCCAGAGGCCACGCAAAAGATTCCCTATTTTAAATGCACGGCAGCGTCTTTCTGTCTTTCAAATATGACGACGTGGCACGCAATGTGTTAAGATGCCGTTTCGATGTAGTATTTGGAGGAAACAAATTGATCTATCAACATCCCTTCTCTTTATTCATCTTCCCCTTAACACCCCTCTACGATGGATAGCTTCCTAAGTAGGAGCTTATTGGTGCAACCCAACCTTCATAGAATATTCTCCTTTTTCTTTTTGAGGAGGTTTCAATTTCCCACCTTCGTTGGGTTGTGTCCAACTATGCTCTATCAAGATGTAAATTAATTTTACTCACCTAGTTTAGAATGATTGGTTTGGAAATGAAGATCTCTGGCATTAATTTGCACGCTTATACCGATGGTGACGCAAATAATGCTTGCTGTTAGTAATCCCCCATGTATCCAAGCTCTCTTAATCTTATTCATGTATAATGTGTATGTATTCGTTTCGTTATGTAATATAAATCCTTCTGCCATCAAAGGAATGTACTGAAAACAAATATTTTATCATTATCTACTTTGGATTTTTTGTATATTTATTGTTTATATTTCAATGCCAGCTTAGTCTATTTTTCGATATCCTACTCAAAGCAGTTAGTTTAGTTCCGCTTTGGAAGAATTAAAAAAGCAGAATTATAATAAGAGCTTGATTAATTTGCTCAAAAATGTTATCTCCATTTATTTTGGCCATAATGAAAATTAACGGAGCGTAGTTAAAGCTTGAAGAGAATAGTTGTAACTTTAAAAAATCATTTTTTCTACTCTCTTACCAGTAAATTGCATATTACGTAGAATTTGAATGCTAAGTAAATATATCATAGCACCTACTGAGACGTAAGAGACGAGCTTATATAAATGGGCAATCAGAAGGTTTTAAAAACAAAAAATCAAAAATTTCACATCCAGATCAAATTAACCTTTTTTCAAATGAAGCTCCTGATGTACAATACTTGTTAATAATGGTATGTTATTTAAAAGTATAACATAAATGTACCTACCTACTTATAATACTTTTATTTTAAGGTTTTTGCAATTGTTGGAAAAGGTGGAGCTTGTAAGAAACAAGAGTTAAAAAATAGGGATTAACAGCACCACATGCAAATGGATAGGATACATGCTCGAGGATAGGAAAATATCAGCACATGAGCATGATAAAATATACACCGTTAGGACAACTAAAGGATGACCTCACGGTGGAGTACTTTCACCACTTTTATGGATGACTTGATCTGCAGGTTGAATAATCAAGGCATATGGATGCAGGGCTTTGCGAACAACATAGTGATTATCACCAATGGGAGATTCCCAGAGGTAGTTATGGATGTTCTGCAAGACCTTTCAATTCATCCAAAAAGACAAAACCAGCTGCTTTTACGAATAGAAGAGTTCTCCCGTAGGATAGACTACTGTTGTTCGAAGAAAAACTAATAATACCTGGGAGTGACCCTTGATTCCAAACTAAATCTGAAGGCACACCTGGAAAAAATTACTACCAGGACTACTAGGTTTTTCTGGTGATGCAAAAGAGTTATGGGCAAAACCTGGGGAATACGACCTGAGGTGGTTCACTGGCTTTACACAACTGTGATAAGGCCAACGATCACTATAGAACAATAGTCTGGTGAAGGAGTGTCCTCTACAGTAAATATATTAACTGCAATCCAAAGGTATTACCAGGGCAATGAACAGCACGGGGACGGCATCAATGGAAGCCTTTATTGGACTTCCTCATTTGGAGCTTTTTGTAAGGGTGGAGGCAATGATGGCAATTCATAGGCTGGAATCGGAAGACTTATGGTCCCCGAACAATGTTCGAAAAGGATACTCTCATACAACTGGTACAATAATAGATAAACCTATATTTCACATTAGTTTTGATAACATGACAGCCGAGAATATTTTCACTGAGCGAGTGAACATCTTCATCCCATCTAGGGAACAGGTGATGCACCCAGGTAATTCTGGAGAAATCATCTGGTTCATCGATGGTTCCAAAACAAACCATGGCACTGGGGCTGGTATACAAGGACCTAGAAGGAGAATGGTCTTTCGCCTTGGTCGATATACGACTGTGTTTCAAGCAGAGACGATTGCCGCTATAGCCTGTATTGATGAAAACATCAGAAGAGGATATACCGGAAAAAAATTAAAATATTGACTGACAGCCAGGCTCTGCTTTAAGATATCATTAATCCAACAACTAGGTCTAGACTGGTAAAAAGCTGCAAAGAATCCCTTAACAGGCTGGCAAGAGACAACCAAGTGTCTCTAATATGGATGCCGGCACATGAGGGGATTGCAGGTAATTAAATGGCGGACCAGTTATCTAAAGAAGGATTTAAAGGAGACTTCATAGGTCCGGAACCGTTTTGTGGAATCAAAAAAGATCTAATAAGAGAGGAAATCGAGAACTGATAGGGAGCACCAACTAAAATGGAGGTTGACACAAGGGCACCTCCATATAAAGAGTTTACTGAACAAGGTAGGCAAGGAACTCTTACCCAGGGTATTGAAACTAGGTGAGAGACATTTAAAGACAGTTACCGGCTCTGTTTTATGTTTCCTTCTAGATTTTTAATTGGTTTTATGAATTCTATCGCATTGTATGCCTTCTAAAATTAATAATATAGTTAATTTAGTCATGTGGGTCTTTGTTATGATTTAATTATTTTATAAATAAAATGGTGGCTAGCTAGTGATATGACGCACATTGTGATCCAGTGATATGACGCGCGTCATATCCCCGTCTCTTAGGAACTTAAGTTTATATTTTTTATACTTTTTCAGAAATGCCAAACTACAAAGCGAAGGGGCTGAGAGGGACTTGGTCGGAGGAAAATCTTCTGGCTGCTGCCCAAGCGGTTGCTGATGGATCATCCATTAGACGAGCAGCAAAACCGAATAGAATACCTGAAAAACTCTACGCCATCGTTTAAAATCAAATAATCTCTTCAAGGGAAAGCTAAGTGGCTGGGATGCAGAGAAAAAAATCGTTGTACACGTGAAGAGACTGCAAAGGGCTGGATATGCCCCAACAAAAACTGCTCTGCGCAAGATGGCGTATAATTTGGCAGAGAGAATGGGCAAACTCCCATTCACACATTTCTGTGAAAAAATCATAATGCTGGCAAGGGGTGGCTTCAAGCTTTTCTTAATCGGAACCCTACTCTTTCGATAAGGAAAGCCCAAGGGGTGTCCAAGGCCCGAGCAGACGGAATGAACAAACAGGAGGTCGCAGATTATTTTGCCCTTTTAGAAAGTACTCTCGCAGAATACAACTTATTCAATAAACCTGCTAATATTTACAACGTAGACGAATCGGGTCTTCAACTAAATAACCCACCACAACACGTTATAGCTGCGAAAGGAAGCAAATATATTCAATCTCGACAATCAGCAGAGCAAGGGGAAACCATAACAGTAGTAGCTTGTTGCAATGCCGAAGGAACTTTTCTACCTCCCTACATTGTTTTCAAGGGTGTGAACAAGCAACAAGCGTGGCTAGATAACCTACCTAATGGCACAGAGCTGGTAATGGGAGGAAAATCAGCGTACATAAACGAACAACTTTTCTTAAATTGGCTTTATTCCCAGAAAATCAGCAGGTCCGTGTTTACTCTTGCTTGATGGACATGGATCGCACACCAATTCGCCTGAAATCCTAGATGAAGCGCTCGAAAACGACGTGCATTTACTTTGCCTCCCTAGCCACACTACCCATTACTTGCAACCCCTCAACCGTTCTTTCTTTAAACCACTAAAAACGTACTACCGAAACGCAGCTATTGAGACATTTTGGTCAACTCTTAGAAAAAGCCTAGTCTCAAGCGTCAACAACATCGACGGGATCAGCAGGCTTTCGAGCCTGTGGGGTACAGTATTCGCCAGCTAACTTGATGTCCTTAATGCTTTCTAGGGAGCTATTGACGCCGCCCATCCGATAACTGTAAACAGTGCCGTGCAAGTTCTGAGGATACGCTTTCTGTTACAAATTAACACAACTTGTACAATTAATAAAGTAAAGTCCGTCCGGAAATATATGATCCTAACTTAATAAATAATATTTAATTCTTTGTTATAATTATTGGTATATTGATTTTAATAGAAACGGATCTGCTTTATACCTGAATTCTGAGTAGATAAATAATACTTTAACAATAAGGTACCCATTACAATAACATGTTATTTATCTAATTGAAGATTATAAAGTAAGGATCTTATATTTCCGGACGGACTATAATTAAAATTTGTTAGAAACTAAATCATTTCTTTCCAGGTAATAATGAGAATAAAAGAAACACAAGATAATGGGAAATTATTTAAGCTAGGTATATTTATAAGAATAGATATAAACAGTTTTTATCTTTACGAAGAATCTGACTCACTGCCGCTACTGGAATCACTTTCATCTAGAGTAATCACAAGAGGGTTGACGTTATAAAACATGTCTGTTTGTTTTACAAACACTTTATTGTACAAAGCAGAAACAATAACTGTGTGACGCTACGCTACTGAAAATCTTAACACCTGAAAAGGTTCGATGCAATTGGCGTTTGTCAAAATTTTACCACCAATAGCAGCCGAGTAGGCAGGGCATTATTACTTTGTCTCTCTTAGTTGGTAATTTCTAGGACATCAAGTTAGCTGGCGAATACTGTATTTCCATTTTCTCCATCAACAATTCCAGAGCATGCCTATCTTACAGTTGAAAATAACGAATTGACAAGAACAACCAAGAGTCCCGAAAAACCTAGCACATAAGGTACTTCTAATGCAATAACTCCATCAAAAGTACTTGATGTCGTATCCCCAATACCAATAACATATCCCTCAGAAGTGAAAAGGAAGCAACATGCTCAAGTTCTGATCACTGCTGCTGTACTGTACTGCTGTACTATGTTGGTGTTGTTACGAAATGCGAAGGTCATGTCGTCACTGTTAATTTTATGAAGAGGGGAAAATTACAGTTTATTTTCCCCCAAGCAAAAGACGAATCAATAATACAAATGAGGAGTTTTAAAAAAATACTGCCATCTCCAACAGTATGTCGTGGCCACTTCACATTTCAAGAAATTTTCCCTAAAACGATTACAGTAGTTTAATTGTTTGTTATTCTATAAGTTTTTTGTCGGATTATTACACTTAAAAAAAAATTTGTAGCTGGCTTCTTATTGCACGACATAGGACTTTTGGGAAGGCTAGTAAACTCGTGAAACGTGAAACGTCACGCGATAACTCATTCAAGCGACTGTGCGCAATCTTGCTTGCCGCACTGAGCTCGCACACCCATAGGTATGAAAAATTGTCAAAAATTGTCAAAATTTTGAAAAAATGGTTAATAATTGCCAAATATGTTTAAATTTTTGAGAAATTGTCAAAAAATTTTAAATATGGTCAAAAATTGTCAAAAATTTGGAAAAATGACCAAAAATTGTCAAAAACTGTCAAAACTTTGAAAAAATGGTTAATAATTGCCAAATATTTTCAAAAATTGTCAAAAACTGTCAAAAATGGTCAATAATTGTCAAAAATTTTGAAAAATGGTTAAAATTTTCGAAAAATTGTCAAAAATGGTCAAATACGATCAATAATTATTAAAATTTTGAAAAATGGTCAAAAATTGTCAAAATTTTGAAAAAATGGTCAATAATTGCCAAATATGTTAAAATTTTTGGAAAATTGTCAAAAATGTTCAATAATTCTCAAAGGCGGTCAATAATTGTCAAAATTCGTCAAAAACTGTCAATAATTGTTAACATTTTTGAAAAATTTTCAAAAATTTTTAAATCGGGTCAAAAATTGTCAAGAAATTGGAAAAATCGTCAAAAATTGTCAAAAACTGTCAAAATTTTGAAAAAATGGTTAATAATTGCCAAATAGTTTCAAAAATTGTAAAAAATTTGGAAAAATGGTCAATAATTGCCAAGAATTGTCAAAATTTTTGAAAAATGGTCAAATTTATCGAAAAATTGTCAAAATTTTGAAAAAATGGTCAATATTTATGAAAAACTGTCAATAATTAATAAAAATTTTCAAAATGTTTGAAAAAGGGTCAAAATTTTTGAAAAATTGTCAAAAATGGTCAATAATTGTCAGAACCTGTCCAAAATGCTCAAAAATGGTCAATAATTGTTAAAATTTGGAAAAATGGTCTAAAATGGTCAAAATGTGTGAAAGATTGTCAAAAATGGTCAATAATATTGTCAAAGACGGTCAATAATTGTCAAAATTTATGTAAAATGGTGAAAAATTCACGAAAAATGGTCATTCTATTCTGCATAAGAAGCAAGCTCCTGTCGGCGGCCCGACGACCGCTCACCTTTTTCTTTATTTTTTTTTACCGACCATATGTAAATTGCCATAGGCAATATCCCCAACCCTTCAAGCGTCATATTTCCAACCCCATTGGGAATATGACGCAAAATTCAACTTTCATAACCAATTTAATTAATACTAGTTGGCACAATCAGAATCACCTATACTTCCTGTTTATGATACAATAAGGTTGTAGGTAGATAAAAATTCAATGAGCATGAAAAACTAGTTAGTAATAACTGAGAAATTGATAAATTTACAAAACGTGCGTCATATCCCTCGATGCTTCCGAAATTTCCGGAACTTTCTATGAGCTCTGCAAACAATATACAGAGATTCGACAACAAATTAGCGATCCGCAAATTAATTTTTTCTTAACTATCAAACATGTGAATGTACGATACAAGTGGTAGAATTAAACAAAATAGGCGGTGTTCCTAAACAAATAGCCGAATATTTTAAGTTACCAGATCCCAAAATGTACACAGGTCACTGTTTAAGACGAACTTCTGCCTCTTGTTTGGTTGATGCCGGTGGTGGTTTAATGGCTGTTAAACGACATGGCGGGTGCAGAGAGGGATACTGCTGAGGGTGGTGCAGGGGTACAGGACAGTGAGTGGACTGGCAGCAGCGGTGCTGGCAAGGTCCTACCCATTAGGCGTAATGGCTAGAGCTAGGAACAAACGCTGGAGGGGTGCGACCAAAGAGGAAGTACAGGAATGGATGGGGGAGGAAATGGAGAGAAGGTGGGAGGAGTACGAGGGTGCGTTAAAAGGAACGATTGGGAATAGGAGAGATTGGATGGACCGGAAATTTGGGGAGGTGAACTACTTCTTGACACAGGTGATCACTGGACATGGGTCGAGAGTAGGGTATCTCCACAAGATTGGGAAAAGAGAGACTGGGGTGTGCGAGAGGTTTGAAGTGGAGGATGATGTGGGATATCTGTTTAGATGCTGGAGGAACGAGGAAGTGCTAAATAAGTTGGAGAGGAGAGAGAGAGAGAGGTTAGGGGGAGAGAAGGACTCGATATGGCATGAGAGACAAGAGTGATAGTAGGAAGAAGACGACGGTGTGAGCGGGGAGTGTGCGAGGGACCGGTGCCCGTCTCGAAGTATGATAGGGTAGTGATTCCGAGGCGGGTGTAACGGCGAGTTTGAGGTGGATTTGGTTGGTAGGCATTCCCTTAGGGATGAGTCCAACACTGTTTGGGTCGATCCTGGACCCATTCGAACATGAATTTCCTATCTCGACCCGAAAAAAAACCACATGGCGGATGGAAATCTTCAACAACATCCGAAGGATATGTCGATGAGTCAATAAACAATGAGTCGTCAACAGCCAATAGAATTTACAGACCTTTACTGAAAATACCAATGTCCAAAAAGTGTGTACAGTTTACGTCATCCCACCATTAATCACGTATTATTGAAAAACCGCCAAACACGGATAAAAGTGTAGTTATAAATAATTTCCAAAATTTTACAATTAATTATTATAAATAAATGTTTAATTTAAATTGCTCCAGAATTTCGTTAAATAAATAAAAGTTACTTGCTAGGCTTTTTATTTTTATGAATGAAAAAAAACGTAGAAAAGGTATAGAGAAGCTTCCGATCATTTTTTGTACGCGCATGTCTGAAAATCGCCATTTTTATAATAAGATACTTGTCATACTCCACTTTTTCGACCAATTATATCGCCGATATTGAAAATTTTATCATTTTCTCAGTGTATTTAATCATTTTCTCAGTGTATTTACCAAGTTATTTATCAACGACATTCTCTCGATGTCATCAATTTTGGTTACCAAAACATCAAAGAAAATGCGTTGGGCTTCGCTTCTGGTTAACTGGTGTATTCTTTACTCCAGCTCTCAATACATGTTAGCATGGCTAGTTTTAGCCAAAACTAGCCGAGCACGCATTTACGAAAGAATGAATCTTCCTGTTGACAGCCTCGAGATAAGAATGTGTCTGACTTTCAAAGTTTACTTGTATCTTGAGATTCTACTTTATAAAGATGACATTCGTTGCCTGTATGAGCGCTGGAAGACAATTTGTACCACCATTATTAATATTTCCCCGGAAAAATAGATGTGACCAGTTAGTTCGTTGAGCTCCCAAAATTTATTCACAAAGTGGTTTCATCATTTTAAACTCTTTGTTAAACCATCTGAAGATGATCCTGTTTAGTTAATATTGGACGAGCATTATAGCCATACCTGCAATCTGGAAATTATAAGCTTAGCCAGGGAGAATCACATTTCAATAGTCTCACTACCACCTCATTCTACGCATAAGTTGCAGCCCTTAGATAAAAGTTTTATGGCTCCGTTTAAGGACTACTATAACGAAGAAATAAGAAATGGATTCGTGTTAACCAGCGTCCTGTCTCAGTTTTTGAAAGAATCACAAACCTCACAAATTGCGATCGATGGTTTTCGAGTGACAGTAATCTATCCGTTTAATGTGCATATTTTTTGTGATGCTTATTTTATTATAGAAGAAGATGAAGCAGTTAAAAGATGCAGCCCGGATGCTCTAAAAATGTTGCTGATCTTCCTACGTCCCCCAAAAATATCAATATACAACCTGGATGTTCCAAGATATTTCTCTCCTCTATTCCTTCGGGACCGTTAAATTCACCCAGGTGCCTTCCATACAAAGGAAAGTAACTAATCGTGGAAGAAAGTCTTCTAAGTCTGAAATAATAACTTCGTCTCCGTACAAAAGCGACTTAGAAATATCTGTCGAAAAAATTAAAAATAGTGCAGAAGGAAAACGAAATATATTTGGCAAGACTTTGGTCAAGAAGAATAAACTAAAAGCCCAATCAAAATCTCAAAAACGGAAGAAGACTGTTGAATCGTCTGACTCCGAGAATGAAGTGGATGAAATATTTGTTCCTGATGATGAAGATAATGACATGGAAGAATTCGGAACCCGTCCTCAAAATGAAGATTCAGCGTGCATTTATTGTGAAGGACTTTTGTCTAATGACGTTAAGGGCGAGTTGTGGGTGTGTTGTTTGATGTGTCTTCTGTGGCCACATGAGTCTTGTGCGGACACTGAACGCGGCGAATATATTTGCTTTTTGTTTTTTTTTAATTATTTCTTTTGTATTAGCTTTTCATTATTTTACTTTGCCTTATATTTGAGTCCTTGGCGTCCGTCGCGTCAAATTTCGAAAAACGAAATAAAAGATTATATTGAAGAAATCAAGAGAGATCAAAAATAAATAAAAGATGAAATATTTTAGATAAGAACGGAACAAAAGAATGTCTCAGAAGAAATACGCAAACTAATGCAAGAAAATTAAAAGCCAAATAAAGAAAATAAGCAAATGAAAACTGAAAATATGAGAATCAAAAGGAAATTAGAACAAGCATGGAATGGATAGAAAAAAGTGAAAAAGAAAACAATGTAGTAATGACTGGCCTCACAGTCAACACTGATGATCAAAAGCTGTTAAAGAAGGGAATGCAAAATTCCAAGGAGCAAAACCTAAAAATTAAAGTAGAAAATATACATCAATGAAGACTTAACAAAAAATAAGATGAAAAAACAATAACAAATAAGAGAATTTGGACAAAACGAGAGAAGAAATGGAAAAGATGTAAAAATAGGATACAATAAAGTGATTATAAACGGAGAGGAGTGGAGATGGAATGAGACTGAGAAGAGGCTAGAAAAAAAATAGTAAACGATATTGCAGAGGATAACACAAAACAACAGATAACGACCTGGCATGAAGAAGGATTCACGCAGATAGCAGTTAAGAAAGAAGAAACAAGTGAAAAAATATAAATATAAAAGACAAAAGAACAAAAAAAACTTAGAAGAAATGGAAATAAGGAAATAAAAATATACACATGGAACGCTGCTAAGAAGGGGAAAGATGCAAAACAGACATTGCTGCAATACAAGAAATGAGATGGAAAGGGCAAGGAAGCATAGAAGATAAACACTCTAGTTTAAGATACTCAGGAAATGAGAAACAAGGGGGTAGCATTCATGATCTTTGGAGATCTAAGACAAAAAATGTTGGAAAAGGTTAGCATATTTAAGAATTGATGCGAAACCATTCAACATATCTCTGTTAAATGTGTATGCTCCAACTGAAAGTAGCAATAAAGAAGACAAAGACGAACTGAATGAAAAATTGGAAGAAGAGTTAGAAAAAATACCTAGACAAGACACTATACTAATACTAGGGGATCTCAATGCACAAATAGGGAGAGAGGAGTACATAAGCCATGTAGCAGAAAAAGAGACGATACACGAGAAAACGAACGACAACGGACAAAGGTTATGTAATCTCCTAGAGAGAAAAACATGGTAATAAGCTGCACGAAATTCCGATACAGTAAAAATCATAAGATGACCTGGCTGTCACCATACCAAAATGTATATTTCCAAATAGACCACATACTGGTGAATAAAAGAAAACGATCATTTCTTGGTAATGGCTAAAATAAAGCAAAAAATAAGAAAAGCAACTGATACAAAATACAAAAACAAGAAATGGAACGTGGATAAGCTTAAAAATGAAAACATAAGAGAAGAATATACAATACAAATAGAGAACCTTCAATCACAAGACGAAAGTCAACAAGAAACAGTAAAGTCGGAATGGAGCAATATAAAGAAATGTTTAGAAACAGCAGCGAAAACACAGTTAGGTGAGAGAAGCAAAAGGGGAAAATACAAGAGTGGTTTGACACGACATGCAATAGTGCGGTGGAGAAGAAAGCCAAAGCAAGATTCAAATGGATAAAAACTAATAATCTAGAGAACAGGCAAGAATACGAAAAGAAAAGAAAGGAAAGCAATAAAATAATTAGAAAGAGAAAGAGAAAGCGAGAGATTGAAATTGAAACAGAAAAGTCGGGGGGAAACACGAAAGATTACTATAAAAAAATTAACGAAAACAAAAAAACATATAAGGGCAAAACAAAAGGAATAAAAAACAAAAAGAAGAACATCAGTATAAACAAATATGGGTAGAGCACTTTAAGGAACTATTAACTGAACCAAATTACTTGGATGAAGATGAAGAACTTATAGAAGATAACAACCAAGAGACATTAATAGAAGAACCAACAATTGAGGAAGTTAAGGAAATAATAAATAAAAACCGAAATGGAAAAGCCCCTGGAAAGGATGGAAGAAGCATAGAGCTAATTGAATATGGAGGGAATACTCTACATGAAAGAATATATTATCTGATTGAAAAAATATGGAACGAGGAAAGGATGCCGGAAGAATGGGAAATTGAACAAATTGTCACCCTACATAAAATAGGAGACCAGCTTGAATGTAAAAACTACAGAGGAATCATCACATCCGTTAAACGTTGCATATAAAATACTATCAACATTAATCAACAGACGACTTGCGAAAAGTACAAAGGAGGTGATAGGGCAATACCAATGCGACTTCACAAAGGGCAGATCAACAACTGATGCTTTACACACATTAAAACAAATAATGGAACAAGCCCCTGAATACAAATTAAACATAGAAATGCTCTTCATCGATTTTCAACAAACCTTCGACTCAAACAAAAGAAGTGAACTCATGACAGCATTAAAAGAACATGGAGTAGACGAAAAATTAAGAAGGTTAATCAAAATGACAATGAATCATACAAAGGTTAGTAGGTATAATAACACAAAAAGGAGAAACAAATGAATTTATGATTAATAAAGGGGTAAAATAAGGTGACTCATTGTCCACAACGCTATTTAATCTATCATTAGAATACACAATGAGAAAACTACACAAGGATAGGTTAAGATCAAGTGGCAGCCAAATAATAGCCTATGCGGACGATATCGTGCTTGTAACCAAAAGAAGAAGTATCATGGAAAATATGCTGAAGGAGATAGTCACAGAAGGGGGAAAATGGGGCTAAAAATTAATGAAAGTAAAACAAAGCTAATGCGACTGGGGAACCTAAGCCAAAAAGAAAAAAGAAAAATCAATGCTTATGAGTTTGAAGATGTTAAAAAATATAAATATTTGGGGGTGATGATTAGCAATACATAGAAGCACTTAAATTGAAGAAAATATAATCGCTTCAAATAGAGTCTACCACGCCAATAAGAAGCTACTTAAAAGCAAAATGTTAAAAGCATAATGATGTACTCAGCAGAAACAATGACGTTAACGAAGAAGGAAGAGGAAAAATTAAGAATAACTGAGAGGAAGATCATGAGAACAATATTGGGGCCTGTGAAAATAAATGAGAATGAATATAGAATGAGAACGAATCGTGAAATTTTGGACGAACAGAAAGGAGAGGACATTGTAAAAAGAATAAAAGTACAACGAGTTGAATGGCTAGGACACGTATGGAGCTAAATCAGTAACCTACAATATTTTGCAGTGGAGCCCAGGAGGAAGAAGGAGACGCGGTAGACCCAGGTCAAAGTGGCAAAATGAGGTAGAGGCGGACCTGAATAGAGCAGGAGTAGCAAACTGGAAAGAAAAAGAAAAAAATAGGAAATTATGGAGGGACATAAGTTAAAGAATATAAACGTACAACGGGGACTGATCCACCCCAATTAAGCTGATCTAGAAAGCATACGCGGCGTAACCCCACATAGGGTGTCAAGCCATTATATATACACTCGCGTCCCCGCTTCCATTATTTGTTATGGGTATTCCTGAGTATTTAAATGTTATTTCTAATTTGAAATTCCCAATTGCCATATGCCGATCAAAGGAAAATGTCGGCAAGGGCGACGAGCACGTGTTTAAGCTTTTGCAATTGATTTTGGACAAACTTCACATGCTCAGTTAGATATCAACTGTCACAAGCATCACTAATTGAAAAAATAATGTAAAAAAAAGTATCTACTTACAGCACCGGCGCTACACAAATAGTGAATAAGTCTTCTGGTAGTTAAACCATTATTTACCAAAGTATAAAATATATAACCGAATGTAATGGCTACCAATTGGTGAAAAATGGTATTGGTAAACAAAAGCTTGTGGCTAATTTTAACTTCAGATTTTTCCATCATTTTATCAAAAATTTATTTAAAAAAATTATATATATTAAATTTAGTGACACCTCACTTTTATAAAGCGTTAGGTTTAACTGGTGTAGTCTATCTTTATCCGATATTTGATAAGAAAATTTCTTTTTACGATCGAACTTATTTTAATACCTATAAATTAAAAAGTCTGGCATAACTATCATAGGATCCTTCAGAGCTAATCACCGATGATTTAAGGAGGATATTGTTTATCATTTTTTTATTGTTTATTTAAATTATTTCATAAATATACAAATATAAGAGATGGAACGAGTATATATTGTATCAAAATTCCCTGTCAAGCTACTCCACTGGTCTGAATATACAAAAAATATGGTTTCAAAATCAGTCTTTTTCAGCAGTCTGAGATTTTTATATTCATTTCAATTTTAGAGATTGTGTTACTTTCTAAACACAAATAAATACACACAACCCACTATCACAATCCTAATGTTATAGGAGTGTGAAAAAAAAAGAAAGGATAACGTAAAAAGTATAGAGAGAAGGATGAAAAAGGTAGATAAAAAGCAAAACTCAAAAGTGTTTAATAAAAGTATCTTTAATTCACAAGATAAGGCTGCTCCATGAAACTTAAGGAAGTTCACAAATATCACAGCCTGGTGTGCTGAAATCGAAGACCACCATGGCCTCGACAAAGGAACCAAAACAACCAGCAGGATCGGCCGTGACGAAAGGTGATCAAACCTCGTCAATGGTACCAACCGCAGCCTTATCATTGGAGGGAGCAGATGGTGGCCACTATTGATGGATGACTTACTCAAAAGAAGAGGGGTAGAACTGCAAGCGTATGCAGACGACCTTGTCATCCTGGCAAGGACCAAGTCAGGAAGGGTAGCACATAATATCTTCCAAAAGACGTTGGACGATATCCACAGTTGGTGCCAGAGGAAACAGATGTCTGTTAACCCTGGTGAAACCGTAATAGTCACCTTCTCTAGGAACTGAAATTGTAGGATTTTCCACCACTTTCCTGCAATGGTGAGGTTATTCCATTTGCAGCGGAAGTAAAATATTTGGGAATTATCCTAGATACAAAACTTACATAGAACGCTCACTTGGAAAAAGTTATCCATAAGGCCAGACTATCCTCCCGCAGGATCTTATACAGAGCAAAGCAGAATGCTAGTGGACACTGAAAGACACAGTGTTCTAGGAATGACCTCTGAAATAATGTCTCCAACAGTAAACTACGACCTACCTTATACCGTCCTAATTCCAAATAGAGACGAATGGGTCCTCTGTAAGGATGATTTATTAAGAGCAGATAGCTGTTGGTACACAGACGGATCAACAACACCCCCAGGCTCTGGTGCAGGTGTATAACCTAACCTAACCTAAACTTGGTGCGGGTGAAGCTAGTATGGCTATTGGTATGATTGAGGGGGGCCATCTTCGGAAAAAAGTTGCGGGCGCTTTCAAAGTCTGCGAAAGTGTCATTTCGCGGCTTCTCCATAGATATCGAGAAACTGGAAACGTGGGAGAAACACCTAGAAGTGCACTACCAAGCACTAGATCGTTATTTTACTATGTATACCCGTAGAAAACTTCCGAGTTTACTTGTCGGAGTGTTTTTATTTCAATTGAAAAAGTACGTCGAAGATTAACTTACGTTCACGACGACTTTTGAGAAGAATTCCATTAACACAAATTCAAATACATGCCCGATTGGCATGGGTTTAACGACGGTTAAACGTTAATATTTAACCAACAGTTGCATTACACCGCACATGCCAAACAGTTCTGTTAGCTAACTGAGAGCTAGGTACATTTGGTAATGAAGCAAAAGTTAGTGAATTTTATTTCTCGATGATTGTGATAATTAATAATCTGCCAAATGAAACTGACAAGTGACAAGACACAGCATAACCTTAGTTTTTATGGATTTGTTTGTGTGTGGTTTTTAGTCATAGTGGTTGTGTTTTCCATGTGGAAGACCACTTAGAAATGTAATCCTTTCAAATACATTGAATGAATAATGATGTTGGCTCAATATGCAATATCATGTGTCAAAAACGAATTTAATAGATTTCCTGGCGTTTTCAAATCAACATATTAATTCAAAACTGGAAAGTGTCCGAAACAAGTGGGCGGTGCTGTGACGTAGGGAAGGCCGGGGTTCGAAACTCCGATTTTTGAGTAGGACGCAATATGAATGTAATAGAAATATTTATAATCCATGATTCCTGTATACTTAAATAAATGCATATTTTATCCTAGTTTCAAATTTTATAGTCAAATTCATTGAAATAATAATATATTTTGGCTCAGGTTATTTTTTCTGTAGCAAGTCGACAAGGAACAACTCGCCCCACAAAGGGGCTGGTTGTTCCTCAGTTGAGGTAAGCTGTTCCGCTGTCAACTCCATTAACGCCAACGTCTAGTAGTTGCAAATTATGGGTACAATGTGGGGGGAAAGACAACATTATAACCGAATTGGCCTTTTCAACAACATCAATGTCAACATGTCCAGCAATAACATAACTGGGTCATCGGAAGTGGGCTTTGTGTGTTTTATAAAACGGTCCATAAAGATGAGGAA
The DNA here is from genome assembly GCA_947563755.1 of Lochmaea crataegi. Classification (NCBI taxonomy): domain Eukaryota; kingdom Metazoa; phylum Arthropoda; class Insecta; order Coleoptera; family Chrysomelidae; genus Lochmaea; species Lochmaea crataegi. The sequence continues at coordinate 40,072,251 of OX387433.1, read as the reverse complement.
TTCTTTAACCGTCATCCATCCCGAGCTATCCAATACTTTCTGGGGTCCATCACGAATAAATAGATCTTTATACTTAAGGCGAGGAAAAACAAACATAGGTGGTATAGTGTTTCCAACTGCATTCGCTGCTAATTCGACGGTAGTTAAAGTTCCTCGCTCTGCTGATACTATGGCACCTACTTGCTTAACGCCCTTTGCAGATACTATTTTCTCTGGTTTTAATACAGTGGTGACTCCTGTTTCGTCCAAGTTCCATATTCTAGATGGTAGCAAGTAATGTTTCAATGACATCTCCGAGCTTGTTAAAAAATGTATTAACATTGTGCCGGTTAAAAGATGATGCGCGGTCCTGCACTTGTGGCATCCGGAGATCTCATGGATAAAGACGGATTTCTTTTCATAAAACCCGTGTACCAATCAGCTCCAGCTTCTTCATTTCTATGCAAAGAGACTGGAATGTTGGGCATTTCAAATTTAACAGCACAAGTATATGCTAACTTCCTCACTTCTTCTGACAAGAGATCAAAGTAAATTGACGCACATTTTAACAAATAATCTGCCAATGTCTTCTCCTGGTCGTGGTTGAACACCTGTCTAGAATAGTAACCCACAGTTGGTGTTAAACCGGCCTTAAACTTTTTGACTTTATGAGTTCCCGAGCTACCGTCTTAAGTTTACGACCGTCTTTAATAACAGCATCAGCTGCCCGCTGCAAAAGGTCTATCCAAACATTGCCCCGTTCGGTTTTCCGGTTATAGTTTCTCATCCTAAAACAAAGTATTAATTTTATTATTTACGTGTTTCATTACGGGGCACGTTGTTCCGCGGAACAACTAGCCCCACACTAGAGGAGCTATGAACCCCAAATCCCATTTTCAAAGTGACCTCCAATAATAATAGAATAGGTTATAAAAAGCCTACAGTGATATTAAAAAGATAATCACTATAGTTCGCTCAACTGATAATAGCAAGTAACTCACAAATAACTAGAAAATTGATTGATATAAACCAAAAACTTAAAGGATGAAAAATTTACTTACGTGATGCTTATGTGCCACTCTCACACGCCGACAGAGCGTCACTAAAATGGCTGATGCAATAGTGTGATGATGTGACGTTTCGCGTCGCACATCACACCTATTGCTACTCTCTTTTCTTCGCGGAGTTATTCGGATCGGAACAACCTACCCCCGGCACTTTGAACCCCGGCCTCCCCTACTAACCCCTAACACTATCTGTCTGTCTGCTTCTATTACTATATCCTCTAGACACCGTAGTACAGTGTTGTCAAAGTTACTCATCGTTGGCTTTTGTATATCTGAGCTGTTTTTTCCCTACAATACAACGTATCAACTAATGATAAAAATGTCATTTCACAACAATAGTATATTATGCAATGAGCACAGAATGATGCCCATTTTGTTGCGAGTTGCATACTATACTTTTTCTATGACAACATATCATAACATAACATCATAACATACGATTTTGTCTTTTGATCTACCTTCCATTCAAAAAAAAGGTTATAAGCGCGTTAATACACACTCTTCGACGTTTCCGGTAATAAATTCAGTGTTGTTACCTTCGCTGCTTCTATTATATTCGGAGGTGTCAAATCTAAGTCAATATCACTATCAGTTTCCATTTTAATTAATAGTTTTTATAGAAAACAACTATGAAATTACTCGTTACCTACTAAAACTTTGACAGAAACGATCTGCTGACATTTCATCAATTTGTCGCTGGACGTCAAAATTTGACAAGCCGTAGTCGTCTTGATTTTAGAGTGAACCTATACCTAACACGAAATATTCCATTTCGCATTTGTTGCTTAGCAACTTGCCTAGCAACCGATGCAAAAATGAAATTCTGTACAAAAAGTGCTTGTTTATAATTGAAGTTACGGTTATAAAATGAACATTTATCGAGGTTGTCGTAGAAAAAATAATTTTTGACTTTTGGTTCTATGACCTTAGTCGTCTTTGGCTGTGCATCCTGTATGTTTTGTCCGTTTGTCGTCTGTTTGTAAAGTTGTTGTTGCCGTTTTTGTGTCGTATTTTCAATATTTTTCAAAATCATAAAAACAGCATACAAATTCATTGAAATTCATTTTTCGTACACGGAACCACATGTATACTTCCTTAACTTTTGTGGAGCAGTTTATATTGCAGCTTCCTGGTATAATAAATACAAACTGTTATACGAGGACTACTTACCAATGTTTACAACAAAGTACTTAAATCTCGTTTGTTTTTGTTAATGTTTATTATGTAAATAATATTATCTTAACATTGTTAAAAAGCGACTTTAAAGCCCCGATTACACTCCAAATAGTAATTATTATAACTAATATTTTCAATATTATCAATTCGTTTGCGGATATTTGTCCTTTAAAGTAGTCTAAGCCTAGAAAAAGAGAGGCGATTCCAATAAGGTAACAAGACAAACCCAAACATGAGTGAATCGTTTTTATCGTTACTGGTCGTACATGATACTTCAGCTTCGACGAATTAAGGGCTATAGCTCCCGTTAATGCTAGTACGAAACATAAAATCCACGAAACCAAACCTAAAACAAAATAATTTTTACTTTTCCACATTTTTTTCATTAAGCCTATTTTAATATTAAGATTCTCACAAAAAATTACAGGAGACCGTTTTATTTGTATCTTGGAGTTCTACTTTTTAAAGATGGCCTGTTTTTCAATATTTTAAGTGTTCGAGATTTAGACAAAAATTACTGGTCCAAATAGGTCTGTAAAGATCAAGAGCAAGTCATAGAACATTTACAGATCAGCTTTTACTACAGACTTGACCAAAAAGAAGAAATCATTGTGTGGTTTTATGAAACCACGATTGCAAGTGAAACTTTTTTTCGGATTTGTAATATACACTGTGTTCATTTGAAAAGGACCCACCCTTAATATTTCAAAAATGGAACATATTAGAAGGAAATACCGAAACATTTAACTTGAGGGGGACACTTTTTGGCGCTAATGTCATAATCGTCAGATTCACCCCCTCCCTACTGGAGACACCCCTTACATTTTTTCAAATGGCATTAGGTATCAAGTCACACCTCATTTAAAAGATCTGGTAAATATCTATTCAATCATTTTGTTTTGCCTTTGATACCAGCCTTCCATTGTTATTTAATCGTTGTTTAAAATTGGCTCTTTTTCAACTTTTATTGCCTGAATGTTAACGGTGGTCACTTTGAACACATGATTAAATCGCAGTTTTTTCTTGTTAACAGTTGTCTTTTTACTATTTGTTAATTTTTTATTCTTCAAAGAGTCTTTCTATCATAACACAATACGGGGGTATACGAAAAATTGAAAAAGAGCCAATTTTAAATAACAACGGAAGGCTGTTATCAAAGGCAAAACAAAATGATTGAATAGAGATTTAACAGCCCTTTTAAATGAGGTATGACTTGATACCTATTGCCATTTGAAAAAATGTAAGGGGATTCTCCAGTAGGTAGGGGGTGAATCTGAAGTTTATGACATTAGCGCCAGAAAGTGTCCCCCTCAAGTTAAAAGTGGATGTGTTTCAGCATTTCTTTCTAATATGTCCGATTTTTGGAATATTAAGGGTGGGTCCTTTTCAAATGAACTCAGTGTATATTGACCATAATGTGATGAATTAGGTACTTACTAGACTCATTTCAGAGATTTATTAACTACTGTTAAATATATGGACAGGTACAATAGAACACTAAAATAAAAGAGAGAAGCAATATAAATTATTAAATTAAATATAAAGTGATTATACAGGGTAATATAAATAGCAATCTGTATACATCACAGGATTGTAGGAAATTAATTAAAACGTTTCGGAAAATTATTCTATTTAGAGTATTAAAGTCGCGTTTTCAATCTTAATTTGATCATAGAAAAATGGGAATAATAGCGGGAAATCAATAGTAGACAAGATATCCAACTATAGATTTTAATTTCAATCTGCATATTAGTAAACGGAATACAAAATAAATACAATATTTTAATCACTGAATCATTTTGAAGTTCAATTATTCTATCAATAACTTAATGTTCGCCTTGAGTCTCACAGTCTATAAATGCAAATAATATTTTTTGGTAAGTGAATAAAATAAGTAAACAATGAGGTCATTGTTTACTTATTTTTTCAAGGTATCAAAAAAGCGCATCGATTCATTTCTAGGTTAAATACTTTTCTCAAGTATTCAGTAAGTGAAGCAGATTACTCTCTTGTCAACAATTGATTTCCCATTATCATTCCAATTTTCAATTATCAAGTTCTGATTAATACCCTAAATAGAATAGTTTTCCGAAAATTTTTAGTTAATTGCATACAATTCGAAAAAAAGTTTTACTTGCATCGTAGTTTCATAAAACCACACAATGCTTTTTATATATATTTGTACATTTTTGACGAATTACAATTATTTTATTTATATAATGTAATAAAAGCTATTCTTATCAATGATTCTAGTTTATTTCCTATAATTTGATGTTCTCAATTAAACACTAGAACGTACCGTCCATAGCAAAACAACTTCGTTTTTTGAAATAGTTTTCTAACAACGTACATTCTTATCGGCCCTCGTACCAAACACTCTATCTATAAATCAACAAGCTATGAAGGTTGTAATTCGCACGACCCCTGTATATATGATATACGTGTGTTTTAACGACCGTTTTTCAGCAAGTCTTAATCAACGCTACATAAAAGTGCCGACGACGAGTGAACCTACTATTCATTGTCATGTTCGGTGGCCTTGTGCTTTTTTTTCTGGTCGAGATGGGAAACTCATGTTCGAATGGGTCAAGGACCCAAACAATGCTGGACTTATCTCCAAGAGGATGCCTTCCAACCAAACCCACATCAAACTCGCCGTTACCCCCTCCTCGGAATCACTACCCTAGCATACTTCCCTCGCAAACACTCTGCTCACACCGTCGTCTTCTCCCTACCTCTCATGCCATATCGAGTCCTTCTCCCCCCCTAATCATACTCTCCACTACGCCACTTACCTCCATCCATTCTTCCTCCTTCCTCAACATTATCCCCACCATGTTCTCCCAATACACCGCCTCCACTAGCCTCCTCTCCAACTTCTTTAGCACTTCCACGTTCCTCCAGCATCTAAACACATGCCCCACAACATCTCCCACCTTAAACCTCTCTCACACTCCAGTCTCTCTTTTCCCAATCTTGTGGAGGTACCCTACTCTCGACCCATGTCCAGTGAGCACCTGTGTCAAGAAGTAGTTCACCTTCCAGAATTTCCGGTCCATCCAATCTCTCCTATTCCCAATCGCTCCTTTTAGCGCGCCCTTATATTCCTCCCACCTTCTCTCCATTTCCTCCCCGATTCATTCCTGTACTTCCTCTCTGGTCGCACCCTTCTGGCGTTTGTTCTTGGCTCTAGCCATCACGTCCAATGTAAAGGACCTTGCCAGCACCACTGCTGCCAGTCCATCCACTGTCCTGAACCCCTGCACCGCCCTCGGAAGTATCCCTCTCTGCACTCGCCCGAACCCTCGCATTCACCCCCGCTCTTTCACCCCACACCACCGCACCGTACAGCGTACTCTGCTCTACCGTCCTACCAATTCTCCTCCTCCTCCACTCTCCCGGCCCTTGCTTTCCCCTTCTCTGCTGCCTTTAACTTCTGCGTTCTGGAGGATAAAATTGACTATCGAACCACACCTCTAGGTATTTCACAGACTCCTCCATACGAATTCTCCTTCCCTTCACCATCACCCCCACCCCCCTCGTCCTGCTCCGTCCTTTCACTAGCAATCCCACCGTCTTATCTTCCGCCACTTCCAGTCCCCACCACTCTATCTTCTCCACAATCCTCCTACACATCCTCTCCGCCTTCCTTTCTATCTCCACCTCTCCCTCTGCCGTACATACCAAACACACATCCTCCGCATACTTCGTAACCTCACAACCCTCTTCACATATTATCCCACAAACCTCATCAAATACAGACTTCCAGAGCATCGGCCAAGAACTGAGCCCTGGGTCTCATATCTTCTCCTATCACGCGCCCTGTCTGGTAGTCCTTTATCAGGTTAACCAACCCCTTCCCCACTTTAAGCCTCAGCAGCGCGCTCAACACCGCCTTTTTTCTGACACTGTTGAACGCGTTCCCGACGTCGAAGAACACGAGTAGGGCCAATTCCTTGTTCCTCATATCAACCTCCCATAACCCTTCTCCCTGCCCAACGCCAAGATGCTTGATTTCCCCTTCGCAAACCCGTGCTGGTTTACCCTAAAACCCGCATCAATTTACCCATATCACACACCAGGCTGATGGGCCTGTAGTCCCCCTCCCGCTTCACCTCTCTACCCGCCTTCTTCAACAGTATCACCCTGGCCACCTTCCATCCATCCGGAAACTCTTCCTCCTTCAGCACCATGCTGAATAGTTCCCAGAAGTACTTCCCATTCTCATCCAACAGCCCCTTCATCATATCACCTCTTAGGCCATCTATACCTGGGACTCCTCCTTCTCTCCTTGTGAACAATTTCCGTAAAATCTCCTTCTCCCAATCTTCCTTTAGCACCTCGTTCCTATTTCCACCCATCCTCTTCACCGCTATCTCATACGCCTTTCCCCAGCAACTCTTCCCACTTCCCTCTTTTTTCCCTCTCCGCCCTACGATCCAGTTCCTTCTTCTTCTCTTTGTATCCCCCTTTTACCTCTATCCTTCCTCTTCCCCTCAGCATCCGTCTTCGTTCTTTCTTACACTCCCTCCACAGCTCCTCTATTTCCTCGTTCCACCAGTAATTAGCCCTCCACTCACGCCTATTTCCCCTCTTTCCCTCTCTTTTACAGCCCTGTATCACATTGTACAATTCATCTACATCATGTCCAAGTACCATTTATATCCCCTCTCTCACTTTCTTCCTCATATTCTCTGCCTCGACCTTCGTCCACCTCCATCCCCACTCTTCCGATAATTCCTGTCTCCCTTTCCTTATATCCGTCTCCACATACTTATGTAAGTTCAAGCAGCCATTAATCGCATGTTATATCAATGAATGACGAACCCCCGTCACCCCTCACGAAGGTGAGCAGTAGTCCATCATTCAGCACCACCAACCCGTTAGATGTCAACACTTCCTCCAGGATCTATCCTCTCCTGTCCGTTTTCTCCCCCCCCCCAATAACAGTATTCTCAGCGTTGATATTCCCCTGTCACCATTCTCCTTATGATCCTCCTTTTTCCTTTTGACACTTTCAGATCGTCCTCCAATCCTGTCAAGCTCCTCTTATATTCTTCAAGGCTGACATTTGGGCTTATATACACACTGTACACCACCATGTCTCCCATTCGTACTACCACCCATCCGTTTCCTTTCCTCACTTCATCCGCCCTCAGTCCATCTTCCACCACACTTATTCCTACCTCTCCTGTATCATCCATAATCCATCCCTGCATTCCTACATATCTTCTTCCAGCGCACTGCTCTCCCCTTCCTCCTATTTGACCAGACCATCTTTAAGGTTTTTGTTCCCCTTACCGCTTCCACCACCCTACCACCCTTTCCACCTCCTCCAGAATTCCCTTCACCTCAACCCCCTTCTTTGCCTCTATAACCACCTCCCTATTTCTTGAGACTCTGAGTATATCCACCGGACCCTTTCATCTCCCCCAATCCTCTCGATTCCTTCCTGATCGACTTTCCCGATATCCTTCAGGATTATCGCCCCATTCCTACCCTCATTTTTCTTTCCCCATCTGTATAGATTGTTACCCACGCCACCATCTCTTCTTCAACACCTCCACCTCTACCTGCTCAAGCCTGTGGAGTCCGATGCTGTCCCCGCTCCCCACTTTCCCAAATAGCCGACTCATCAGCTCGAACACCTTCTTCTCATCCCTACAATCTCCTTCCATCCCGTGGAGTTATAACTTCTCAACTCACCTGATATAGCGTGATTACTTTGAAAATGTTCAACACTGGCATTAATTCGAACGCTTATGCCGACAGATGCTAAAATAATGCTAGCTGCTAGTAATCCTCCATGTATCCAAGCCTTCTTAATCCTATTTATGTGCAAGGACCATGTATTTGTTTCGTCATATAATATAAATCCTTCCGCCATTAAAGGTATGTACTAAAAATAAATATATTACGATTTTATTCTGTTCGGTTCTATTGCTTTTATCACTTGCTCTACCTCTATCTTTTCCCTTACCTCTTACTTTTATTATTTTAAGTATGGAAATTAAGGTCCAAATTAAAAGGAAATAGCATAAAGGATTAGAAAGGATATGTGTCCAGGAAACAGGGTTTAACATTAAATAAAATTAAATAAACTTTAATAAAAATAAATAAAATTAAATAAAAATAAATAAAATTTAATAAAAATAAATAAAATTGAATAAAATGAAATAAAATGAAATAAAATTAAATAAAATGAAATAAAATTAAATAAAATTAAATAAAATTAAATAAAATTAAATAAAATTAAATAAAATTAAATAAAATTAAATAAAATTAAATAAAATTAAATAAAATAATAGTTTGTATACAGTACAGGTTACATAGAAGTTATTTTATAGACATTGGGAAACTTTAGCCTGTAGATCGGCTCAGAGCAGATTGTTCAACTAGGAGCGCATAAATGATGGGTAGTGTGCCCTCACTGGTGGGGATAGATTATCTGTGATTGGAGCAAGGTTATCTATGGGTGGGAATCAAGCAGCCAAGACCGTTTCAAAATTTTGTCACCTCTTCCCTATCAAATATAAAATGGTAAAAATATACTTACAGCCACAGTACTCAGCAAATAATGAAGAATTCTTATTTTAGGTAAATCATTGTTTAATGTAATATAGCAAATGTAAACGAAAGTAATCGCCACTAATTGGTGGAAGATAGTGTTACCGAACCACAAGAATCGTTGGCTAATTTTAACTTCCGATTCTACCGCCATTGTTTATTTTAAAAATGTAAATATAATAATTATTTTAACTATAACTTTTATAACATATTTGTTTTTATTAGGGTGGTATTAATATCTTCATCGGGTATTAATTTGATAAGGAAAATTCACTTTACGATTACACTTACATTGTAAATGTTGATTACCCACAGTTTTTTTTCTTTTCTTAATAGGAAATTACTTGATCCTTTCAGACAGGATAATTTATGGCAGAGTTTTTTATAGTACTCTGTATATTTTGATATGTGTTGTTATTACTTTATTGACAACAAGATGCAGTCATTCATAATTCCTTTGTGGCTGAAATTTCACCAAAACACAAAAAGAGTAGATAAAACTTTTATTCCTTTCAAAATAATCCCAGGAGATTTGGTTTTTTCAATGATTAATTCTGCTTCCTTTGATGAGTCATAATAATCTCAGAAAACAGTGAATGAGCTACCAAAACTTATAACAGAAAAGTGAAATGGTTTATCAGGTGTATGATGAAGCCCAAAGCTTAAAATAATAATCTTCAATCTGTCCAATAACAATAAAAAATACAATATATTTTCAATCAATAGACACAACTTACTAATCTGTGTCTAAACAGCTTGATTCTTCTACTGCTTTAGTTACCTAATCTCCATGGATCAAATTCTAGAATCCTTCACTTTATAGACAACAGCCATTGGGCGCGTTTACCATTTATTTCACCAATGCTCAGTAGCTGGATGTGCAGCAATTGCAGTCATGGTGCACATTAGCGATAAGCAAAGCAAGACCAAGACCAAGACTCTGATAGTATTGGTCTTGGTCTTGCTCAAATATGTCCGGTCTTGGTCTTGGTCTTGCGTATCCAGTCTTGGTCTGGATCATTTTATCTGTCTTATTTTTTTTAAAGATGGTCATAATTATAAATTTAAAATAATTTACAATTTATTACCAACTAACAAAATACTTTATTTTATTAAAATGGTAAAAAATATCGAAAACATCGAAAAAGCATTTGATACACTCCCAAGACATCACAATGCAGAACACTTAAAAATCTCAAAGTCACAATTGATTTAATTGAAGGAATCAAAGCACTGTACAAAAATATGAATACAAAATTGTAAGATCACACAACAAGGAATCAGAAAAAGTTAAAGCAATGAAAGGAGTAATACAAGGTGGAGTACTTAGCCCATTTCATTTCTAAAAGGAAGGATGTATAATCTCAGCACTAAGACAAGTCTCACAATATACAAAACAATATAGGTATTCACCAACATTACTTTTTGGGAGCGAAGCGTGGGTACTAGCAGAAAAATTGTTGCTAAGGAAGAAAGAGGAAATGGGTTGTAGGTACTTGTTGATAGAGAAAGCGTCGTCCCTTTTTTCGAAAATGAATTTTCTACAAGAAGCACGTTCAGTGAAAAAATTTTGTAAATTTGATAAAATATCTATGTAATTATTAGTGAAAATAGTTTAACTAACCTTGTAACACGGTTCCTGATCTTCGTAAGTAAATAAATTTAAATAAACCATATATTAAATTTCATCAAGAGGCATTCTGCATTGGAGCTGTCTTGCTTTTCGTTTTGGAGGTTACTTCACAAAGGCCCAGAGCGGTCTAGAACAGGAAAGAAGTGATTATTCATTTTTCAACATTAATAGCAGATAAAAGGTATTTAATAGACTTCAATTTAAAATAAAAAACTTACTTGGGAGTGTATATAAAAGGAACTTAGATATTTTCCAAATTCAGATACAACTGTATCATCCATTTTGCTTTTCGTTTTGGCTTATTTAGAACGTTATCACTGTTAATACACTAATGTATAAAAAGTTGCATAATTGCATGTATTAAAATTAATTTTCATTGAATGAATGTGATTGTTGAGTGAAAGACCATCTTAGTTAAGTTTATTTTCCTATTTGATGTAAGAAATAACGTTTATCTTGCTAATTTATGTTCACAAAATTAATTTTCATAAAATAAATGGATAAATGGTACACAGACGGATCCAAAACTGACATAGGAGCAGGAGCTGGAGTCCATGGTGCAAGACCCAGGTGCAATGTCCACGCATCGATGGGGAAGTTTGCATCTGTGTTCCAGGCCGAAATCTACGCTATCGACACGTGTTTGCAAATGAACATCGAAAGGGGGTATAGAGGCCAAAAGATCCTCATACTCTCAGATAGTCAGGCTGCACTGAAATCTTTAGCATGTCCCCAGATCAGTTCTAGACTGGTCTGGGACTGCCTACAACAACTTTTAACCCTGGCAAACCATAATAGAGTAACTCTTAAGTGGTATTGTAGGCAATGAAAAGGCAGACACCCTAGCAAAGCAAGAGTCTGAAACTGCATTCACACTGGTCCTGAACCAGTATTTGGAGGATTTCTCCAAGAAGGACCAAGTGAAAAGACTGTTGAGCCTGATAAGGGCTCTTCACATAAACGGTATAACCAAGAGTACAAAAAGCCTAAAGGCTGAGGTGCCAAGGTCTCTAAGTCTCTGACTGGTGGTGCCGAACCAATCAATCAATCAATTCCAACTATAGTTGTAGGATAATAATTCCAACGTTGTAATTGGTAGTTTTGATAAAAATCTTCTTGCGAATAATGTGGATGAAAGTGAAAGGTAAAAAATGAACAGAAAAATTAATATTTAAAATAAATTTATTTAATAATAACTCCAGAGATTCAAAATATTCTCTAAATCAACTTGCATATAAAATGAAATATTGATCAAAATAACTTCTCGGGTATAAATAGGACGTTTTTGGGCCAGATAAAATAACCATTTTTGTGGTTATCGTTATTTCTGAGATTGCGTAGTAGAAAAAAAAGGGGTGACAAACTGAATAACGATAACGACGAACTTTATTTACGGCGGATTGGGATAACTGTTTTTGTAGTTACCGGGATACAAAAGTTGTCGCTGAATTGCACTATTGCTAACTTCAGTCTGTTATTTTAACCTAAAATTTTGTGTTGTAGTTGTTATTTACTCTTTTCGTCGAATTTTAAATTAAAGATTTTTGAACTTTCGAGACATGGAGCAAGATATTGGGGCTCAAGTACAACTTCCAACAAAAAAACGACTTATGTGAAGATCTTAATGAAAATCTTATGTGAAGATCTAGTCTGAATTTCTTCGAGAATGCGAAGTGCCTGGACCAGGCGAGGTATATCTTGCTTTCTGAACCTAAAATGGGACAAACAGACTTCATCTGTCCAGTTATCCAGGTTAAATTGTTCAATAACTTCGGGTTCATCTTTGGGTTGTTCCCAATGAAAAATATCTCTCAATACAATATTTCGAATCAACTGAATATTTGGATGTCTCCTTCTTATCAAGATATCAATATTTTCATCCATATTTAGAAAAAAAAACTACTTAAATTTCAATAATTGCGTTTGAACATAAATGCTTAAAACCCACACCACAAAATATAAAAAAGTTAGGTTACTATCACTTTAACCAAACTAACCACAATTTTTTGACGTTCCAAAAACTCTTTTGAAATCATGAGTCGTTATCGTTATAACCACAAAAATGGTTATTTTTCAGTTGGTCCAAAAACTCCCTAAATAACAATTAATTATCTTTATTTACAACTTGATAATGTTACTTCTTATAGATGTAACACATTAAATTAATTTTAATAGTAATTAATCTTCTATTAAGTAAAAATACTTTTTAAATTATTATAAAGTGTAAATATGGCACCTATAGAACTCCATATTGCGATGATAGAAACTAAAGTTTTTGTTATTATGAATTCGTTATGAGTTACATGGCTCTTGAAGGAACGTAACTCCAAACCCAGAATAAGAGAACCCATTCCTATACCGTAACAAGCAAGACCTAAGAATAAATGTATAGTTCTTAAATGAACTGGTTTTATAATCCTTTTAACTTTCGATGAAAAAAGGGCAAAAACTCCTGTTATTGCTAGAAGGAAACATAAAATCCATGACACCAGACCTGAAAAAAAAAAGAAATAGAATCGTTAATAAATCAAGAAAAATATATCGACTAAGACTAAGCAGTTTGATTATAATTTAATTAGATTGATAGAATGTGTAGATTGGTAATTGTTGCTTCGGGTTCTTGGTCAGAGAGTTCAAATTAAACATTTGTCGCAGAAAGATGTGTTTTATTTAAAGAACGTCAACCCTAATTAAAATGAACCTAAACCGAATAATTTAACATTATTAGAGTTTCTCTGAGGTGTACTAGCTGTTATTGATCAAAATCGAAGAGCTCAATATTATCAAGCATTTATATAAACAAAGCCAGTCTACAGCGAACGAAAAACTTAAACAGGGGCAGTTGATAATGTCCCGGTACCCCACTGCTACTAAATAAGGCAAACAAGAAGCGACACTTTCATTGCGGTTTACTTTAATCAGCGCTTAGAATCAATAGGTGAAATTTAAAACGAACCGTTCATTATTATGTTACAATTGGATGGTTTTGCAAAGTAGTTATATCGAAAAATAAAGGAGATAAAAAAAATTAGTCAGTACATCGTGACTAATATTTTTGTACAAGTACAAGCAGTAGTTCAACCAGGTCATTTTCGAGATATAGGGCGAGTTTCCAAAATTGTCTCAAACTGCTATCTCACGAGGCGTTACCTCCGCCTCGGAATCACTACCTTAGCATACTTCGAAATACTTCCCTCACACTACTCCTACCTCTCATGCCATATCGAGTCCTCCTCTCCCCCTAACCATGCTCTCTACTACTCCTCTCACCTGCATCCATTCCTCCTCCCCCCTCAACATTATCTCCTCCATGTTCTACCAGTACTTCGCCTCCCCTAGTTTCCTCTCCAACTTCTTCAGCACTCCCTCGTTCCTCCAGCATCTAAACTCATGCCCCACATCATCCTCCACTTCACCCTATTCTCGACCCATGTCCAGTGAACACCTGTGTCAAGAAGTAGTTCACCTCCCCGAATTTCCGGTCCATCCAATCTCTCCTATTCCTAATCGCTCCTTTTAGCGCGCCCTCATACTCCTCCCATCTTCTGTCCATTTCCTCCACCATCCATTCCTGTACTTCCTCTCTGGTCGCACCCCTCCAGCGTTTGTTCCTAGCTCTAGCCTTCACGTCCAATGGGCAGGACCTTGCCAGCACCGCTGCTGCCAGTCCACCCACTGTCCTGTACCCTCAGCAGTATCCCTCTCTGTACCGTCAGGAGTGGCCTAGCCCTTGCATTCACCCCCGCTCTTTCACCCCACACCTCGGCTCCGTACAGCATGCACTGTTCTACCATCCTACCTATTACCCTCCACTCTCCCGGCCCTTTCGCATTACACATCAATCTCCCCAGCCATCCTGCTCTCACTTTCCCCTTTTCTGCCGCCTCTAAAATGTGAGTTTTGAAGGATAATTGACTATCCAACCACACCCCTAGGTATTTCACAGACTTCTCTATACGAATTCTCCTTCCCTTCACCATCACCCCCACTTCCCTCGTCTTGCTCCGTCCCTTCACTAGCAACCCCACTTCCATTCCGCACCGCTCTATCTTCTCCACAATCTTCCTACACATTCTCTCCGCCTCTCCCTTTCCGTACATACCAGACACACATCGTCCGCATACACCGTAATCTCACATCCCTCTTCACATACTATACCACAAACCTCATCAAACACACACTTCCAGAGCGTTGGTCCAACAACCGAGCCCTGGGGCATTCCAGCCTCCGTCTCATATACCTCATCCATCTGGAGTCTACAATTACACGCCCCGTCAGGTAGTCCACCAACCAACCCCTGCCCCACTCCAAGCCTCAGCAACGCGCTCAACACTGCTCGCGTTGAACGCGTTCCCGACGTCGAAGAACACGAGTAGGGCCCATTTCTTGTTCTCACTAGATTTAAGAAAGTGTAGAAGATCTTTTTATAGAATAACCGAAGGAGAGTTTAGTTTACTAGTAAACCTTGGAAGATGCAAGAAAGCTCACGATCTGCTCCATCTAGAGTCGCAGACCAGGGAAGCGGACATTCTGGTGGTGTCTGAGCCCAATAAAAAAATTACCAGAAACTGGATACAGGACTCCCTACAAGACGTGGCGATTTACATTAGAAGCCAAAAAGTGGGAAGGGGGAGGGGATTCGTCTCAGTCGAAATGGGCGAATTCACATTAATCGGATGCAACATCACGCCAAATATCAGTATAAACGAGTACAACAACAAAGTGACAGAAATCGTCTGAGAGGCTAGTAAATGGAAGGAGGTCGTGATAATGGGAGACATTAATGCCAAATCTCGGGTATAGGGAGCTCCTGCCACAGATATACTGGTAAGACTGGATTGCCAGCCGTGGACGTATATGTTTAAATGATGAAACGCCGACCTTCAGAATGGGAGTTAGCTGGAGCCACATAGACGTTACTTTCCTATCAGAAGGCATAGGGAAAAAAGCAAAAAATTGGGAAGCGGAGTTTGCGATCCCTCTCACATTTCATACAGTGATCGAGGTCGATTTAGGTAAGAAGGTTCCAAAAAGGGCGGAAAGAAAACAATACTGGCTGGACATTGGCAGGGTCGCTGAGAAACTGGAAAGCATTGAAAGTGGTAGCATAGAAGAGCTTGGAGATATGAGACAGATCAAGAAGGAAAACAACAAGGAGAAGGGGACGGGAAATCGTAGATTGCAGCCATATTGGTGTACTGAAGAAATCCAGACTGCAAGGCTGGATTGCCTTAAAGCCAGATGCGCATTCGGGATGGCAAAAATTGAAGAAGTGAGAGGGGATATGCTACGGGCGGACCTGAGATCCAAAAAAACGAGGCTGATAAACCATGAAAAGAGGAAGCTTTGGAAGGCATTAATTGATGAACTGGAAGAAGATATATGGGGAGACAGCTACAAGATAGCCAACAGGTTCTTGAGAGGCGTGACGCCCAATAGGAAATGGGAGATAGTGAGGGCACTATTCCCAAGCAAACTGGTAGAGAAGCGCATAAGGTTGCTAGAAAAGGACGTCCAGAAATGCACTATAGATGAACTGATTGACACTAGCGAGCTAATGCTGAACAATAGAGCCCCAGGATTGGATGGAATTACGGCCAAGGAAATTAAAATCTTAAATACTATTATCCCTATTTAATACTGCGCTGGAGCAGCAAAAGATACAGGTGCAGCTCAGAACTGCGAGACTAGTGCTAGTGTGTAAGCATGGGAAGCCAGAGGACGAACCCTCGTCGTATAGACCTATCTGCTTACTTGACACCGAAGGAAAACTATTTGAGAGGATAGTGAAGAACAGGCTCGAAAGGGAACTTGGGAGAGCAGGACAATTCGGCTTCAGGAGGGGCAGGTCTACCATCATGGCAGTAGACTGGCTAAAGGCAAAAGGCAGGGTGCTCGCAAAAAGTGGGCGGCAGTAATTACCCTGGATATCAGGAACGCGTTCAACTCTGCGTCTTGGTCGAAGATTATGAAAATGTTAAAGAAGAGAAATTTCTCGGCTTTCTTACTCAACATGATTGGTGATTACCTCTCAGACAGGTATGTAGACATCTCGCCAGAAAAGAAGATGGAAGTGACCACAGGGGTGGCTCAAGGCTCGGTCATCCTTTACGATGGCGTCTTAAGGCTAGAGCTAGATGATGAGCTACCCTGGCATTTGCCGACGATCTGGTCATATTTGTGGAAGCCAGAGACCCCAAGGAACTACAAGATAATGATAAAAACGTTATCGGTACAGTATTAAGATGAGTGAAAGATCATGAGGCCATAAGTCAGAAGCGATGGTAATCAAGGGACCTCTGAAAAGAGACAGCATCCGTTTAAAGGTGCAAAGGGGCAAAACTTATCCCTAAACGGACGATTAAGTTCCTAGGAGATCATTTGGATAACAAACACATCCGAGAAGCGTGCGATAAAGCCAGCATACTTATGAGAAGTTTGCCAAACGTAGCACTGGGAAGATGCGGATGCTACTCGGACTAACTCCATCCTGATGTATGCAGCACCGGTATGGGAGGAAGCGCTCAGGTTCAGAGCGGAAAGAGAGAGACTGTCCAGGACTCAGCGGAAAATGATCCTGATGGTATGTTGTCCCTACAAAACGGTCTCGACTGCACAGGTAATAGCGGGAGCGCGCGAGACTCCTGACTCAATTCTTGAGTGGACATGGGGCGTTTGGGAGATTCACCCACAAAATTAAGAAATCACCTAATAACACGTGAATGTACGACGATAGCGTAGACGATGCTGAACACACAGTATTTTACTGCAAACGTTTCGAGGAGAAAAGGGAGAAATTGGTTGACAACTCGGGAGAGCCATTAACGCCAGAAAATATCATCGGGTTCATGATTGGAAATGAGGTTTGCTTTAGGAAACTGTCTAGTACAATCACAGATATCATTAGAACTAAGGAGAAGGAAGAGAGGGAGTATCGGCCAAAGCATAGATAGGATCTATACCTAAGCAATGCCAACGGGGAGAACAAGAAGTCAACGACCCTTTATCCCTGATGATATGCCTCCTCAGCAGTTCCGGGGATATAGGCGAAGAGGTGGTTTGGGGTTTAGCTGGTATGCGGCTGAATGATGACAGCGGAAGCTGCGGAGTGACTCTCCGAGGCTAGCAGATAGAGGACGCAACACCTCGACCGAATCCGCAACTAGAGACACCTTCCCTAGGTCATCTGAAGATTCCCCCCTCTAAAAAAAAGTTAGTAGGTTTGACACCCTGTACATTTTGAGCCTCAGGCGAGTGACATAAACACATAAGAGCCATTGTATGCAAGTAGAATACTATATTTTGTCCACGACTATTAATTACCAGTTTATAATAGTATATTATTTATCAAGCATATAATGATGGCTATTCTTCACGATTACACACGACTTCAAAGATAATGACGTACATTATTCATCAGTGAATAATAGGTGTGGATAATGGATAGGTCAAATGATACAGTTAAATAGGACCTATAATGAAGCCTATTTATTTACAAATGTCACAATATAATAAATAAAAATTTATACCACGATAAGGATTCTAACCCTATGCCCTTTTTTTTTTTTTTTTTTTTTTTTCGGGCCGAGATGGGAAACTCATGTTCGAATGGGTCCAGGACCCAAACAGTGTTGGACTCATCCCCAAGGAGATGCCTACCAACCAAACCCACCTAAAACTCGCCGTTACCCCCGCCTCGGAATCACTACCCTAGCATACTTCGAGACAGGCGGCGGTCCCTCGCACACTCTCCGCTCACACTGTCATCTTCTCACTCCTATCACTCCTGCCTCTCATGCCATATCGAGTCCTTCTCTCCCCCTTACCATGCTCTCTACTACTCCACTCACCTCCATCCATTCCTCCTCCCCCCTCAACATTATCTCCACCATGTTTTCCCAGTACACCGCCTCCCCTAGTTTCCTCTCCAAATTCTTCAGCACTTCCTCGTTCCTCCAGCATCTAAACACATGTCCCACATCATCCTCCACTTCACACCTCTCGCACACACCAGTCTCTCGTTTCCCAATCTTGTGGAGGTACCCTACTCTCGACCCATGTCCAGTGAGCACTTGTGTCAAGAAGTAGTTCACCTCCCCGAATTTCCGGTCCATCCAATCTCTCCTATTCCCAATCGCTCCTTTTAGCGCGCCCTCATACTCCTCCCACCTTCTCTCCATTTCCTCCTCCATCCATTCCCGTACCTCTTCTTTGGTCGCACCCCTCCAGCGTTTGCTCCTAGCTCTAGCCAACACGTCCAATGGGTAGGACCTTGCCAGCACCGCTGCTGCCAGTCCACCCACTGTCCTGTACCCCTGCACCACCCTCAGCAGTATCCCTCTCTGCACCCGCAGAAGTGGCCTAACCCTCGCATTCACCCCCGCTCTTTCACCCCACACCTCCGCACCGTACAGCATACTCTGCTCTACCGACCTACCAATTACCCTCCTCTTCCACTCTCCCGGCCCTTTCACATTACACATCAATCTCCCCAATCATGCTGCCCTCACTTTACCCTTCTCTGCCGCCTTTACCATATGGGGTTTGAAGGATAATTGGCTATCCAACCACACCCCTAGGTATTTCACAGACTCCTCCATGCGAATTATCCTTCCCTTAACCATCACCCCCACTTCCCTTGCCCTGCTCCGTCCCTTCACTAGCAACCCCACCGTCTTCTCTTCCGCCACTTCCAGTCCGCACCGCTCTATCTTCTCCACAATCTTCCTGCACATTCTCTCCGCCTTTCTTTTTATCTCCGCCTCTCCCTTTGCCGTACATACCAGACACACATCATCCGCATACACCGTAATCTCACATCCCTCTTCACATACCATCCCACAAACCTCATCAAACACACACTTCCAGAGCGTCGGTCCAAGAACCGAGCCCTGAGGCACTCCAGCCTCCATCTCATATCTCCTCCCTCTGGAGTCTACAAGCACACGCCCCGTCAGGTAGTCCTCCACCAGGTTAACCAACCCCTGCTCCACTCCAAGCCGCAGCAACGCGCTCAACACTGCCCGTTTGCTGACACTGTTGAACGCGTTCCCGACGTCGAAGAACACGAGTAGGGCCAATTTCTTCTTCCTCCAGCTGCCCTCCCTAGCTCTTTCCACCAAACCCATCACCTTGCTCAGTGCCGAGATGCAAGATTTCCCCTTCGTGAACCCATGCTGGTTTACCCTAAAACCCCCATTCCTACCAACTTCCTCCTCAATCCTATCCCTTATTATCCCCTCCATCAATTTACCCATACCACACAGCAGGCTGATAGGCCTATAGTCCCCCGCCCGCTTCCCCTCTCTACCCGCCTTCTTCATCAGTATCACCCTGGCTACCTTCCATCCTTCCGGGAACTCCTCCTCCCTCAGCACCCTGTTGAATAGTTCCCAGAAGTACTCCCTATTGTCATCCAACAGCCCCTTCACCATATCACCCCTCAGGCCATCTATCCCTGGGGCTTTTCTCACTTTAATATTTCTCCCCCAATCTTCTACCTCCCACTTCTCTACCGGCCTTATCCCCCTCATTTTCACTACCCCCCTTGTATCTTGGATTTCCTGAATTCTGCCACCCACTCCTCCTTCTCCCCCTTTGAACAATTTCTCTATGATCTCCTTCTCCCAATCCTCCTCTAGAACCTCGTTTCTATTTCCACCCATCCTCTTCACCGCTATCTCATACGCCTTTCCCCATGGATTGTTTTCCAATTCCCCCAGTAACTCTTCCCACTTCCCTCTTTTTTCCCTCTCCACTCTACGCTCCAGTTCCTTCTTCTTCTCTTTATATCTCCCTCTTCCCTCTATCCTTCCTCTTCCTCTCAGCATCCGTCTTCGTTCTTTCTTACACTCCCTCCACAGCTCCTCTATTTCCTCATTCCACCAGTAATTGGCCCTCCGCTCACGCCTATTGCCCCTCTTTCCCTCTCTTTTGCAGCCCTGTATCACATTGTACAATTCATCTGCATCATGTCCAAGTCCCCTTCCTATCTCTTCTCTTACTTTCTTCCTCATTCTCTCTGCCTCGGCTTTCGTCCACTTCCATTCCCACTCTTCCACTAAATCCTTTCTCTCTTTCCTCATATCCGTCTCCACATACCTATGTAAGCTCAAGCTTTCCTCATCCTCCAGCACCCCCCAACTAAACACTCTTTCCCACAGCCATTCATCACATGCTGTTATATCAATGAATGATGAACCCCCGTCACCCTATGCCTACGATTCTTCATTTCACGCAGCCAGACCTCTAAACCACTTTGCTACGGAGACATATAGTATAATCATTCATCAAGCTGTTGTATAATGTTAGATTTATCCTTTTTAGATGTATTCGCAACCCTTGTCAAACAGCGACTGCCTAGGCCTAGCTTAAACGCGTGGAGGTCATTTCCCCCCTTGTTCCAGCTACCATTGGCGCCAAATTTGAATATTTTAAACGAGATCTAACAATATAGAGCGTATGATGATGTCGAAACTAAGAAGGTGACGTTTTAAATAATTTATAGCTGATTGCAAGAATTTTCATCGTTGTACTGAAGTTATATTGAAATTACTGAAAAATATAATATGGAAAGCGAATCAGACACTGAAATGAATGTTACCCCTCCAAAAATAAGTGAAGCAGAATAAATACAATAAATCTGCAAGAGCAAAAATTGGGAGTGGTGACCATAGGTAGGAGGGGGTTACATATGAACAAGAAGACGTCCCCCTTCATATGATTTTTAATTTTTTCAGAATTATGGGTGGTGGATAGTTTTTATAGAATGCTCTGTATAATATGATTAATACAATTTTGCAAGAAGTGTGATGTTGCCAAATAGACCAAAGTTTCTTTGGAATGTTCTATGAAACGAAAGTTAAAATATAATATTATATTCTTACCTAATATACCATGGTTACTATGGAAGTGCTTAGGAGTGGCAACCTGGTTTTTGTCGTAAGACTTAACTCCAATACCGACACAAACACAAACTAAACTGACGGTTAGTAGAACTCCGTGTATCCACCCTTTTAAATTTCTATTAACATACAAAGACCACGTGTTCGATTCATTAAATAATATAAAGCCTTCAGCCATCAATGGAATATACTAAAATGAATAAAAAAAAATATTTAAAATTTATTTTGAAAATTAAAATGAAGTGCTACTTACGGCAAAAGTTGTAACAAAAATATGAATAAAACCTCTGCTTGAAACATCAAAGTTTTTAACAAAAACGTACGCTATAAAGGCAACTGTAATGGTCACTATTTGATGGAAAATTGTATTTGTTAGCCAGAAAAATCTTTGGCTGAGAGTAACTTCCGTTTTTTCAGTCATATTTAAAAAAAAATTATTGGTAGGTACTGTTAGAATATCACTTTTTTAAAATATACCTTTTTATATATTCACCTAGATAACTGTGGAAATTTGAATTCTAAAAACTTTTGATTGATAAAAATGATTATATCTAAGCCATAGGCGGGCGGCAATAGATCTTAATTTTTGGGGGTTATTGAAAGTTATTAAAATCTGAAACTTAAAAATTAATACTAATTTCTTTCCAACGTGACTGTTAGAACCAGTTAATTATTTTATGTAATTTATGTACTCCCTGTATGCGAATAGAAAGCAGTTCATTTCATTTGTAGAATATTTCTAAGAAAGAGTGTGGGGCCTGCAATACATGTGTTGGCGTTGAAGCCTTTATTCTTATCTCAATTTATGACGTGTACCTACATTTTAATATTTTGTGGTTTTCTATTTGTATACAGATGTTTTTGGGGTTTTAGTTTAATTATGTTAGTATCAGGGTTTGGAAACTTGAATGGCCCATGCTGAGACTCTCATAAGTGAGAAGGAGATATTTTTCTTTGTCTGTTTTTAGTTCGAGAATAGGTCGATTCGTCGTTAGTGTAGCAGGTAAAAGACGTCAATTGTCAATTGTTTGAAATATCGCTATCACAGATTACTCATCCCATCGCCATTTTAGATTATGCTGTTTGATGATTTGAACGTGCATCCAGATTTTTTATTATTTGCTATTTTTTTTTCGTGTGTTTGTTGCAAAAAACTTTTTATGATTAGTTCAGTGTTCTGTTTAAGACTTGGTAAATTATCTATCAGTTTATTAATATTATATGTTTCAATTGGAAAGAGGGGCTCAATCAAAATTTATTGGGTCAAAGTAATTCTCAGATAGACTGTATGCATCAGAAGGCTTTAAACTATCATCAGAATAAATTTTGAAAAAATTAAGCCATTCGAAATGTATTGTTTATTTTTAAGTATTGTATAGTTAGTTTTTTTAATGATATATTTTATTTAAAAGTATACTTTAAAAGTCTTCTTATTTCTATTCCGATATATTATCTAGTTTAAGTGAAAAATACATTATAGATATTTATTTTTGTGTGTGACAATGTTTTTCATTTTATATACAAAAAACAGTCCACACGAAGTCAATATCAAATTTTGAAACAAAGTAATAACTGCAGGATAAGTGAAAAATACGTTATAAAGTAAGTATAAAGAAAAAAACGAGCAACTTGGAGTACGCCATTTATGAAGAGTGGAATTAAATGTATGTTACCATTCTCATAAACAACATGTCTTTTCTTCAATTTTCATATACATGATAACGATTTCACATTTTTAAGCAAATAGTTATATCTTAAGTATCAGCTTAACAAAATTTGTTTGAAAATGTGTAATTGGTAGAGTGTGTATGAAAATAAAAGAAATAAATTTGTTGCGATAACTACTCAAATATTTAAATTTCCCGCTATTCCTGTCAAATTTGTAGAAATCAGCCGGTAGGTGGCGACAATAGGAATATTTGAATTACTCCCTACTCTGTAATGTCAGTTTTGGTTCGAGAACAGCTGGGTTTGATGTCGAAAATTTGACATTTTAGGGTCTCTAATTTTAACATTGCTATCTATCCTTCTTTAATCTATGGTTAGTTTCACTAAGAATTTCGAAATGAACAGAGGTATTTTTACCGTTCGTGTTATACGAAAAGTTCGGACCTCTCGCTCCTTAATTATTATTCAAGTACTATTAAACTCTATTTGTTTATTTCATGTCTAAAGTTTTGTATATCTAAATTGTCGAAACTCATTTGAGAGAAGGTAGTATTAAAGGCTGTTTCCAAAAAATCTAAGTACGGCTTTTTATTTTAGAACCGTCGTCGTAGTTAGCTAAAACGGGTAGTTTCTGTGAACGCAACAGTGACTAATAATGTAAAAATTGGCAAACTTATCTGAAGCTGTGAGAGGAATGCGTCTGAATACATTCGATATTACCACGTTTAACTATTAGTCTAGTCTATAAGCTTAAAATGGTATTAATTCTACAAACTGATATTAAATTTATGTGGTTTAGCGCATTCGATCCGGAATAATGTCTAGATCATTGTGCCAAATAATTAAATTAGCCCATAAAAAATTCCAAAAAGTTATAAGCAATCATTAAACACCTTCAAAAAATAGTGTTTGGTTTGTAGCTTATTGTTCGTAAATTATAAATATTTTCGAAATTGGAAAAAAAGATCCTTAAAGAGGAGGAAATTTAGAAAAAAAAATTTCCAACTCCCGGAACTGTACGTCCATTATTTATAATTTTAATGTAACGTTGAAAATAGCCCTCCGCGCGCCATTATTAGGTTGCGCGCTCGGTCTCGAAAGCGAGTACGTCACTTAAAAAAAAATCTTTTTAAGTACTTAAGGTTAATTGAAAAATATAAAAAAAATTATAATATAATCTAAACACTTTAAAGAACTGATTCCCGTTGGAATTTTTCATAAAAACAAAATTTTCAATATACTAGACGATTGTTAATTAACAAAATTTTTTCAAACTTCCTTCATCGTTCTAAACTAAAAAAAATAATTGCTGAAAAATTATTTCGCTTCGTGGAGCTCTTCTTATATACATACAAGACAAGATTACGTCATCAAAGTTTTAAAAATGTTAATACTTTGTTTATAATAAGTAATGTAAGTTAGCAAAAAATGGTAAATCAGTCATTTATTGTTAACTTGAAAAAATTATTATAAACAAAGTATTAATATTGACGTACTCGCTTTCGATGCCGTGCGCGCAACCTAAAAATTGCTCGCGGAGGGCTATTAAAATTATAAATAATGGAGATAGAGTTCTGGGAGTTGGGACTGTTTTAATGGAAATATCCTCCTCTTTAAGGATCTTCTTTCAAATTTCGAAAAGATTTATAATTTACGAACAATAAGCTACACATCAAACACTATTTTTTTTGGTGTTTAATAGTATAACTTTTGGAATTTTTTATGGACTAATTTAATTATTTGGCACAATGATCTAGACATTATTCCGGGTCGAATGAGCTAAACCACATAATTTTAATAACAGTATGTAGAATTAACACCATTTTAATCTTATAGACTAGATATAAGAATGCTAATAAAGTGCTGAGTATGAAGTATTAATTGATTGAAAATAGACTTTTGATTACAAACAATATATTGATAATGATTTTTTTTATTCGAGCATGATTTAACTATTTGAATTCTAATTCATTCTTCATTGGATTTTCAAGAAGAGAATTTCTAAAAATTTGAAAAATTAAAAAAAAATTCTTTCAAGAAAAATTTTTATTCTACCCCAGTTATGGCACCCATGGGATGGCCATTTGGTTAATTTCCACAATGTATCGCAGTTCCGATCACTGCAGAAATTAAAATGCAGTTAAAACCACAGAAAACCTGCATCCATCATCCCGGTAACGAAGGAAGTGGAAAATTTTTTCATTTTCATATTTTCATATTTTTATTATTTCATAGTTATTCAATTGTCTCTGGAACTGAAAACTACCCGAAACAATACACGGAACTCCTCCTAGCTTGAATCGTCTAACTGCTCTCTGTACACTTTTGTTGTCGTCGCGTTGGCCGCTGATAATGATTATACGTTAGTGCTAGTTTAATTGGATTCTGCCTATTAACATTTTTTTTCAAATACCGAATGTTAAAAGTTAAACATTTCTCCAATAATGCTATGGGTTTCCTTTAAACCGGCAACGCCGTGTAAAAATCATATTACCGCGTACTCCGAACGAACTCAATTGGTGAAGATCGGCCCTTTTCTGTGCAACCACCTGAATTATTATTGACAAGCGCATGCGAGTGTTCTTTCTTCTAACTTCGACTATTGACTGATATTGATTATCGGCCTTGTTTCCTCACCCCTTACCGACACTGCGTAGCTTCACATAGGTTTCCCACAATATTTGTTGAGTTTATAGACCACGGTCTATTAGGGTTGAACCCAGGAATTTTGGTTGTCACCCTAATAGTTAGATAGTTCTGTGAATCCAACTTACTTTTTTTGGTCATAATTCCCTTACGGAAGCACTTTGGAGAGGAATTAATACAACCATTACAACTACTGAAAATCCCTCCAGGCAAACTAGAGGCCTTTATATAAGACACGAAGCTTCTGGAATGGAAGTAGAACATAAGGAAAATGGTACAAATATTTAGTTCAAGTGTGTGGGCTGTTGAGCACAACCCAAACGAATGAACGAATGAATAGTGTTGGGGATTGTTCTTCGATTCAGTGGACTGTATTTCTTTCTTTTGGGACCTGTTTTTTTTATTTTGAAATTTTAAAATGCGCTTCAACTCCTAGGGTTATTAGCGCCCAACAATTAATTTACATTTTATAGAATTATTTACATACTATAATTATTGAATTTTATACAGTAAGTTAACCGGTAACAATTTTTGAACGTTACAGTTTTCACCGATAATGTCTGTTATTTTATTCGATAAATTATACATTATTCTTTGATGAGCAAAACGGGTACAATCCACTAGCACATGCACTACCGATACTGGAGTCTGACACGTTTCACATATGGTTGCCGCAATATGAGACATCAAGTAGCCGTGGGAGAAACGAGTATGTCCAATTCTAAGTCGACTTAAAATTATTTGATCTCTTCTCTTGGTTGGTGGGAATTTCCAGGCAGCTATACTTTTCTTCACACTCCTCAATTTTGATGGAGATCGAGACCAGAAGTTTTGCCAGTAGCTGATGACTAACTGTTTAAAAAAGTTTTTACAATCTGTCACAGTAGTTCTTGACACTAAAGCACAATTTGGGTCATCAGTTGAAATTTTGGCCTCAAGATCTGCCTTTTCGTTTCCGATTATCCCTATGTGTGACGGAACCCATAAAAAACGAATATCTTTATGAGCTTCTTGTAGATTAAACAGCTCTCTTCTGATAATTTGTACTAGGGAATTCGAGGAGTACATTTGGAGAATGCTTTCAAGAGAGCTTAGGGAGTCCGTAATGATCAAAAAAATGACTTGGTTCGTGGTTTTTTGCATATATAAGGGCTTGGAAGATTGCATACGGTTTTCCAGAGTGTACACTTGCCATTTCTGGTAACCTAATTTCAATGACGGCACTGGGAGTAATAACTGAAATTCCTACTCCTTTCCCCTTTTCCATTTTCGAGGAACTGTATAGATTTGAGAGTATTCACTAAGTCTGGACACTTTTTCTTGAAATGCTGTTTTTATTAAAGTTTTTGTTGAAATTTGATAAGCAAGTATCGCAATACGGAAGTTTCGTTAGCCAGGGAGGAATGGGATTAATGTTCAGCGGAAAAGTTGGAGGAATGGAGGTTTTGGTACACAAACTTCTTCATTTTTTATCGTTTTTATTTGAAGCATAAAATTATAAACACATCGGAACCATTGCACAACAAACAATATAATATTGAAATACAAAATTGAAAACAAAACAATCGTTGTCGACAATACCTGCTGGCGACAGTCCTCCTCTCGTTACTACCCCCTGGCATACGCTCTGTCTTCCAATTCCTTGAAATAAAAGGTGTTGCCACAGTTTAGCGTATATAAATAATAAATAGGCATTAGGCCTAAACAAATGGTCATAATTACGATTATGAAAGCCTACATTTCTCTATTGTTACGTGTATGTTTTTTTTTGGTTCATATTCCTTGAAAGAATTTCAATATATCGTCAGGATCCAGTCTAAGCAAGTATTTCTCTTCTCTCCAGTCTTCCAGGTGTTGTAGCCTGTGAATGAAGTAGATCACAGGATCTACATTTTTCCTTCTCCTCTAGTCATGACACCTATGTCAACTTTTTTTACAGCGGCTTTATACATACAAAAATTTTTCGTCCATCTATAGCATGTCGCGTTACAGCCGTCCCCGGAGTAGGGGTAAATTGAAAGGCGCTCGACCACCGTACATAGACAAGAATAGTAGGTTCACTGGTCGTCGGCACTTTCATGTAGCGCTGATAAAGACATGCCGATAAACGGTCGTTAAAACGCACGTGTATCGTATATACAGGGGTTGTGCAAATTACAACCTTCATAGCTTGTTGATTTATAGATGGAGTGTTTGGTACGAGGGCTGATAAAAATATACGTTGTTAGAAAACTATTTCAAAAAACGAAGTTGTTTTGCAATGTACGGTACGTTCCAGTATTTAATTGGGAACATTAAATTATAAAAAATAAACTAGAATCATTGATAAGAATAGCTTTTAGTACATTATATAAATAAAAAAATCATTGTGTGATTTTATGGAAGTGCGATGCAAGTGAAACTTTTTTTCGGATTGTAGGGAATTAACTGAAAATTTTACAGTCTACCATTGATTTTCCATTATAATTCCTATTTTCTAATTATTAAGTTAAGATTAAAATCGCAATTTCAATACCCTAAATAGAAAAAAATAATGTTCAGTTAATTGCCTATAATCCGAAAAAAGTTTCACTTTCACTACAAAATGTTTTTTTTTCAATACTTGTTATTTTAAGCAATTTTAAAAAATTAGTTGGAATAACTTTTTAATAAATTAAATTTGTTATAACCTTCGATGTTCAAAGTTTGAATTTCACGTTCTGTTCTTCTATGGCTACTATGACTTAATTGTAATTAATACTGACCTGAGATTTTTTTAACTTCTTTCTAGGAAATTCTACATTCTGCAATATATCATACGTAACCATTTTAAGGCGTTCTGTCTAAATAAAATGCAACTTCAACTTGCTACATACTCATCTATAACTCTCTATTTGTACTTTCGCTCATTACAAGACAGTAAATTGTCCCCAGATGTATGCGTTCTATTTTCAGAGATGCTTTTCCAGATGTTTTCGAATATTTAATTTAAAGAAATTGTTCCGGAAATAATTACAAGAACTGATCGAAGTATCCTCCATCGGAAATTTAGGATGCTGCACAGGTTCAATCTTGTGAAAGGCATCTATTATTATTTGGTGGATATACAGTACTTGGTAGATATCTGAGGTACCCCCAAACAATACAGTTGAATATATACTGGGGTGACATTCACTGAGACATGAAAGATCTATTGTGCCTCCTCCTTCTATCTAGTTCCTAATGAGAGTCTCACAGACTACTAGTCCCTTTAGTTAAACTTTATGGAGGAATGTTAGGGAATCTACAGATATCAGCTATCAGGTGTTGTGACCTGTGATGTAATGTAGTGCTATGCATTTTTCAGATATGTTAATCGAGGTTTTTTCTTCCATTCCGTAGATTTTACATTCTTCTTGCTCCACTCGTTTGAACTTCTTGAGGTGACTCATTCATTCATTCGTTTAGGTTGTGCTTAACAGCCCAGGCACTTGAACTGAATCTTTGTACCATTTCCCATGTTATCTACTTCCATTCCAGAAGCTTGAGAGATTTTCAGTAGTTGTGATGATTGTATTAATTCCTCCCCAAAAAGCTTCCGTCTGAGTACTTGTAAACTCTCGCAGAAGCAGAGTATGTGAGTAGGTGTTTCATCATCAAGTTCACATTTTCTGCACATAGGTTCACTAACTTTGCTCATTTTGTGCAGATGTTTCCTCAGGGTGCAGTATCCAGTCACTAGGTCGGTAACAGTCTTCAAATGTCTTTTACCCAATTTCAATAGCCTGGACTTCACACCATCAAATATTAACAAACAAGGTCCAGGTAACTTATAGCTTGCAAAATGACGAAGCCATATTTTAAATGCTTCAATTGTCATGCTACCTTTTGCAGTCATCAGTGTTATACTTTCTGGCAAATTATCAGTCCACTCTGGTTTCATTATTTTCCCTTTAATCAGAATTACAGGGGGAAGGGGAATAGTAACTCCCATAGCATTGCCACATGCAACCACCGTTACGTTCTCTGCATGCTCTTTGGCTACAAGATGTACCCGTTTCGCTCCTTTTTTTGCGAGTACTCCTTGCTGATGGTGCAATGTAAGGAGACATCCCTTTTCATCCATATTATAAAGAAAATGGGGCTTTTCCATAATATCTAACTCTGTCACTATTTGTTTAAGTTTATTAAAATGATCGCTGACAATAAATTTGTTTAATTTTTGAGCTCTGGTAGGATTCATATTTTGAGCTCTACGAATTCTGATCTCTGGATGCCTATTAAAAAACTGTTTTAACCAGAATCGGCCTGTCATTTTCTGTTGTGCATTAAATGGATTTGTAATCTTGTTCAGTTCGCAAAAAGTATATACACAACGGCGCAAAAGATTACACGTCAATGGGTATCCTATTTCTGGATTGCAGTGAATATAGTAATTGCAGAGGACTGTCTATTCGGGAGAGAGTTACCTACTAGGGCACATCTCAATATTCTTAGTGCGTATCACTGCAGGACTAGGCATTCATTTCTTTCCCCAGGAATGGCTTATCCCTACTAGATTGTTCTATTGACCCAATCTCATATTTTCAACTTAAAATTGTAGATTGATCTACCAATTTTACCATAAAAATGTCTTCATGATGGCTCAATTTGAATTTTAGGAATGCTAATCCCTCTTGCCTCTTTTTATATCCGTCTATGCTTAATGCAAAGTAAATATTGTTCATATGAAGTGGGGTAATTAATTTTTTAGTGACTGGTCAAAATTTTTATATTATTAATTAAAAACAAAAAATTTACTACGGTGAGCCTTTAAAAAAATAACATTGTCATCCTCTTGTATACAAACACATTTTTACAATCAAAAAATCTTTGATAGAATAGTTTTATCAATTACGTGAGGATCGGTACGTATACACGAATTACAAATCAATATGTTTGAAGTACCCACTCGCAATATACGAATTTGGAAGGAAGTCCCGAAATATCAACGACATTATGTTTTTGGATAATGCTGAATATTTAAATGTCAAAGTTGCAATGTTATCCACGAATTTATCCAATGACTTTGCTTCTTAAAATCTACAGGGTGTTTTATTAAGAGAGGTGGACGGCTGTATCTCGGGAGGTATTTGGAGATTTGAATATTTATTGGCAATAAACGAATTTAGAGAATATGGTAGAACAGTAGGGGAGGAGGGGGCCATCCTATTCAAAATTTTAATTTTTCATACTTTCTGTTTCTATATGGAAAGAATGATAAAAGCACTTCCGTTTTCTGTCATTATCATTTGAGCTAGTTAGCACGTGTGCTTAAAAATTACTAATGAAAATTGTGTTTTTGTGGTGAAAAGGTAAGTTTTTATTGTAATTTTGGTTCTATCGAAACCTTTATTTATCTTACTTATATTTGTTTAAAAATTTTACTCTAAATACGTTAATGTATTGAAATGGTATCAAATCATTAAAATAGGAGTAT
Organism: Lochmaea crataegi; assembly: GCA_947563755.1. NCBI lineage: Eukaryota > Metazoa > Arthropoda > Insecta > Coleoptera > Chrysomelidae > Lochmaea > Lochmaea crataegi. The sequence continues at coordinate 40,041,174 of OX387433.1, read as the reverse complement.
AGTGGGGGAGTATAGCGGGGAAATAGCAGTCAATGATGTTAAGACTTGAATCAACTGTATTTATTCTTGAAAAGTGTACATTATTAGATTATTTATAAGAATTTATAAATGAGAAGGAAAGACTTACCTTAATATTGATGAAAAGCTAATAATTCTTTATACAATTATTTGAAATAACGAACAATTTGATTTAATAATACTTCGTTGGAATTATCATGAGAATTTGAAAATATAGTTTGACATCATTATAACCTAAATCATGGTTGAGTTGTCACTGTCAAAATGACATCAATATCAATGATTATATACCTCCATCCGTTTCTAACCAATCAAATGCCATTTTGCGACAAATCAGAAGCAAATTATACTGGATATTTTTTGACATAAGTGAATATACCCCGGCCCACCTGCCACAGCCAATTTTTAATGTTGACACATTAACGTCACATGTTTGTTAATTAACCTGGATTTCAATCGATTTGATTTCGTTTTGCCCGTTTTTCCTAATAAAAATATAAATTATTATGTAGCTACATAAATTATTTTGAAAATCTTCCATTTCGTTGTATGTTTTCGTCTTTTTCGGTATATAATCTGACCATATACCACTCGATGTATATATTTTGTTTTGAATATTTTTCGAGATTTTCCCGCAAAATTTCTGTGAAAATAGACCTCGACAAAAATTCTTTTTAAAAAATATCCCTCCAGCTTCGCTGTCGGGATATTTTTAAAGAATTTTGTCTCGCGCAATTTTTACAGAAACTCTTCACAAAAATGTCAAAAAATATTCAAAAAAATATTCACCTCTTATGATATAACTAGTGAATATTTGTCATGCTTTGAAAATACAGAAGGATTAGCCAGAATCAAAGAATATTAATAGCAGAAATTGCTGTGTTGTGATTGGAAGATTATTATGGATTTTTAAATTATAAAAAAGGTTCGTAATTATAAATTTAGACTTGTTTTATTTAAGAGAAGTAATGGTATAGATTTATTGTACATTTAAAAAAAAACATGAATACTAATAAAATTATAGATTGTATTAAATTTTGTATTACATGTTAAAGAATAATTCATATAATCAGGTATTTAGGGACAATTTAAAGGTTTTAATTTGTGAAGAAGAAAAATATTAGTGAAAGGACAGATATTAAAGATTATAATAGACATTAAATAAGAAATTTAAGAATTTTAACTAATATTGAAAAAAAATCAAATGATAGTAAAATTTCACTTAGTAACGAGGATTATTGATTTTGAAAATTATGAAGGAAAGTTTTTGATTTTGAAAAAGTATTGTCAGAATAAGATTTTTGAAGAAAAATATAATATAAAAGAATATGAAGAGTGTTGGAGAGTTGAAGGAGCTGGAAATTGATCCAGAAAATTGGAAAGAATAAGTAAAATTCAGGTTTTGGAAAGGGTGAAGGAGACTCCTACCTGATTGAAGTCGTGGAATTGGTCCTGTATTCCAGGAGAGTGTGAATTGGTAACACCCTTGTATGAATTGCAATCCAGAGAATTGAAAGGCCATCATTAGTTCGGTGCTTCGTGGATAGTGTCAGGTTGGTTTATTTTTATTGGTACCAATATAAATGATAAAGAAATAATTTGATAAGATGTACATCTGTAAAGGGGGTTTAGATTATCAACATGTTTTAATTTTAATTAAATTCTGAATTGTATCTATCTCACCTTATATTTGAAAGCACTATTTTATTTTAGGTTAAGTTACTTCTGTTCCATAATTTTTTTTGTTATTTGCCACATTAGTATTTAATATTCATGTAATTTTTCTATAAATGCATTTATCATATTAGTAAATAGTTTAATTGAGATTCCTTGCATTTTAGTAATATAAAGAGTAAATTTTTTTTTGTTTATATAGAACATCATATCTCTTAAAATTAAACTGTAGACAACTCACAGCACAGATCATAGTTATTAAAATTTGAAAATAAGTAGTTGGGATCTGCATTAATAAGGGGTGCTTTCCAGGGGCGTCACAAAATTCATTAAAATTAATAAATTGTTGTATTCATAAAATATATTTGATTCAAAGTTTCAACATTAATATAAAAACAAAATTATTTATCAACGCCGGAACCCAAAGAGAGTCAGAGTTCATCTTCCGATTTATAAATGAGCTAGCTTAAAAAAGGGTAAGTTAATAAAATAAATTGATATAAATAATAATAAATCATAACAATATAAAATAAATATATGAATATAATTATCAAATCATAACAGTATATACTTTTCTTGTGGGTCTTTGTCTCATGTATAGGTTAGGTCCTATTGTCGAGCTAAATTTTATAAACCGAAAAATACAGTTGGGGCAGGTTCGGCCAGTGGCCGAACGTGTCCCAGATAGTATATTAAAAATGTATCATAGGAAAATATTCTTTCCAGATGGTGCAAAATTATAAACTAAAGACCATCAACATGGCTGATTTAGATGAAAAAGTAATAACTAATGCTCTGCGACAAATTTTATCAAAAAATTTGGGCCCGAATTTTTGGAATAAGTAGGACGACTTTAGAGTCACGCATAAAAAATATTTTAAAAAATGACTGCAGAGGAGTATTTGGAGTAAGAAGATGATGGATAACAAAGTGACATGGAAGAAAAAAAAGAAATACGCTACCAGAAGCACTTTTTCTAATTCCCAGGAGGATATGCTTGTCAAGTATATCACACAGTGCGCAAATATTAATTATGGTTTGACTCGTGATCAATTGAGGGGATATGTTTATGAATATGCAAAAGTGTTACCTGATTGCATGTATCCAGATAAATGGGATTCTAATAAAAAATCAGGAATTGACTGGTATGGATTTATGAAAAGGCACAAATCTCTTCTATCTCTACGTAAGCCAGAAAACACCAGCCTAGCTAGAGGAATTGGCTTTAATAAGACCAGAGTGGAAGACTTTTTTCGAAATTACAGCAAGGTTTTAGACAAGTACAAATTTACTCCTGAACAAATCTATAATTTAGATGAAACTGGAGTTTCAACTATTCTCAATACACCCAAAGAGGAAAAACAAGTAGGCCTTATAGCATCTGCTGAAAGAGGGGAATTAGTAACCATCGTTGGCATAATCAGTGGAACAGGTAACGCACTCCCACCAGTGTATATATTTCCAAGGGTGCGATATATACAAGATTATTTAGAGGAGAGTCCAACTTCAAGTGTTGCGTTTGGAAATAAGTCTGGGTGGATGACAGGCAACTTATTTTTTAAAACTTTAAAACATGTTATCAAGCATACTAAAGGCAATAAATAAAATACTGGTTTTATTGGATAATCACGAGTCGCATGTAACATTAGCAGCGATTTCGTATGCCAGAGATAATGGTATTGTTTTCCTGTCATTCTCTCCCCACATATCTCACAAACTCCAGCTACTAGATTTTGGGGTTTTTGGGCCATTTAAAAGTAGATCTGCGGTGTCTTTTAACCCTGGAAGAACCATTACTGTCAAGCTGATCCCAAAACTGACGGAACGTCCGTTTTTGGACTCATTTTCCCCAAGTAACATAACAAATTCATTTATGAAACCAGTGACTTGGCCTCTTAATTCCTCAGCGTTTAGTGACATCGATTTTGATGCCACCTACGTCTATAATGAACCTGCACATTTAGTAACTAATCAGGGAGCAAATGATCATCAAATAGATAAGCCGTCTATACAAGCTGCAAGAGAAACTACACCAGTTGAGAAATAAATTACACTAGTTGACGGAGAAACTACACCAGATAAGGAAGAAACAATAAATACAAAAACAGAAGAAGCGCATGTGATGATAACCGACGTCATTACTCCTGAGGGTGTAAGGCCTTTCCCAAAAGCACAGAAACCTAAAATTATTAGACGGCCTAGGGCCAACCAAGGAAAATCTAGGATCTACACAGAGACTCCGGAGAAAACTTGAATAGAAGAACTTGGGGAAGAGAAAAAGAGAAAACAAGCGAAAAAATCTGGAATATGGAATCTGGATTATGTAGACCATGTGCAAAAAATTATCTCAAGTGACTCATTTGAGGTAAAATATTTTCGGAGAAGGGGAACAACTAATAAATTTTCCTTTCCCCAAGTGGAGGACGTAGAAATATACAATAAGGAGAATATAATAGGAATTTTAAAAAAATATTCGTCGTCAAGGCTATATTCAACCGTCACATTTTAATACAATTTTGAAGAACTAAATGTAAAATAATTTTTTTTTACATAATTTTAAATATATTTTTTCTACTACCGTGCGTAAAGTACGTACTTTAGACACATTTTCGAGGGTGTTAAACTTTACTTTACGCACTAGTGCGTAAAGAAAAAGTTCCAATTTGTATGTAGTAATACCTAGTCTTATAAAAATATAGGTAGGTATAAAAAGCGGATATTAAATCTGAGGTTCTTTTTAAATCAGAGATTGAAACATATAGAATTCAGTAAAGTACATCTAATAATTATTAGTAAATAATTATTGGGTACTGGAAAATAATAGAATAGGTATACCTATAAGTTGGCTGTGAGTGACTGACATTTCTTCATGCATTGAATCTGACATTTAAAATTCCTTGTATTGTATAGTTAAATTTGAAAACGTTTTATAAATTTCTCCGTAGCTTAGTGGTTAGAGTGCGAGACTCGCATGCGGGAGGTCCCAGGTTCAAGTCGCGCTCATGCCTCGCACTAGTGCGTAAAGAAACATACTTTACGTACTGCGTAAAGAAAATTACTAATAATCTTCTGTATTTTGATAAAATTTTCGGTAGTAGAAAAAATATTGTATGCAATTCGTGTATAAAGGCCTTTTTTCGACGAATGTGAATATTGTCGCATGAGCCGCAGACGAATGAGACAATATTCACATTCGTCGAAAAAAGGCTACTTTACACACTAGTTTCATAAATAACTATTTTGGTTTCTGTTTTAAATATTTTAAGGAATAATTTTAAGTTTTGTTATTTTATTTGTTAAAAGTTATTAAACTTTACATTTTTCTGAATATATCGTGTTTATGATGCACCATGTTTTCAAAATCTGCTTTAAATTTAAATATGCCGAAAGTGTCCCAAGTACCTGCCGAATCTACCCCATGCTGGGTAGATTCGGCCAATATGTAAACATTTTTATTTTTACTAATAAATTAAATATTACCTACAGTTTAAGAGAAATATTCGCCACCATAACTCTAAAAGTGATCAGATAATCGTTTTAATTTAATTAGTTAAAAATATATATGATGTCAGTAAGTATTTCTTTCAAATTAAAATATATTAAATGGCCGGAAGTGCCTCCTCCTCCCCTAGTGTATTTGGAAGAAAATACACACGATATTCCAAACAAAAGTTGGGTAGACTCATCTTACTTGTGCCAAACAGAAAATAGAAGAATTATTTTTATGATGCATTGGCTGAAAGCTTGGGACATGCGGTTCTCAGACTTCCTCCTTATCACTGTATGTTTAAACCCAATTGAATATATTATTTGGCATTAGCTTAAGTCAGCAGTTCGAAGAAATAATACTTCTCCAGCCTTAAGTTCGACTGTGCATAGCTCTTATTCAAACAGAAACTGTAGACATTCCTGATAGCAGCTGGGTCAAGTGTTTCCCATATTAAAATGGTGGAAAAGAAGAAGAGGTAAATGGAAAAGGAAAAGGTAAATGGATATAGAAAAAATTTCCAAATCCAAAGGAAAGTGTATTCTCAATTTGGATGACGATATTGAAAGTGAAACTGATCTTCGTGAGTAATTTTGTTTATAAATACCTTCAACTTATATACATCTATATCTATATGTATCTTCTATACAATATATAAAAGGCGAAAGTGATTAACTTATTAGTTATCAACGCTCAGGCCAAACTCTTAAGACTAGAAACTTAAAATTTCTAAGTAAGTAAGTATTCCTCTTATGACGTTTTCAAAATTCAAAAAATTTGTTTTGTATTATATCTACTGGGTGTAAATAAAAGTAATGTCCTACTCATGATTAGGTACTTACTTACTTACACAAATGGTTACAAATTTTAGGGTTTTTCAGGTATCTATAGAGAGATTATTCAACCGGAACGCGGCAGACGCTTTAGGGCAAACGTCGTTGACGGTTGTAAGCGAAATATAAATATTTGAATTCGTTCATTGAGTTTGTTGTTAAGTAGGTATTTCTATTAATTACAAGTTTTTTTTCATTACAGTTACGTTAGTTGGTTAGATAAGTGTGTTACATACATAGCAATCCTAATAGGTCGGTATATTATTTATAGTCGATAGTCGAAATTCTGTAAAGTGACGTCATCGGTTATCTACCGATTTAAAGTGAACTCCATGAGCGTATCATAGTTTAAGGGTGCGAATACTGAAATATCTGGAATTTCAATTTTTAACATTTGAAATAATAACTTATCACAAGTTGTTCATACGTAAGTTAAAACAAAATAAAAAAATGTTTAAAAGTCAATTCCAACTTACTACTACTAAAACTAAAATTGAGGTAACATTTTCGTTATTTGCTAACCGGCATTATCATTACGTAAAAGAAAGTTGTTTGTCAAGACCAAAATAAATTACCGATAAGTATAGGTATGTTGCGAGGTCACTTGTAAAATGTCTGACTAACTGGAAGCGGTATCACTCCCTGACGACTCCTCAGAATCATCGCTTTCTCCTCCTATATCGATAATGAGTGGTTCCGTCATTACTTCTACACGTATGTCTAAATCCCAAAACTTTATTTCTTCTTTTAATACGTGTTGAATACATTTACGCCAACTCTCAGCAGTAACGGTATGCAGCGCCTCGTCAAACAGTTTCTCAACGTCAGCCATTTTGAATGTACTGTTTTTTCTCGCAACATAATTTTTCACTTGGGCCCAAACCAGCTCGATGGGGTTTAACTCACAGTGGTAGGGAGGAAGCCTAACAACTGAGACGTTGAAATCTTTCGCCATTTCATCGACAACGTACTTAATATAACTGCGTTTATGTTTCCGTACGAGAGATAATAATTCAACTTTTAGCATTGCCTCGTTGTGTGGAATGCTTTTACTCTCTAACCAATCAATTATAACCCTCTTGCGGCTAGCTGAAGTAGGTATTTGCTCCAGTCGACGAGAGTGGTATGAAGCATTATCCATAACTATCACTGAACCAGGAGTTACCTTTGTTAAAATTGATCTAAACCATGTTTCAAACCGGTTACCATCCATCTCTTCATGGTAATCGACAGTTTTTTTGGACTGAAAACTTAGTAATCCACCTTCTACAAATCCTTCCTCGCTGCCAATGTGAGTGATAATCAGTCGACGTCCTTTCCCAGAGGGAGCTTTTAAACCGGAAGAGAAACCCTCCATAAAGGCTTGTCGATTGCTTCGTATATTCATGTCTTGCCACACTTTTGACACAGTGTGGCCTTCATTTAACCATGTTTCGTCAAGATAATATATGTGCCGTCCTTCGTTACGAAACTGTCGTATCTGTTTTAAATAATTTCTCCTCCATTCCACAATGTCATTTCGTTCAATTAAGGCACTGTTTCTACTTTTTGTTTGGTAACGAAAATTCATTAATTTTAAAGTTCGTCTCAAAACTTTATCACTGATGTTTGGTAAAGTATCATCAGCTTCTATTACCTTGCTCAATTTAGCTACCGAGGGGATTTCATTCCTAAAATAAAAAGAATGTATTTCCCTACGTATAGCATTCCGTGTTTGGTCGTCCAAAACAATTTTCTTTCTTCCCCTACTTTCCGTTTTACAGTTTTCACCTCGTTCTCTTGTCAAAGATCCGTCCCGCGATTTCTTTAGAATATTGTATATAGTACTCTCAGAAACTTTAGTTAAATAACTGCACTTAATCACAGCGTCACTAACACCCAACTGTTTGTCCATGGCACGCAGTCCTTCGTACACATTTAATATGAGGACTTTTTCTTCCCGAATTAAATTGTTACGACGCCGTTTTTTATCGCCAACACCGCTACACTCCGCCATTATTGTCACTAAATATACCGATATAAATATTACAATAAATACCAATAATAACCGATTTATCACACAAAACCACAACACAAATACTGATGTTACGTTCATGAAGAGAATAAACACCTCACATAACTGTTTACTATCACTGTCTCATTCGCGTAGCTCGATCTATCTATCTCGTTCTCAAAGCCGGAACATTGAAGCGACTCTCCAACATTGTCAAATCGGCGAGTTTTTCACAACAAACTTTGCGTTCAAGAAATATACATAAACACTTTATTTCACATTTCAAGTAAACTAATTATTATTAGTCTGCTTGAAATTTGAAATAAATATATTAAATTGGTATTGACTTAATTACATTGCATCTTTTGTACCTGAAATATTGACACAATGGATTTGAAGTGTATTTATAAAATACAGCATTTCTCTCTAGAATACATATGGCAACTGCGCTTTAACCAAAGTGTTGATTAGATAGCTCTGACTCACTTTACAGAATTTCGACTATCGAGTATAGTTTGTGGTATAGCTAGAAACTCAAAAACGCATTTTACGTTTTGTGGCGACATCTGCTGGATTTCTGCGGAACTTTTCATAGTGATAAAATTAAAATAAATAGTTTGCTGTTATTACTCAATATACCGGCAATTTTGAATTTACTATATTTCATTTTATTTAAATAAAAGGAATTGGGATAAAATAGAATAAAAAAGAAAGTATGTATTCTAAATATAATGATACTCAATATGAATTAATCATAATAATGATATTAATAATAATGTTTATTTCGCATCAAATATTTTCACATAAAATGTGTATGGGCATTACACATTTATATTGAAATTTTTGACTTAAGCACCTATTTTGTGATGATTCATGTTAACGCAATGTAAATATTATTAACTTGTTTTCTATAGACACATATATTTGGGAATTTTGTGATAGTATATATTATGCTTTTTTTTATTTTCAATTGTTTTATGTCATTTCTTCCAAGAAGAATTATGTATTGTTTGAATAATGATTTTATCATAGTTATAGAGATAATTCTGTTTAAATATATTTTATATACCTCAGGTAAGGAAAATTGTATACTTTTAATGCAATGTGAGAGCAACTGATATTTTTATATAGAACGCCAAGACAGTGATACTGCATTTTTCTTTTGTATCTGTTTCTGTAGTTGTGTTTCACTTTCTCTAATAGATTCATATTTTTATAAGTATAAATTATAATCCTGGTACATAATATATAATTGCCTTAAGTCCATTAAACCAGTTTCTGAGAATAATCTATTTGAAGAGTCCTACATACATTTTTTGCCATATATGTATACGTTAAGATGTCTCAAGTGAAAATATACAGCACCACCCCAACCTAATACATTAATGGTGATTCAACTAAAGAGTAGTATAGAATTTTCAAGTATTGTATATCCAAAATGGTTTTTAAATACTTAAAACGATATAGCTGTGGTCTTAATAATGTCCTAGTCGTATTATTAATGTGAACATCCCATTTTAGGTGTCAATCAATTATAGATACTTGTAAGTTTGAGTTACGTTTAGTTTGATATCGCCAGAATTTTTTTTATTATTAGATGTTTGTACTCGGGTAGGCCTCTTATTATGTTATGTGAAAATGGCATAAAATATGATTTGTCGTAATTAACTGATAACAATTTGTGACTGAAACAATCAAATATTTTCCCTAAATCTTGTTCGGAAGAATTTTTTAAATTCTCCCATGTATCATCAGTATATTATGTATATATAATAGCGGTATCATCCGCAAAACTTGGTAAATTACCAGCAAATTGTGGAGGTTAGGATATTATTAAGATATATCGTAAACAATACTGGACATAACACAGTTCATTGGGGCAAACCGCAACTATAGGTATAACTACTTTCTCGCTACTAAGGGTATTGTTTACCTTAACCATTTGTGTACGGTTTGACAAATAATTTGACATATTTGTTAACTCGCCTAACGGGGTTAAAAAGGGGTGTAAAGTTATTTTGGGGGTGATTTGCATCGAAGTTGATATCAATACTCCTTAATGGTTTTGATTTAAATTACATTTTATTTTGACACGTTTGAAAACTCCAATCCGATTTTATTCAAAAAACGTTGAACTTGGAATGTCAAATATAAAAGAATATTTAAATCGGATTAGAATTCGAAATTCCAATTTTATTTGTTCTTGGGATATTTGAATGAAAAACATAACTTATCATTTTAACATAAGTAATAATTTATATGTTATGACAAAATTAATAACGTAAAAAACTGATCTCAATATCATCATCATAAAACAAAATTTAATGGCTAGGGCAGGTACAGCTCTGCGTACAAAATCGACCGCTTGGTGATAACTCAAGTGGTTGGTGGTTTATGACCTTCTTATATTACTGGTCGTACTTTACTATGATTGTTTGTATTTTTAAGTAATTTTTATACAGTGTATGGTCCAAAAGAAAGGAATAAATTCATTATTTCGTAAACCGGTGGTGCTCGTTTGGGCAGGGATTGTTGGAAACCATATCATTGGTCCCTTTTTCGTTGGATGAGGGCAATAATTTGAATGGTGATCATTAATTATTTGGCACTTCTTCAAAATGATATATCATTCCAAGTTTGGTAAATTTATATCCTCCAGGAAACCCTCAAGTTCCAGTGAATACGATATGGTTTCAGCAGGATAGAGCACCACTACATTACCAACGCAAACTTCCGGCAGTACCTCGATGCAATATTTTCCAATCGGTGGATAGGGAGGCGAGGATCGATAGAATGACCTTATCTTACATAAATAGATTTCTTTATATGGGGATATGTGAAGAGCATTCTGTTCAAAAATAATCGATTTAAATGACTTAAAAAAACGAACAACGCACACAAGCCTATTCTGCCCATTTAAAAAATTGGGGGGTTGTACACCTGTCATTCGAAGGGGGTTGAAGGTAGGGATCGCATTTTCACGTTGAAGAATATCAATTTATAATTTAAATTTGACGTGTTTCGGGATTTTTTATAATTATTACCTACTATATCATCAACATATCCCTGCACATCTATCCCCTGACTAGATATAAATTTATCCAGGAGATCTTCAACCAGTAGTGACCATAAAAGGGGGAAAGCACCCCTCCCTATGGGCAACCCCTGGCCGCCATACCCCTTTACCGTGATGTACCGGTTTGATAATATACTTTTGATCCAATTTACTGTTTGGACCCTTACTTTGTGGAATCTACTCATATTAATGTTATAAATGAAACTAACTGTTTCTAATTAATTCCACTATTTAATTAAAAGATTTATGAAAATTATTAAAGGATATTGATAATTATTTCGATATTGACATATCATCGATGATATGTCAATATCGAAATAATTATCAATATCCTTTAATAATTTTCATAAATCTTTTAATTAAATAGTGGAATTAATTAGAAACAGTTAGTTTCATTTATAACATTACTTTTGATCCAGTAACGGATTGGTTTGCAGATTCCTCTGCGCTCCACCGTTATCCATATGGAGTCTGGAAGGGCGTTATTAAACGCTCCTTCTATATCTAGGAAGGCCGCCAGCGCTATTTCCTTGTTGCCAAGGGAAGGTCTGATTTTCCCCACTAGATTGTTTAACGCCAAATTTGTAGATTTGACCGTTTGATAAGCATACTGGGAGGGATTTGGCGGATACTCTCGTAACCTCCCTTCCCTAATACACTTGTCTAAAATTTTTTCTAGACATTTCATTAAGAACGAGGTCAGGCTGATCGGACGATAGGATTTGGGAAGTGAGTTTGTAACGGTAAAAGTTGTACCTCACAGGGCACCAGCTCGAAGGGCTCCGGCTAGAGACTCCTCTCAAGGGTGATTCGACCCCAAGTTTATGTCCCACAGGGATAACAGAAGGGTTGTAAAAATTGAGGGCGCCACTACCTTTTTAACGATGAAAACTACAAAAAACTAAGGCGGAAAAGGTAGAAACGCCTTGTAAAATTTAAATAAAAGTTAATAATTAAAAAAGTCACTAAAAATTACCCGGGCGATATCTCCCTCAACTTTTATAGTTGAGGATTTTAATAAAAAAAAAGAATTAAAAACAAATTTACAATTTATTCTGCCACAGGAAATGAACAACGGAATTTAATAAAGGAATTTGTACTTTTATAGGTACTTAGCTTAGATGAAGTGGTTTCCTGGAGAAGAAGTCAGGTCTTGATCCGAACTGATGAGTTCTGTTCTAGGGCGGTAGTTTGAGCTAGGGCTGTATCCTTGGCTATATTCTTGGGGTTATATTCTCAGGTTAAATTATTCGGCTATATCCTAGGCGTTATATTCTAGCCTAGGGTTATATTCTCGGCGTTAAATTCTTGGGTTATATTCTCAGGTTAAATTATTCGGCTATATCCTAGGCGTTATATTCTAGCCTAGGGTTATATTCTCGGCGTTAAATTCTTGGGTTATATCCTAGCCTAGGGTTATATTCTCGGCTTATATTCTCGCCTAGGGGCTGTGCTTACCTAGAAGTACAAGTGGATCAGGGATATGTAGGAACTTGAATGTTATGGCACATTATGTTGGTCAGCTTTTCAGGTTAAAGAAAAGGAAGGCAGTTATTTGAAAGTCAAAAAATTGATTTAATTTACTGAAAGCTTTCCAACATTATATGTCCCATGTTAAAACAGTAAAAATAGCAATTATCGGCTAAATAAAAAAATATACTAATGATCCGAAAGAAACTGATGATAGCAAAAAGTTATTTATTTAGTTATATGAAAAAATATCGTGCTTAAGAAATATATGAAACCGGCACTGGCGTTACGAAAGAATATTTTATAGGTTAGCGGTTTATAAAAGTGTTATTTTATAATTAAGAGTTATTTCGCAACTGAAAAAGCTTGAAAATGTTTGTATAAAAGTAAAACAGTGAATTATAAAAAAATATTTGACTTAAAACTACCATATTAGTATAAAAGAACAGTTTATGACCACGTGTTGAATTTAATTTCGTCTATCTCTGTAAAAAAATAAAGAATGCATACGAAAATTATATCAGACAGTACTTTAGAAGAAGCTTATTAATTATAGATTATGATTTTGGACTTACCACAGCAAAATTCATAAGATAGGTACTTGAGATATGAAAGATAGCGAAAGATGTGTCCCCTTCGGTGGTTGTTAACAAAAAGGGGTGTTTAACGTGGCGTTGTCCGTTGGCAGGCGTCAATTGTCTTACGTTCGGGGTAGAAGAGTTTGGGATCATAGAACTATAATTGGATGTGGCTAGTGACGACGAGCGCTAATTAAAAGGATTTATTCTGTAAAATCGAAACAGGTCGATAGACATGTTACAAGTTATTCACTTTCCCAGTTTTCCGTATAAATACAACCCTCGCCACTGACCATTCTATGGGGATGTACTCCCACGCCAGACTAGCTCTCAATAACTTGACCAAATGGGGTAACAGCTCACCACTGCCCTGTTATAGCAGAGCAAAAAAAATGCCATCCTCCCCCACTTTTATCAATGTTAATGTTGAGCAAATAGTTAAAAACATTTAACACTAACTCCAGCTTTGCGTCGATCATATAACTGCAGTTGCACAGGAAAAAGTATCACTTTTCCTCTAGTTATTTAAATTTCACACCTTAAAAATGGAGGTTCAATTAAACAAAAAAAAACTCACATCATTCATCATTAATATTTATATTTAAATTAAAAAACAAATCAGGTCCCAACTTTTTTTTCATATTCAACATTTTAATAATCTAATTTTTCTTCTACAATGGTTTCTCCACTTGTTGGTGAAATAGCACCAGATTCCAATTGTAAAATGATGAAATTTTCAATAACAGTCCGAGCTGTAACAAAGTTTTCAATAAAAGCCTTTAAATTGTGACACCAAATATATATTACACTTACCCAATGTACTATTATTTTCCACTGCTATAGTATGAGCACTATCCCCGTTTAAATTAACCAAAGAAATGTTTACCATATTTAAAATAAGCTCTTGACAAGTATGAGGATGATTACCTTTCGCAGCATACATTAATGCAGAATTACACATCTGTAAATATACAATTAAAACAAATATTTCAATGAAACCATGTACATTACATGATCTACGTGATTTACATCAGCTCCATGATTTATTAGAAATCCTACTATATCATGATGACCGCCAGCAGCAGCTAAAATTAAGGGTGATTCTTCTTCCCATCCTAATGCATTAACCTGTGCTCCATGTTTTAATAACAGTTGTACAGCATTAAACTGTCCATAATAACATGCCCAATGTAAAGCTGTCAAATTATTGTTATCTTTAATATTCACATCAGTTTCTTTAAGTACATCTTGTTCATTTAATTCACCCTGGCCTGCTTTCATATGAAAGTTTATTTCTGTCGCTTGAGGTAATATATTTTCCGCAAGGGTATTACCACGTTGTAGATTGGTTAATACAGTATTGCATGTATAAATTTTATATGGCAGAAACGCACTTTTTCTACTACCATCCTGTAGACTGGGGGACCATTTTTTAGGGCTAAGATCTTCTGTTATGACAGGAAAAATAGGCTTAATATCTTGCTCTTCGTTTGATGAATCTTCCTGATCCATGTTCAAATAATATTTTAAAATAAAGGATATACATGGAAAATATTTAAAATACCCAAACTAAATTAACCTCATATTGTGTCCTTTTTCTTTTTGGTAGTGCTGTTTAAATGCTTCTTCTTTTTTTAGATATGCTACCGTCTTTGAAAAAGCTACAGGTAGTGATGAGCGACATCATGATTTCTTAATCCCGTTGTGAGATGATATCGTAATTTTTCAATATCAGTTTTTTAAAACGACGTATTCACGACATTTGATATTCTGTTTTGAATGTACGATGGGCAAAATGTATCCATATTCATCGATATCAGTATATCATATTTTATTGTATTCTCAAATTTCCCTACTGGGCTAAAAAAAGTTTTCAAATTCCTGTCCTTATTTTCTACTTTCCGATCTTTCCAAACATTTTTTCCTACAGTCACTATCAAAACAAGTATAACATGATAAAAAAGTAACCATTGGTTTTTCATTAAATAGTGGAATTAATTATAAACAGTTAGTTTGATAAACAAAAGTAATATGAGTAGATTCCACAAAGTAAGGGACCAAACAGTAAATTCATTGTCAATATAATATCGTTCCTTTTCACGATTTCACGGTATCATGAATAGATATCCGAGTCACCGTACCATAACAATATAGTGAATACAAAATATTAGGATACCGATTGCCGTTCTAGTTCCTCGTTTCTAGAATGAAGAAAACAGTCTCTTTATAATCTTATGATTTTTACCGTAATGAACAAAACAAAATTCGATCTTGTTGAAAAATTTTAGTCGAATGAGAGCGAGGAAGGTGAAGGAGATTATATTATGTTGGATTTCGGATATTCCGATTCTTTCATTCAATTCATTGTCGTTTTCTCTGGTTGTGATCACGTCACACTTTAGATTTGCTTATAGGAACTGTCACTGACTGTGATTTGTTCGCATCAGTGAAAAAGTAACAGTACGTGAAATATCGCTCATCACTAGTTACAGCTGTTGCTGTGCTGTCAGTTTCTGACGTCTCTGCAACAATTCTAAAAAATTTAAAATTAATTTCTTTATTTTTATATTAGAAGGTGATTTTAATTTATGAAATACTTATACGCCCAACTTGAAAAATATGGTATGGTTTATTTGAATGAATGTTAATATTTAACTATATCAGCTGCTGATACAATACATTATGGTAAGAAACTTGAAAGATTAAAGTGCATTCAAACAAGGACATCAAATATATTGAAACGTTTATGCTTTAATATTGAGTGAGTTAACAATTCTAAGCAATGGATCAACTAATAAAATTAAATAATCAAACAGCAGGAAGAGATAAAATTGCAAGGTAAACATTAACGTAATTGCTAGTCTCCTTATTCTATAACCTGAAATATATTTCCAGAATCTTGCAATATCTTAGTAGATTCCTCTGGCATAATCTACAGAAAAATCAAAAGAATGGTGTAGTTGGACTGAAGAATCTGGAGTTTCAGTTAAGCACTTTTAGAAAATGTAAGAATTCTTTCCCCTACTTGTGTAAAGTGCAATAATGTTTTTGATTTTTAGTGCTTAGATTTGGCAGATTTGCAGAAAGTATATATGCGACACTACCATTATTTCAACAAAAAGAAGCAACTGTACGCTATTCAGTGATTCTGAGCAAAATTACCAATTCACTATTCCTGTTAGCAGATCATATATTATGGTTAGGTAGAGCAGATCTGTGCACAGTAGATACAGAAAGATGGTCCAACTTATCAAATAGATACTGGCTTTACTCTATTACGATGAACCTAGTAAGAGATTTTTATGAAATTTCCAAACTTCTTAAGTATAATAAAGACTCTATACTACCCTACAAATTCACCCCCAGCGATACATTGAAAATTTTATTAAGGACATTTTCGATTCTTAGTAATAATCAAAGTGTTGTTATTGATACTATTAAAAACAGCTGTGATTTCTTCATTCCATTGACTTCATTGGGACATGTAAAATTATCTCCAGGAACAATAGGCTTACTGGGTGTAATTTCTTCTATCGCAGGAATGGTCGTATTACTTCAACCAACTAAAAAATTGGTTCCTTAAGTTTTCTTTTGATTGGACAATTTTTTTCATGTGATTTTAAATGATTGCCAAAGTATATATTTTAAGTAGTGTAGGAAGGGGGCACATTTTCATAAAAAGTAGTAATTTTTCATAGATTTGACAAAAAAGTTTTTACAAATCTTCCAAAATCTGTTTTTAAAAGATTATTGAGGGTTTTTTTGTTAATTTTGCTGCTTTTTATTACAAAAATGCCCTCTGGTGAAAGGGTAAGAAAATTGGAAATGGTTTTAGTTTTAAATTTAATATAAAATAAGATAATGAGGGATTATTTCCTATGGTTATGTGAAAAATTTGAGAATTGGATATACTGGGTGTACCAATAATTTTCCCAGATACTTAGACACAATTTAAACGCAAGGGGATACAAAATTTGCATTTCCAAATAATGATTTAAATTTAAAAAAATTAGTTTGACAAGCTTTTTGAAATATCCTTCGTAGAATAAAGTTTGTATGTCTATATTAATTTTTTGTGATACTAAGTGGAAATATGTTTGGACAAATACATTATTTATTGTAACCTAATTTTTCGTTATTTCACTATAAACTTTTTCTGAACTTTTCTGAAGAAGAAACCATTTCATCTTTATATGCTTTGTCAGGAATTTTAAGATAAAAGGTGATGGAAATTTCGACCACGTCAACACTTTTTGAAAGAAACTACAGTGTGTTTGAAATACATAGAGAGTAATAAAACATAAACTCTTACTGGGTGGGAAACTAAAACTCCAGAATTTGCAAACGATTTACATTATAATTCAAATCTTTATTCTTTTATTTGTCTAACCAAGTTCCGAGTTCACCGAGTTGTTGGATTACTGATAGCTTTAGAGCTTGGCTGACAGTGAATATATTAATTGTTTGTCCGGTACCTATATCCTTTTCCGATGTTTTTATCAATACATGGCTATAGCGGCAATCGTTTCTGCTTGAAACACAGTCTTATATTGACCAAGTCTAAAGATCATTCTCTTTCTAAGTCCTTGTATACCAGCCCCAGTGCCATGGTTTGTTTTGGAACCATCGATGAACCAGATGATTTCTCCAGAATTACCTGGGTGCATCACCTGTTCCCTAGATGGGATGAAGATGTTCACTCACTCAGTGAAAATATTCTCGGCTGTCATGTTATCAAAACTCATGTGAAATATTGGTTCGTCTAGTATTGGCCCAGTTGTATCAGTGTGTTCTTATCAAACATTGTTCGGGGACCATAAGTCTCCCGATTTCAGCCTAAGAATTGCCATCATTGCCTCATCCCTTATAAAAGTTCTAGAGGAGGTAGTCAAATAAGGGCTTCCGTCCCCTTGCTGTGCATTGTCCCGGTAATACCAAGAAGAGCTTGTCTTTGGATTGCAGTTAATGTATTGACTCCAGAGGACACTTCTGTTCTCCTCCACCAGACTATTGTTCCGTAGGTGATCGTTGACCTTCTCATAGTTGTGTAAAGCCAGTGAACCACCTCAGGTCGTATACACCAGGTTTTGCCCATAACTCTTCTGCATGCAGAAAAGCCTCTAGTCGCCCTAGTAGTATTTTTTTCCAGGTGTGCCTTCCAATTCAGTTTGGAATGAAGGGTCACTCCCAGATATTAAACTTCTTTGGATATTTCTATTTCTCCGAACATCAGTACTCTTACCCTGCGGGAGAACTCTTCAATTCGTAAAAGTAGCTAGTTTGGTTTTTTTTTTTGATAACTGAAAGGTCCTCTTTAACGCACCATTCCCCCACAATTCGTAGTGCTTCTTGTAGGACAAAACTACCTCTGAAAATTTCCCATTGGTGACAATCACTATGTCGTCCGCAAAGCCCTGCGTCCATATGCCTTGATCATTCAACCTGTAGATCAAGTCATCCACAATTAGGTTCCATAAAAGTGGTGAAAGTACTCCACTTTGAGGACATCCTTTAGTTGTCCTAACGGTGTATGTTTTATCATCCATTTGTGCTGTTATTTTCCTATGCTCGAGCATGTATCCTATCCATTCGCATGTAGTGCTATTAATCCCTCTTTTTTTAAAGGATCTGTTTATTGATGTAAACGTGTTGTCAAAAGCACCTTCGATGTCTAGAAATGCTGCAAGGGCTACTTCCTTATGATTCAGACTTCTTTCGAGACCTGAGACCAAATTATACAGGGCAGCTTCACTTGATTTCCCTGCTTGATAAGCCCATTGTAGTTTATGTAGAGGGATGATCTCAAGCGCTCCTTTTTGAAAATACATTTGTAAGACTTTTTCCATGGTTTTCAGACTGAGAGTCAGACTGATTGGTGGATAGGGTAGGATTTAGCCTGGGTGTACGATTCTTTACATGGTTAAGGAATAAACGCCACCTTCGACTCTCCATGCAATTGATATATACCCTAGAGCATGGCTGCTTTTGCTTTGAAGTATTAGAACTAAAGGACCCATTATGATGTCTAATCCCTCTTGCAGGAGCTTGGGCAATATGCCATCTACATATCGAAATTAACAGTAGAATTCTACATGTAGAAACCGATAGTACACGGAATCCCAGTCCTGTACAGTTTCCGATGCTTGTATGAGTGGACATTAAACTCTTGTCTGTTAACCTTATGCAACACACATTACTTCTACGAATTGTGTTGTATTAATTGATCAATTTAATATTGTTCCATGTTTTAAACAAAATCTACTAAGTTTTGATGAAAATAATCAATATTTTCAGTATTTCCTATATCTAATCCTTCTTTTTAAAGTATTATGCTAATAAAATAAATTAATACTAAAAATTGGTACATCCAGCACTAATAATTACTTTACCATATGTTTGGGCTTGAACGGAAACAAATATTAATAACAGAAATACATTTGGTGTTGTTATAATAATCACTGCAATCAGAATATCTTAATACACTGCTAGTGTAGTGGATACTTTTATCATTTTAAGCAATAGAATTTTTGAAAATATTTACCTACGGTTATGAAGAATCAAACATATCTTGATTGCCTCCTGTTAATGGGATCCGCAGTATCTTTAAATTTGCCTGAAATGGGTAGACCCATTCTGCAAGAAGTTTTGACCACCATTGTTACACTATCAATAACAATTGAACAAATTGTTATAGAAGACCATAATTTGGTAAGACTGTATATATATTTATTCCCAGCGCTATATTACTTATTCTTATCAATTTTTTTATAGGAATTCAATGTATTTTTGCTTTTGAACGAAAATTGGCTGGATCCTCGACTAGGACCCAATGCCGAAACAAGAAACATGGCAGTTTCAGGTAAAATATGGGATCCGAAAATTACTAATATATATGGAGATCAATATAACGAGAATTTAGAAAATACAGTATTTTGGAGAGGATATGAAGACGGAAATATAGTTCTAAACAAAAAAATCAAACTACGAAATTATTGTAGTGATAATTTACAAGATTTTCCATTTGATACACAGATATGTGAAGTTAAGTTTGGTTCATGTAAGTAAAATTATCTGTTTCTTGACCAAATATTTTTTTTCAAGTCACGGCGTCACTGGCGGGAATAACTAATGATGTAAATCATTTTAACGACACAGCGGACCACATACATAATTAGACAATTCAAAATACTGTAGTTGGGTGATTTCAGTTATTCTTGATGTTTTGTTTTAGCAGTCATGTTGCCGGCTTTTCAAAATGTTCTTAAATGATTGTAATATACATAAAGTTGTATTAATTAATAATTCTTTTAAGCAATTTTAAGCGCCTTATTTTGATGATGACTAATAATCAATTTATATCTATGTATTTTTTTTATATTTCCAAACTATAGCTTTCTAAGAACGTCACGCACTGACAGTTTACTATAGTAAGAGTAAATACTCTTATGCAACCCATGAAAAAGTGGTTAGTATGTTTATCTGTTGTGCTGTTGCCAAATTTTCAATATCAATGTTCTTCAAGAAGGGAAGGGAAAATAATCATTTCATTCACCCTTCCACTTATTGAAAAAAATAATTATGAACATTAATTTTTTCAAGTCGGGGAAGGGAAAATGATCATTGCATTCACCCTTCGCCTTTAAAAATTAATTTGCGCTATTTGTAACGTACTTTAGGATTTTTTCCAGAAGAGGAAGGGAAAATAATAATTTCATTAATGAAAGTGATATTGTGAGCAGGAAGACAATGGAATTTTTTTTATAACTTGACCTAAAATATTTTTTTGAATAGTGCGACACATTGATGATGAAACTGTTATAAAATATCGGACCAAAAAATGATGGTTAAACTATCGATTTTTTTAAAATCAGTCAAAACTTCGTGGTTCCTTATAGTTCACAGGAACCGCTTGACGTTATTCCGTTTCGAAAACGTCTTCAGTTCTTCTGATTGGTCATTCCTGGCTCGAGATTGCTTTGAGTGCCACCTGACTGTCTAACACAATATTATAGTTTGTTCGCTTGTTTTCTTTGATAGTGGTTATAGTCCTTTCATCAATATTCTTCAACCATTTCTTCGTCAGAGATTCAATATTTTGAGCCCACAGATCTTTATTTGTATATACTTTTTCTTTTTCATTGAAATATATTATCAACATCTTATACCTACTAGAATTATTTATGTATGATAAAATTTTATTACAGATCGCTTTCCTGAAGAAGAAGTCCTGCTTAAATGGAATGATATTGCCCCAGTGATTATTTTAAATGAAATCAATTCTAGGGAATTCTTTTTAGAAAATATTTCTACAAAAATAGTCGTAGATGTTAGATCTACAGGTAAAAGTTTTTTAGAACATTTTTATTGTTTTGTGCCAACGTATTTTTGTTTTAGGTAATTTTAGTTCAGGTTTGGTTGAATTTAGAATAAAAAGGAACCCGAAACATTACTTAATATGCATTGGTATACCTTGTATAATAATAGTGATGCTTAACTATCTATCGATATGGATGAAATCAAAAAGATCACAAATTAATTTATTATCAGTGGTTGTTCATATTTATTATTATCATTTATCGACTTGTGAAATTTATCCAGTTCCGTATTTTAAAAATTTAGATGTTTTAGTTGGGCTTTCGACTTTAATTTCAATAATGATATTTATACAGTCAGTAATATTAGTGGAAATTGAAAATAATACTTTTTTCGGAAACCGAATAATTGATAAGAAATATTTAAATGGAAACTGGATATCGTTATTGTCTAAAATTAGTTATCCTCTTTTTTATCTAATTATTATACTGATAAATTATAGATATTTGTAAAATAAAGAGTTTTTTTTTCATTACTTTGGTCTGGTTCCTACCACTTCCTTGCTTCTTAGAAATCAGAAAACCTGGGACATGCCACAAGATGGTATGATGGAAAAGTATAACTTTAAAAAAAATTCGTTACGGAATTAAGCAATAAGAAGGAATGTGATCCAAATACCATTACCAGACTTGGAAAGAATGCCATTCAACGGTACACAGACGGCTCAAAAGCAGTAGAAGGAACTGGGTAAGGAGTGTACGGACCAGGAACCGAACACTCTGAAAGCTTGGGCAAAACCCCCAGTATCTTTCAAGCGGAAATTCACGCCATGAGAAAGTGTGCCCAGTTCAATATGGATAAAGGATATAGAAGGCAAAGGATTATCATAATGTCGGATAGTCAAGCAGCCATTGAAGCACCGAGCTCTTGTGTAATCAGTTCCAAAATAGTGTGGGAATGCCTAGGCAAACTCAATGAACTAGGTGAGAACAATATTCATCTTACTGTGGATTCCTGGACACACTGGAATAGAAGGAAATGAAATAGCAGAGAGGGGGACTGAAACATCCTTTCGGGGGCCGGAACTCTTTTGCGATATCAGCTCCAATGTAATATAGGAATAAGAAATGGGCAAAGCCGAGAAAAAGAAAAGATCTGACCATTGGAAAGATCTTGTAGGGCTTAGACAATCAAAGATTTTTCTGGGTGACTACAACCAATTGAGATCAAATGAATGCATAAGTCATAGTAAAACTGCAATAAGAATTTTAAAAGGGATCCTAACGGGACATTGTCGCCTGAATGGACACCTGAAAAAGCTCAAAATAGTGGAGGAAGAAGAATGTAGATTCTGTGGCATGGAAGAAGAAACCTCCATCCACATACTTGCGAATTGCACAGCAATTCAGAATCCTAGGACACAACTGGAGATTACTGGATAGAATAAAAGAGGGACGTTTACCTAAGTTGAAGCCTGCAGATATCCTAAAATCTAAAATTTCTCCGGGAAATAGGACTAAAATTAAGGAGCTACTAGTCTCTGAGACTTTCCTCAGGAACTAAGTAGAAGTAAGGGGGCACAATAGATCTTTTAGGACTCAGTGAATGTCACCCCAATATACATACATACAATTGATAGCTTGGGACTTTGACACTTTTTTATCGAATGAATGTTACGAGATGTCGTCCAAAATTAGCCAAATCAATTTACTATTATATGAACTATACTTATTTGAAAAAGGCATAGACCAATAAACCCTTGTAAAATGACCATTTCAACGGCGTTCCTCTGCTTGTGATTCTAAAAATCTCAATAATTGTGAATTTTATATTTAAGCATTATCCTGAAATCATGTGAAGTTCTGTTCGCGAAAAATGGTTCTGACTTAATAATAGCTTTTTGGGCTTCGCCATTATTTCTGAAATTGGAAGAGATAAATTGTGGAAAATTTTGCGAGAGATGAATTTTAGATGGGAAAAGGTAAACAGAAAGTCGCTTTCAATCGAAATAGATGAAATTGTATGTTGGAGACGGAATTTTTTGCGATCAATAAGGGATTATCGCAATGAAAACGGAAAACGACTGATAATTACGCATGTTGGAAGTACAGATGGGTTTTCGAAAAATGGTTTGTTAGCATTTCTCAATTCACACCGGAGACTATCACGAAGATATGAATGCTGATGTTCTTAAGGATTATTTTTCACAAATGATTCCGCTCAACTCGGTAATTGTTTTGGATAACGCTCTTTATCATTCAAGGAGATGTGAGAAATCGCCTACCCCACCGCTTGGAAAAAAGCTGAAATCACTCAGTGGCTTTTAGAGGATGTGTTAAAAAAAGAACTGCTGGCAATTGTAAATATACATAAACATCGTTTCCTAAGACATATACTATTGACGAAATGGCAGAAAACCGGAATATATTATAATACTTCGAATTCCTCCATTACCATTGCGAGCTAAGTTAACTTCGATAAACAATCCCCATTACTAAGGTGTAAGGCATCGTGCTGAGGGTATGGAAGGTGCGAGGGTTTGAGCACCACAATCGATCCCCTTGGAGTACCTGGCGAAACTCTATTGTAATTAGCCATAACGGGGTAAGGGCGCACTGCCTCGCTAGACTTATTTTCGTCCCAACTAGTGGAAAAGATATGAATGAATTAAACCCAAACCAAAATCACGCACACAGACAGTTGATTTAACTTGGGAGGGTAGACATCTAGGGGTGCAAACAGACAAAGAAGAAACAAGCAAAATCACACCAAAGCATAGCAGACTTAACATGTTGAGCACTTTACAGAGATGTAACTAGCTCAGTAATGAGCAAAGAAAAGCAAAAAGGAAATTGATGAACACCTCGATCATTGTAGACGATGAACCACACAAAAGAGGATAGAAAGCTCAGAAGTCTTCACGATTAATGAAGCAATTGAGAGACTTAATCGACATATGGAGGAAACGGAGAAACATATCAAGGCATGCCCAAACACGCTAAAGTGGATTAAAGACTCAGTGACAAAATTAAAAAAGGGATCGAGTTACCGATTAGGGTCTCCATAAGAAAATGGTTGGACAAAAATAGGTGGGGGGAAAAGATCACGATAGACGTTGAGTGTCAAACCCAGAGCAATGGCAAAAGAGACATGGGCACACAAACTGTGGTGGAAGGAAATCTGGATAGCTTGGAAGGACATGAAACAATGAAAACGCTAGAGGACCTCGAAAATATCTGTAGCCTGAAGTGGGCAGAACACGTATACAAGCATACCGAAATAACGCATGAACACCCACTCGGGGAAAGCCCAAACATCATGAAGGTACTGGTACTGCCAAAGAAGGCTCTAAAGGAGACTTCATAGGTCCGGAACCGTTTTGTGGTATCACAAAAAAGATTGCATAAGAGGGGAAATAGGGAACTGGCTAGATAAGGAACACCAACTCAAATGGAGGTTGACACATGGGCACCTCCATACAAAGAGTTTACTGAACAAGGTAGACAAAAGGAACTCCTCAACCAGGCTATTGAAACTGGGTAAGAGACATTTGAAGACAGTACAACCATTACAACTACTGAAAAGTCCCCCATTCAAACTAGTGGCCTATATAGAAGACACGAAGCATCTGGAATGAAAGTAAATAACATGGGAAATGGTACAAAGATTCAGTTCAAGTGCTTCGGCTGTTGAGCACAACCAAAACGAATGAATGACATGTAGAATCAATGTGTCGCAAAAGAGCTATTCCGTTTACCCCTTGATATCAGTTCGTTCGCTGTCGTGTGTTACTCTAGATGAAGCTGTCAAATGAGCAATGCAAAGAAGAGGAGTAGACAGCACAACACTCAATTGATGTCGGAACTGCTCACCTCTAGAGTAGCAGAGATAAGGACGAGTAAAGACATCCGCTCCATATGTAAAATAAGAGGATGTCCACAAGGAGAAGTAGCATCTTCGTTAATGATGTGGAATCTGTCGGTAGACAAGCCTATCGGAATGTCCTGTCAGGAGTGTACCTACTGATGACATTGTTATAACAGCCAGGGGAAAATCTAAGAATACCCTTTATTGTGACATCGTACAAAGGAAACTGAACTATACGAGTAGCAAGATGAAACAAAACAACTTAATTTGTTTAACTATTCATTATTTCTATTCAAATATACGAATAGCTGCTGTAAGCAGCAGAAATTCACGCAATAGGAAAGTGTGACCAGTTTGATAATACATTGATAAGGCAATAGAATATTATCATGTCAGATAGTCAAACAGCCGTTAAAGCACTGAGTTCTTGTGTAATCAGTTCTAAAATGGTATGGAATGAAATAGGTAGCAGATAAACTAGCAGAGACAAGGGTATGAAGGAGGCATAATAGGTCTCAATAAATGCCACACCAATGATCACACATACTTGTAATGTGTATTGCATAAGGTTAACTAGTGAA
The DNA here is from genome assembly GCA_947563755.1 of Lochmaea crataegi. NCBI lineage: Eukaryota > Metazoa > Arthropoda > Insecta > Coleoptera > Chrysomelidae > Lochmaea > Lochmaea crataegi. The sequence goes on along the minus strand of OX387433.1, from coordinate 40,015,284 downwards.
ATTTTCCAAAGATGGACAATTGTCATTTACGTCAGTTGTCATCGCCATCGAGTTTAAATGTCACCTAATTGTCAAGTTTTATATTTGTTTTCGACATAAGAAACTCAAAAATTTGCTTTTTGGAATTTTTTTTAAGACCAACTTAATAATTGTTACTTGTTAGAATGATTATATATTTTAATATATTTACATGTTGTCCATAATATTAATAGGAAAAGGTGTGTTTTGTCTTTATTATATGGTTTGTAAAATTTTAAATATGCTAAAAATCAACTTTGCAATTCAGATTATTAACGTCAAATAAATTTAATGAAATACAGCGAGACATTACCCCCCCCTTTTTTTGAAAGTGAAATTAAAATAAAAAGTTTGTCAAATTAATCAGTTGTTATTTAGTTTATTTTTAATTTTATACTACTTTTATTTATAGGATGAATATAGTCTTCAGAATTATAACTGATCGTTAATACTTTACCAAATAAAAAATGTCAGGAAACGCACCACCAGTAATAGAAGGGAATCCTGAAAATAACCATCTCGGTGGACCCTTCATCAACACCAATAGATTAAGAAATAACAATAATCAAAATCCTTTATTTAATGTACGTGATAGATTGTTTCATACACTGTTTTATAGAGCTGCCTTAGCCTATGCAAGAACTTTTCCTAGACCATTACGACGATTCTTAGAATTTCTTACATTAGTTAAAGCTATAGCTGCTTTTTTTGTTTTGATGTACATACATGTTACTTTTTCTCGAACACCTTCTACATGTTTGAATCATGTAAAAGATACATGGCCTAGAGATGGCATACTAAGAGTAGAAATAGTCAGAAATGTTGGAAAAGATTACAATATAGAAAAAAGCTATGCAAAAGAAGAAAAATTGAAACAACAGGGTAAAGTCGAGGATTTTGTGCATGTGATAGGATTGTTGGCTAGGGATGGGTTTGTTAATATTGAACCAAGTGCTGTTGAAGACAGTTCAAAGGAAACAGAACCATTGCGTGATGCTGTTGAAGGTAGGAAACAACTTTTATTTTGTTCTTTTATTGTTTGTGGTTATGTTAGTTCCAAGTAGTTTGAAAACAGTTTCTTTTGCAGGTAACATTAATAACAATAATGTTAATACCAATGAGTATAATAAAAAGTTGATATCAGATGCTTTGCTGAATGTATCAAAAATATCTCCAACTTTGTGGGATAATTACCAGGTGTTTACCGATGATCCTATAGTTACCACAGAAAAGTCTTCAATATTTGAGAGACCTACTGATAAATTCAGTAACAAAAGTGATAGCTTGTTAGATACAGTTGTTAGTCATAATGTGATAGAAACTTCAGAAGATTCGGAATCTAAAGGTAAAATATTATTTTTTATTAACATCAAGATGACCCAAATTTTATTTTAGCTCAACAAGAACAAGAATATATAGTAGAATTTGCCTTAGAATATGGATTTTTACGACTCAGTCCTGCAACTAGAGCTAGATTAAAAATCCCTGTTGAAATAGTCACTCTAGATCCAGAAAAAGATGAATGTTTCGGAGATTCTTTTAGTAGACTTATATTAGATGAATTTCTTGGTTATGACGATCTTTTATTGGCTTCTATAAAAACCCTAGCAGAGAACGAAGACAATAAAGGGTATTTGAGGTACATGTATATGTTAATACAATTTGATTATCGGATGATAATATCTTGTCTTTATTATTCCAGGAACGTCGTTTCCGGTGAACATTATCGTTTTGTTAGTATGTGGATGGCTAGAACTTCATACTTTGCTGCCTTTTTTATCATGATTGTGTTTGTAAGTACCATATTTTTGTTTTTATTTGCCTTTGCAAACGTTACCTTAAAATTTCACTTGACTATGTTTTAACCCAATAAAATATTAATGTATGTATGTATATTGGGGTGACATACACTGATACCTAAAAGATCTATTGTGTCCCCTTACTTCTACTTAGTTCCTGAGGAAAGTCTCAGAGACTAGTAGCTCCTTTAGTCCCATTTCCCAGAGGAATTTTAGAAGTTTTGGATGTTGTTCCATAGGATTTTGAATTGCCGAGCAATTCACAAGTATGTGGATGGAGGTTTCTTCTTCCATGCCACAGAATCTACATTCTTCTTCTTCCATTATTTTGAGCTTTTTCAGGTGCCTATTCAGGCGACAATGTCCCGTTAGGATCCCTGTTAAAACTCTTATTGCAGTTTTACTTTGACTTAAGCATTCATTTGATCTCAACAGGATGTAGTCATCTAGAAGAATCTTTGATTGTTTAACCCCTACTAAATCTTTTCAATGGTCAGATTTTCTGCTTTTCTCGACTTTGCCTATTTCTTCCAATATTACATTACATTTTGATAGCTCCAGTTCGGCTTTCCTATGACCTGTTTTCTGCCACCAAACTAAGGCTCCATTGGTAACCATGGGTCTCGCCACAGTTGTGTACAGCCAGTGAACTATCCGTTTATTTAGTCCCCATCGACCTATCGCCCGTTTGGCAGCCATTAGGGCAATTTTCCCTTTATTGGTTTTGTCATGTAGGTGTGAATTCCAGGTTAGTTTTGCGACCAGATGCTTGATCTCCTGGCTAAGACATAGCTGCACTTTGAAAAGGCTTGGCAGTTTTAGTCCCTCAAGCTTTCTTTTTCTAGTAAAGGGAATGAGCGCAGTTTTTGCAGGGTTCACCCTTAGGCATTCCTTCCTACACCATATCTCCACCATTTCCGGAGCTTGTTGCATCAGCTCCGATATAACATTAGAGTATTTCCCCAGTACAAGTATTGTCAGATCATCTGCATACCCCTGGGTGTACTTATATCCCCTTCCTGTTCAATTTACGGTACATACTTAAATATTGTTTTATTCCTCCCGGTATAATAAATGGTCAAATTTATTTTTACAAAAATTCTAAATGTTTGTGATAATTTTAATGAATTTCCAACAATGTGCTAAAAAAATAATTTTAATCTGTTGAAAATTAAAAGTTATTCTAAATCAAAAATAAGCAAAATTTTAAGTGTTGCGATAATTTATTTTTATTGTTACTCATTGTTAATACTATTTGCCCTATTTATTTATTGACGGGCTAGAACCCATTAAAATACAATAGAATACAATAGGTTTAATTGATACACAGAAAAATAGAATAAAAAAAAAAATATATATATATACATAAATATAAGAGACCATAAACTTATACATTAAATAACACATAAGATAAAGCACGTAAAGTTCATATAATACCCTTCTTGGTGTGCGTCATTGATTGTTAATGTCTTTCTAACACATTACATTGGAAAAAATGGAAAAAAAGGCAGGTCTGTGATTAATCCTAATCAAAATATCACAATAATGAACCGTTTAAACGTAGTACAAACGTTAACCCTAATCTTTGACTTACAAAAATTTGATTGGTTGATGTTTAGATTACGCGCAAACGCGACCTATCAATCGGGCGAAATACTATGCAGATGTTCCTTTCGTAGCGGCAATTTGTCTTACGTATTTTTCCAATGTCCAACTGAGAGTTCTCGTCAGGTCTGTACTTTGTTGTTTACGGTAAATTATTATTTATGAAAAGTGAATATTGATCTTATTATTAGCATTTTATTTATTCAAATGCAGCACTATATTTACTAATATTAAATTATTTTAATATGTAAATTGAATATACAATTTGTTTTATTTTGCAGTGTTTTGATATCCCAAGTATTATTAATTTCATAGCCTTTTCGAATTTGGCTGAATAGGATCCTGATGATTTTATTAATCAAATTAAAGGTTAGCTATATGTCAAAATAAAAAATTAAATATCGACATACCCAAAACCCGGATATACGTCACAAACGATGACGCACACCAAAAAGGCTGTTATATGAACTATATCACTTACAATAACAACTAAAAATATTTTTAAAATGACAAATTTGTCGGCGAAACTTAGAGGAAGATGTAAAGAAATCAAGATTCAATTGATTGGCCAATCTTGTGGACCTGGGGATGAACGAATTATTGCGATAATTAGTATAGTAGTGTGGTTGTGAAAAAGTAACACTATTTCTAGTAGATCTAGTTGGTGCGGAAAAACCAATATTGAACAAAAGAGTAGGACAATCGAGAGTAGAATTGTCTATGTTGAATAGAATGGAAAGATCTTTGCAATTCCTTCTGTAACGAAGAGGCTCCAACAGAAACTGAGAATGCAATTCATGGTAATCTAAGTGGTAGGTGTTAACAGGATGATTTCTAGATTTATAGGCAATGAGTCTTAGAAATTTTCTTTGTATTTGTTCAATACTGTAAATATGGTTGGTATAGAAGGGATTCCAAACAGAAGATGTATATTGAATAAGAGGTCTAACAAGGGAGAAGTAAAGTATTCTAAGACATTGCACTTTTCGAAAGTCACAAGTTAACCTTCTGATAAAACCAAGCATCCTTAATGCCTTATGCCATATATATGGGGCCGAAAAGACATGGTACATTCAATGACAACACTAAGATCTTTAACTTCTGACACATTAATAAGATGTGTTTGGTTTATGTTGTAGATAAAAACAATAGGGTGACGCTTAGTAGTTAATAAACTGACATTTGGCTGGATTCACTTCCATGCCATTGGCAGTACACCACCGAGATAAATTTTCCAAATCTGCTTGAAGATTCTGACAATCCTTTAATGAATGTACAGTCATATACAATTTTAGATGATCAGCAAAACATAAGAATTGAGAGTTTATAAAACAGTTCTGGATGTAGTTGACCAAAATGTTAAACAAAAGTGGTCCTATGTGTGATCCTTGGGGAACACCTGAAGGAACTACAAAGCCAGATGATAAGAAGCTACACACACGGACTATTTGAATACGGCCAGTAAGGTAACTTTGAACCCAGTTTAGGAGACTACCATTAACACCCATATTATTAATCTTTTGAATCAGAAGGCCATGATTAACTTTATCAAATGCCTTGGAGAAGTCTTTGTACAAAGAGTGAACTTGATAACCAGAGTCCAAGGCACTTGAAAGATAGTCCACATATGTATGGAGATTAAGCTCAGTTGACTTCCCTGAATGGACGCCAAACTGCTGGTTAATTATATAAGGATCCAAAAGTTTCGTAAGGATTTTAGTAACAATATTATCTAATAATTTAGGAATTATGCTCTGAATGCATATCGGCCAGAAATCTGGAAAGATGCCAAGTTTAAGGGAGTAGTTAAAAATTATATGCAAGGGGCAAAACTACAATATTTTAAAATAGAAGGAGGGATGACATCCGGCCCAGTACTTTTATATACATTCAAACCACAAATATGTTCATATATTTCAGAGATAGACACACAATACTCAGAATACACACAATAACTGAATCATTTTTAAACTTAACATCTTACAGTTGACGAAAAACTAATGTCAGCTGTCAACACATATACGTTTCATTAAGGTATTGGGCATTGTTCAGCATTCTTTGTTTGGCTTTGTTTGTGTATTGTATGTCTACTGATTTTTATTCTTCTACCTTTATCTGTTTGTGATTTGTGTGACTCTGATCTGCTTTTATCATTGCAAATACCATCGAGAAGAGTTGTTCTACCCTGATTTGTATCTTCGTTGTGATTATACAAATTGCGATATGTATTGAACATATCAAAGATGTAAAAATAAAACAAGAGTTTTAGTTAAAGGTCGAAGACGGAATGCCATTAAGTTTATTCCATTTCCCAAACCTAGGAGATGTCCCAGCAGATGCCTCAAATGGATTGAGTTATGTGGCCAACCAAAGTCTGAATTTTGCCACAATCAACGAAACTACTCATATTTGTAGTGAACATTTTGATAATAATTGTGTAGATCCAAAACCCTATTGTAATGATGGGACTTAATCGAATGTACAAGAACTTGCTAGTGTCTTAGACAATCAAATAGATATTGTTGATGATCCATTTTCTGAGAGTTTTCCATCTCCAATTACACCCACTACGAATATTGTGGAACACAGTTATAGCTCTACCAATTTTGTAATGCAACCACAAGCTGAACCCAAAAAAAAATATTACCAAAAATGAAACAAAAGATAGTACAAGTATATTCAAATCTTCACCGTGGACAGAAATACTCGTACAAGGAAAACTATTTTTCATACAAAAACCTAAAAAGGAAAACTACCATGTTTAAATACTTTACTGGCTTAACCCTTCACATTTTGAAGCTCTCTATTCATTCTTAGATGAAAATGTTATGATTGACTTAAAATACCAATTTAAATATAAAAGGCAGCTTAGAGTTAGGAAGAATTTCTATTCAAAATTTTCTAATAGAGACAAGTTATGTTTGGTGCTAGTAAGATTGAGACGAGGTTACACTTTACAAGAATTGACATTTTTTTGTAATACAAATAAATCATATCTATCGGTAATATTCATATCATTACAAATGGCAAGAAACTTTAGACACCAAGGAAATACTCACTCCAGTTACAAGCACACTAACTGTAATGTCGGCGAATAAAACACCGATGAATACTTTTGCTGATTTTTTTTATTCCAAGATGATACCCACAACTTATAAGCCACCATAATAATCTCTAAAAAAGACAAGCATGCTTGTCTTATGATAGTTGACATTTGACATGTATGAGAGAGAGTATCTTCAGTAATTGTAAATCTGCGTTCACAGACTTACGATACTACACTAACACGATTAAATTTCTAGTTGTAATTGCAGTTAGTGGTGCAATAATATATTGTAGTGTCGGATTTGAAGGCTCCATATCTGATAGTGAACTGTTTGTACAGTGTGATATGACGAACTTTCTCCAAGAAAATGACTGTCTATTAGCAGATAGGGGCTTCCCACTTCAAGATGTTGCAAATGAACTTAAAATTAGAGTGATCACTCCACCATTTCTTTTGAAAAGGGATAAACTGACAGCAGAAGAAGAACGTCTCACAAAAAAAATTGCCAAATCCAGAGTTCATGTGCAACGTGCCATTCGTAGGATTAAATTATACAAAATATTAGGTAACCATTGTCCTATTACTATGTTACCAATATTATCAAATATTTTCAGTATAGTGTGCTTTCTTGTAAATTTTGAAAAACCTTTGGTTAAATAAAATTCTGTATTTGAAAAATTGTTACCATATTTTGTAGTTTATGCAACTTCTTGGATAATTACCAAATTGATGAAGAACTGTATACAAATCCAATACTTGAAGGTGTAATTAAAATATATTGCTTCTGTTAACACTTTATTTTATTTACCTAATTAAATCATAAATAGAAAAGATAAAAACATCACTCAATAAATACATATAAAAAAGTCTTATATTATAAATCACATATTCTACTAGTACAATTGCTATTTCTACAGTCTGTATTGCTGAAAGTAATACAGTTATTATTATATACTTGAAGAAAAAAAAATTAGAGTTTTAAACTAAACAGATAGGACTCAGCCCACGTACAACTCTCATGGCAAACATTTCTGGCACGAATACATTTTCATATAAAAAAATTTAGTTTTGTCAATTATTTGCTTCATTTCATCCGAATAATGTTTACGATGTACAGGAACTATAGTAAAATTAATACCTATTTAGAGGTACCAGCCGTTTTAGTAACTTAACGTATGCGGCTTCTTGAACCATCTGAACCCGCATGAAAAAAATTAGGTTATGACCTTTGTCATGTCAAATGCTTGACATATTTCTTATTGCATTGGCGTAGTGACTTGAAATTTCATATTATCAGTGGCGGTTTGTAATAATACAAATTAATTTTATGAAATTCATAAAATTCTAAAGATGTTGACATAATAAAAGAATATAAAAGAAGCGCACTAATTTTAAAAACATTGTTTTATTAACTAGATACATAGTTTTCTTAAAAAAATATGGCAATTCAGAGTTCGATTAAGTACAAATTCTAGATTTTAAAAAAATGACAACGTGATCTTCAAGGCAAAGTTTAATTAGTTTCTAAATCAGAATAACTTTCGGAAAGTGATAGTTCATCATCGGATTCATTGGATACAGAGATCACCATAGATTCGATGTTTAGTAGGTCCAGTTTGTTTTCTACTTCCCATGCTTCAGAAATAATTTTCTCTGTATGATTTATGTAATTCTGCCAGTGTTGCTCCGGTACATTTTTTACAACGTCATTCCATACTTTTAAGACTTCAGTAGGTGACCTTGCAGTTTTCGTAATAGCTTGGTCATAATGCCTTTTAGTTTCTGACCATACCATTTCGATGGCATTAAAATGGCAATGATAGGGTGGTAGCCTGAGAACACAATGACCATGCTCGGCAGCGTATTTGTCTAAATGATAATTTTTTTCTGGCAAAACTTGCTTTTCAATTATATTCCAAACAGCATCCTTTAAAATGTGATCTGGAAAAGGAATATTCTTTTTTTTGAGCCATTCTAACATGCGTGTTTTACTCCAACTTTTTCTTGGGATTTCTTCATCCAGGCGACTGTGATACGTTGCGTTATCCATTATAATTAACGATGGTTCTTCCAAGTTTACAATTAGTTGCTGTTTAAACCAATTTTCAAAATTTTCGGTGTTCATGTTATCATGGTAATCGCCTGTTTTTTTATTGCATTTAAAAATAAGCGATGCATTTGCCACAAAACCTTTTTTATTACCGGCATGAATAATTACATATCGTGTCCCACTTCCAGTTATTTTTAAATCACTGTGTTTAGTACCATCTTGCCACATTCTTCTGTCCCCACTTTTACTAAAAACCCATGACTCATCCAGAGAAACAGGTGTAAAGAGCTTTTCGCTTTTAGCAGCATGGTATTTGTTCAAAAATAATATTCTTTTTAATCTGACTGCAGGCATTTCCAATAAATGTTTTCTTCCATCCTGTTTTTTGAAATGAAAACCCATTTTTTTAATTCCCAAATATAACGAACCTTTGGAAATCTTAGTTTCTGGAGACTCTTCGATAAATTGCCGTAAAATAGTTTCTACTGTGATTTTATCCTTTCGCGCATACATTTTATAAATTACTTCCCTCAAACAATGCAGGGTATTTTTTGTAATTCGGGTTTTGCTCCGGGAAACGCTTGCAGACATATTTCTTCTAAATTCGAAATCTGTAGCTCTGTTTGGTTTTTCAAGATTATATAATGTGCTTTCTGGAACTTTTAGTGCTTCGGACGCTTTTTGAATTGCCTTAAATCGAGATCCTAAATCGTTTTGAAAATAGTTTACTACATTAAGCATACGTTTTTTGGATTCATCAGAATATCGCATTTTTATATCTTATTTTGCTTTATGACATTAACATGAAATCAAAATTTGACGTAACTTCAAAAACGTGACATCTAATAAATTAGTTACGACGTTCATTTTTGTTGGTAATTTTTTGTTTCAACCGATTTATTAATAATAAATAAGGATGGTCTTATTCTAAATGGGTATAAAATTTACTATATGAATATAGTTCATATAACAGCCTTTTTGGTGTGCGTCATCGTTTGTGACGTACATCCGGGTTTTGGGTATGTCGATATTTAATTTGTTATTTTGACATATAGCTAACCTTTAATTTGATAAATAAAATCATCAGGATCGTATTCAGCCAAATTCGAAAAGGCTATGAAATTAATAATACTGGGGATATGAAAACACTGCAAAATAAAACATTGTATATTTAATTTACATATTAAAATAATTTAATATTATTAAATATAGTCCTGCATTTGAATAAATAAAATGCTAACAATAAGATTAATATTCACTTTTCATAAATAATAATTTACCGTAAACAACAAAGCACAGACCTGACTAGAATTGTCAGTTGGACATTAGAAAAAGACGTAAGACACATTGCCGCTACGAAAGGAACGTCTGCATAGTATTTTGAACGATGTAATTTCGCCCGATTGATAGGTCGCGTTTGCGCGTAATCTAAACATCAACCAATCAAATTTTTGTAAGTCAAAGATTAGGGTTAACGTTTGTACTACGTATAAACGGTTCATTATTGTGATATTTTGATTAGGATTAACCTCAGACCTGCCTTTTTTTCCATTTCTTCCAACGTAATGTGTTAGAAAGACATTAACAATCAATGACGCACACCAAGAAGGGTATTATATGAACTTGATTCCAAATTATTAAATTACACTAATCCACATCAAATATTAATAATGACACTAATATACATTAATAATGACACTAATATTTTATTTTTATTTATTTTGGACATTTAATTTCAAAAATGTGGTCAATTGAACCATTACCATTTCTTACAAGTCCATCTATACTTGTTGCTAAGAAAGAAAAAAGTTTATTAACAACAAATCCTCATTTTTCTATTTTTTGACTTGCATTAATAAAAGAAGCATATTTTTTTCTTGCAATGGATTCATTGTTTTTCCATATTCCATCGCAGAAGTAGAAATTGGTTTCGGTTGAAGCCATAAATTTCTAAGCAGGAATTTTTTTTTGCCTGGTCACTTTTTAAACCACAAACAATATGGACATTGGATGATGTGATGAAATAAGTTCTCCAATATATCCATTTATGACTACCTTGAGGGAATGAGTCAGGTAATTGGAGCAATTGATTGGAATAACCATTTAAAAAAATGTTCATATTATTAATAAATATTTTGGTCTGTTTATCTTTTACCTCAAGTTCATCACTACTAAATTTAAAATCTTTATATCGAATTGAAAATAATGTTTCAAACGATGTTTCTTGTCTCCCGTTTTGAATGTTTACTAAAAAAGCATTCATGTCAATGTTTCTACAATAGTTTGCTGGGAGTGGATTATATGCAGATCTTTCTGCAGGTTTATACCACTTTATCGGATAAATATGAGTGGACACAGGTCCTGGATCCCTTTTATTGGAGCCTTGACCCATTCACATGGCTGACTTGTAGAAGCTACAGGTACATAACCATGTTCTTCTATAAGTTTTGACAAAAACAGTAATAATGCAGTAATATGGCTGCACTTGCCCATTGCAGACTGTTTGCAATCACATTTACCTTGAACAACAGCTCCAGATATTTTATTTAAGCATATTATGACATCATGTTTAATTTTTTTTTTAAAGGTTGCTTGACATTTACACTTAAAATAATAATAACATTTCATAAGGGAATCATAAATTTGGCCTAGGTGGTCACTGTCGACATAGTGTGAACCTATTCTAAATGGCGTTACTGTTACTATTGAATTGTTATCCGTTTCAACAACTTCTGGATTTTCGATTTCAATATTTTCATTCACTATATAATGAGTGATGGAAATCGTAATCAAATCAAATTTTCTTCAAATACATTAATTGTACCCTTGTTTGAAGAAGTTGGAGTGCGAAGAATATTTTTTTTCATATCATACCATTTTCCTTGGTCTATGCCTAGAAAAATCTTGTTTATTCCTACATTATCAATGCAGTCGTTAACTCTAAAAAATTCAAATAATAAGAAAAATGAAGTTGTTTCAGCCATTCAACACACCTCTTAATGAGTTCATCCTTAGACCCGGTTTGTTTAAGGGACCTGCACTCCAACCACCTTTTTAATTCCTTGACAGAATGGTCCTCTAAGCGTACATTTTTTTGTAACAGTACATCTCCAGTACAACAGCTCCAGTACATCTGTGGGTAAAAGCACCACAGAATCCATGTCTAATTAAAAACTAATAATAGACTAAAGATAATAAAAGCAGATCAGAGTCACATAAATCACAAACAGATAAAGGTAGAAGAATAAAAATCAGTAGAAATACAATACACAAACAAAGCCAAACAAAGAATGCTGAACAATGTCTAATACCTTAATGATACGTATATATGTGGTGTAGGGATGGCGATTTGAAATCGATTCCTCGGATCAAATAAATCGATTTTTTAAATCGATATGTTGAACTGAATCGATTCAGTGAATCGATATTTCACCCTTGAAAATCGACATACGATTTTTTCTGGTTTGGTTTTGGGAACTATAAGATATATTATCTATTTTCTTAACTTTTTAGTGTAACAAATACATTTAGAAAATAAATGTCTTCTTTTATATCTGATCTGATATACTTTGATATTGTAATAAAAATAATTGTTATTATCGAATTCCCTGAACTAAAAAATCCCTGATTTCACTGATAAGAGTCCCAGAGATTGTTTATTATGGTATCTTTCTTGTTTTTCATAAAATGGATTTATATTTACATTGTAAATACAAACTTGAAAAAAATTTTTTAGACCTCGATTTTTTTATGAATCGATTCATCAGGTTACGATTCGAATCGATTTAAAAATCGATCTTTTTTGGAAAGAATCGCCATCCCTAATGTGGTGACAGCTGACATTAGTTTTTCGTCAACTGTAAGATGTGAAATACCCCAAACTAAAAAGACCTGCAAACTTTTCGATAACAACTCCAAACTTTTCGGGTACAACATGGGTGATAAAAGGACTCAAAATATATAAGAAAAACCAAAAATTGATCGGAAAAACGGCTTCCTTATGCGACTAACCTTTTTCAGTATTTTTTTGTTCGTTATGTTGGCAGCATTTCCCTTGTATAGACCTCGTCCATTGTTTTTTAAAATACGTGCTTCGTTTACTTTTCAGTTTATCTGTGGCTCAATATATAAGTTTAACTTTTTATATTCAATATAGAAATAAAAATTCGGCACATTCCGTTGTTTGCATGAAATAAACCAAAAGAGAAACAATCAATTACTGTCAAATTATACAATTCAGGTTTATTCAAAACGTTCAAAACGTTCAAAACATTCATTTCATTCTCAGTCAACGTCACTCACTACCGTAAAAACTTAATTTTTAATCTCTTGAAAACAGAAAAGACCCTTACTCGTCCTGATACGGAGTGAAGCTATCTGCCCGACACAAATAAAAAAAAATTGAATGTTCACGATAATATTTTAATATTACTTGGATGGTTTATCCTGTATTGGTTTTGTAAGGGTCACTGAGATTTATTCCTCTGTCGCATTTATGAATAAACTTTAGATGATCATGGTAAAATGAGTCTGGAAAATCGTTGAAAGAGTCTAGGTCTGTGACTGGGGTCTACTAGGATTTTCTAAGGTTGTTTATTGGTACACATTTTAATGTTATTTCTCTACAATAAAGGAAAATAAAGTTTTAGTTTTTTACCCTATTAGATGACGTACGATATTTTGTTTCCACCTGGAAGTAGATTATAGGAAAACACAAATTACTCATTGTGTAAGCAGCCCTTAAGAGACGTACCGAGCAAGGGTTGAATATCGGTGCTGTACGGGGCAGAGGGGAGGCGAGTTTGGTACCTGACGTCACGAGATTACGTAACGAATGGCGCGTAGATTATTTTCATTATTGTCGTTTAAGTTAGTTATAGTTTTATTCATTAAAGTTCTGATAAGTTTTGGGGTGTTTATTGTTGACTGTCATTTGATCTACGAAATGTCCACACGAGGCCATAATGTGATGTGGTAATGAGAGGGGGTGACTGGAATGGGCGTGCAGTCATCAGGCTCGCCACGATAGCGAGATAGGCGTAGGCGAGCAAGGCATCAGGATCACAAACGAGTAGGTTAGATAGGTGTAGGCACAAAAACGTCAGGTCCAGCACTCTAGGTACTTCGAGGACAAGGAGCGGAGCAGGATGGGCGAATGTAAGACGCAGTAGCTTTTAATAGCGAACAGAACATTGTTGGGTAGGAACCGTGCGTAGCGCAGAGGGTTACGTAAGGGCTTTCTAACCGAGGGGTCCCGGGTTCGAGTCCCGATAGGTTTCGCTTTTTCAATGTTCATAATATTTAGCTTATAATCGATTTTCCACATTTTCAAGCGAATCATCGACCCAACTTATTTGTATTCTGTTTGTTTAAAAAATATATCCTATGACGGTGATATTGTCGTCTACTTTCGAAAAGATGATTACATAAATTAAAATAACTGACGTAAAAACAGTTATTTTTGTCGGAGTATATAAAACTAAAAACACGACAAAAAAAATATCGTTTTCAAAGAGATATTTTCCGTCTGTGTCTTTATTTTACTCTTGAGAAGCAATTATAATTTTATTTTAAAAGAATATTCAGCGCACAATTTCATGAACTGGATGAACTTTTAACGTAAAATAAGTCCGTCTCGTTTTATTAGGCCGATACATGAACATAATTAGGCAATAAATAATGTCAACATAAATTACCTCAAATATATAATTAGTGAATGGGGTTGAAAATAGTTTTGCCTGGTTGCCAAATGTAAAAAATATATTTGTTTATTCGATAAATAACGTTTCAAACAATATAATATTATTACGTTTTTCTTTTTAGTATCGCTAGTGGCTTAAAATTATTTTCAAAATCGTTTGTTATTCTTGACTGGTCTAAAAAACATGTACTAAAATAAATATTTGTGTACTGGTGAAGCTAATTTAGTAATTTGATATTTTCATAAATAAAAAACAGGTAGAGTTAGCGTTTTAATTAGAACAAACAATAAAATGCAACATCTATAGAAATATGTTACCTACTAAATGTGAGTGGAAAACTATTGTAAAATTCATTCTTCCGTAGAGAAATGCAATTATTCTTCCCTATTGTACCTACAATGTGCTAATTTGAATTAAAACAACCCTTTTTGAGCTGTTATATTCCTTTTCACCATTAAAAGAAAAATCGGTAGGTTTCAGACCGCCGTGCGGAAATAGTATAAGTATTGTTAGATTTGACCATTGGAAAGATCTAGTAAGACTTAGACAATCAAAGATTCTTCTGGGTGATTACAACCTGTTGAGATCAATCAATGCATAAGTCAAAGTAAAATTGCACTACGAGTTTTAAAAGGGATCCTAACGGGATATTGTCGCCTGAATGGGCACCTGAAAAAGCTCAAAATAGTGGAGGGAGAAGAATGTAGATTCTGTGGCATGAAATAAGAAACCTCCATCCACATACTTGCGAATTGCACAGCAATTCAGAATCCCAAAGCACAACAACTAGGAGATTACTGGATAGAAGAGAGACATTTACCTAAGTTAAAGCCTGCAGATATCCTAAAATTCCTCCGGGAAATAGGACTAAAGGAGCTACTAGTAGTCTGAGACTTACCTCAGGAACTAAGTAGAAGTAAGGGGGCACAATAGATCTTCTAGCTCTCAGTGAATGTCACCCCAATTTACTTACATAAATAGATCTTGTTTAAAATATTCCAATTTGGCGCTCTTACAATAATTCAACCACTCACGCATGCGCGCCACTGGAGCGGGCGCGAAGGAGGGAAACGACCCGCGATTAAGCCGGACAGTCGCTGCTTGACATTAGTTGCGAATACATCAAAAAAGAATAAATCCAATAATATTGTGTAACAAGTGCGCAAAAGTACTAATTCACACGAGTGAGAAATTAGCGTTTGCGCACGTGTTGCTCACTGTATTTTTCCTACGACCACCATCCAAAACGACCACTATCCAGAAAGCAAACAATTTGCTGTAGGTATTTATTTTGGGTATGCCTAATGTCACTTTGGCAATGCCTTATGCCACTTTTTCCACAACTTTTGTTGCTATGAGAAATTGTTAATTTTGCGTATTATAACCAATGTGCAAAATAGTGTTTTGGATGGTGGTCGTAGGAAAAGTAACTTTCCTCACGCAAGGTATCAACTATTGCATTTTATATATTTAATTGAAATTTTGTTGATAACTATTGATGCTTACATCAATAACCAGAAGGTATCTAATAAACTTATTAGTTTGTATGTCTAATTAAATGATTTTTTTCTCATTTTCCGCCAGCTCGTAGAAATAATATTGTTCCTAACACATGCATCAAATGTCTTTTCTTCATTTGAATTGCGGTCGCGTGCGGAAAAGTTTCACTTTCCGCACTATTTCTTACTAGTCGAAAGTACGTGGTTTCGGCTCCGATTATACGGCAGAAAGTCTAACTTTTATGCATTGATCAAGCTATATGCGCGCTCCGCGTTACGTTCCTTTGAGCAACGTACTTTACGCATCTTTTACTTATAGATTATGTATGTCGAGATTAATTCGAAATTTTGCATACCTACTTGTCAAGGACCGATGACAATACAATAATTTTAATTAAATAAAAAAGAATTAATATTTATTCCTTTAATTATGTGATGAAACTCCACTTTTTTTAGTTTTGACATAAATCATAGCATGGTCTATATACAACATCTTGTTTGACAAATTATTATTTCTTCATAGCCGAACGGTATAGGGTTTGGATGCCGAGAATTATGAATTGTATGCATAAGGTTCGAAACCTGGAAATGGTGATATTAGCTATTTGTGTATTAAGAGCGGAAAGTGGTACTTTGCCGCTTGAGGCAATCTGCCGAAAGCGGCAACGCACTTTCTGCTCGAATTGCACACAATATTTTTTCTACGATCACATTATTTTTAGACAAATAATTTAAAAAAAAACATAAAAAATACACTTTATTAGAATGTAATGTTGAAAACATGTAACAATGACCACAAGGTTGAAGATTTTAGAGTTTTGGATTTTTCGCCAATGTCAATGTCAGCAATACATTCTCCGAATATTTTTTAATTTTCTTTGAGCGGCACCAATCCATGAAAATATTGTATTGTTTTTCGTATTTACCTATGGATTTAGTTGGCAGAAGATTAAGAGTAATATTTTTAGCAAAATCTGCTATATCTATATCCATTTTTCAAACTTTTTTATAAATTAAAAATGAAATAATGACGTTTCATTAATTTCATAGTCTACTATTTGCACAAAATAGTAGGTAGGTACTTAATAGTTATTTAACCAACAAGTGTATTAATGAGGGCCATTAACAATCTAGATAATTTAACGCACGAGCAGAGCGAGTGCGTTAATGTTGGAGATTGTTAATTGCCCTTTTAATACTCGTGTTAGTTACAAAGCTTTTCCGTCGACTGTATCAGTTTTCGTTTTTCTCAATATTTAAAAACTAAAAATATTTATTTGTTTCATAGGTAAGTACTGTCAAAAATAAATAATGACATTGAAATGTCACAGAGAAGGTCGCCAGTTCAAATGTCACTATTTTCGTTTTTCTGACATTATATTTTGGATGTTTCATTGTTTCAACACTAATATTATTATAATTTTGTAGAATAATAACATAAAAACGATATGTAAGTCAAAAACTAGAAGTATTCTATACTAGGATTCATTTTTTGAAGACGTTATTGTATGTTTGGTTGCCTATACCACAGGTAACTGTCAATATAAATATAATGTATAAGATGTGCGTTGGGTTGCCTGCAGAAAATCGTTGATTAATGTAGGTAAATCATGCATTAATGGGGGTCATTAATGTATGATTTTTTCTAATTTTGAGAACGTTAATAGCATAATGTTAATACACGGTCGACGGAAAATATGCAATAACTATTGCATCTAGGTGTATAATGTATTGCATGCCTTCTGACTTTTATATTTTTACTAGGTAAATTTCATAAAATAAGGTTTAATTTCGTTCGAAATATCTTCAAATATTTATATTTCAACTAAAATATTCAGACTGCCCTACATTTTGTTTTAATATACCTATTATTTACTACTTTTCTTTAGTTTATTGTAGATGAAAACAGGCGAGCGGAAAAGTTCGCTCTAGAGCGGAAATAATGTCAAATTATGACAGATCACGGAAAACATCAACTTTGCGGCTAGATTTGAGTGTGCAAAAGCCTAATTGGGTAGTGATCGTAGAAAAATGTTTTTTGTTATATTGTGATATTTGTATACGAGTGAGTAACCTTCAATATCGTTCCTACCTTCTGCCTTTTGACTTACATATCGCTTGTATGCAGGTATGAGCCACAATAGAATCTTGCGAGTTGCAGTGGAGGGCGTTATAGACCCACTCACCACAAACCTAACCTACATATCGCTTTAATTATATTATTCTGCAAAACTATGATATAATTGGTGTAAAAGCATTAAACACGGGTTTACCAATCGCACCAATTATTGTTGGTTAATTGTTTTCGTACTTTTGACCGAGGTAATGAGAAAAATACTATACATTACCAGTGGCGGCTCGTGGTTGATTTGATAGGGGGGTCATAGGTGATGTGACCAAAATCTGAAAATATGGAACGCCACTGACCAGCCCCCCGGAGGCCTATCCGCCGTAGCCGGAAATTTTTCGAAAACCCACTCCCAATTTCTGCCCAGAAGCCGATAAAAATCGATAAAAAGGAAAAATTTGTGGAGTTCCTTTCCAAAGCCACAGAGGCAAAAAAATTTTGGGCCACGCTTGTTTTATATAAAAATAATGCTCTTTTAAAAAGTAGACACCGGATAAAATGTACCGTATAATAAAAGTCATTTGAGTTCTGTTCGAGCTCTCAGTAGTTTCATCCTGAACTGCGATATATTCGGCTGACTGAATGTCCAATTTAAGTTGTTCTTGATCCACCGATAACATTGAATCAAGTAATTCATTTTGTACAGTTTTAGAAGTATCCTTAAAAACCGTAGCCTTATCCAAGTATTCTTTGAATATTGGATCCAGCTCTGAAACAAAATTTATAAGTCCACGAAATACTCCTGGGTTTACAGAAGATTCTGTCTCGTCATGCCCTCGCTAAGCAAGTTCAAACGTCCCACAAAATTTCACACAGTCAATTATTATATTTATAATATATCTGTTTTTCGACACATTTTCATTAAAAACTCTTACAGATTGTCTATAAGCATTGTCTAATTGAGAACGAATATCCACAGCACCGATTGTAGCAAAACTCACGGCACATTTCATATGGTCTGCCGATAAAATATGTTTTTTTTATTTTTTCTTTTAAATGTTTTAAGTCTTGGACACCGTTTTTACACCATAAAGAATTATTCGAAAAAAGCAGACAAACGAAACAGTAAAATGCATCACTTACTTCACATCCAATCACACAATTCATACATAGACCTGCGAAAATTGCGATGAACTTCTTTGTTCTTGTCCTTGCTAGTCTGTTTAATTATTAAATCTGGAAGAGGACGACCACTTTCCTTTAGTTTTAATAGTTTTTCAAAATTTAGTTCACTTTTAGTCCTCAAATTTTGAACCATTTGCACACAGACATGATAAAAGACGTGGAATAAAATAACACCAAATAATTAAAACACAAGTGTAAAAACACCCTTAATCAAGGTATTTTGAAATCAAACACGAATATTCAAAAATCTATTGCAATTTTAATTCACGTCTCGATCTCTTTTACAATCAACACAGACTAACTCTGTACTCTTCTTATTTCAAAAACAGTCACTCCTTAACTACGTTTTCATTTTACTTATAATACTCGGCTAGTTTTTAAAAAATATAAACAGAAAGCCCATATATATTATTACTAATTTATTATCCAAATAATGCTTTTAAAATAAACACCAAAAATACATAAATGCCTTATTAGTCAATATAGAATCTAAAAAGATGTTCAAATAACAAACTTATCTCAAGGGAAACCATAACTCATTACTATATTACTATAGCGTAAACAGAAACAAGAGCTGCTTTAAGAATGCGCCTTACACAAGCTCTCAAAAAAACTGATCAAAAATCAAAATAATAACAATAACAACTTATTACGTCAAAACACAGCTCATTATTCTCATTATTTCGCTTCAAACGCTCTCCTTTAAATCAAAATATAGCGGCCTGCCAACCCCTCTACTCATCTCTTTTCTAAGCGTGTAATAATCAGCCGACGTAAGTCGATTCATCGTCAATATTAAACCGGGCCTAAAACCCAACACATGTAACCTTCGGGCGTGTTTCTCTCACGCCGCGAAGATCGTCAGCGCTCGTAAAATTCCGTTCCCATATAACTCCTCGAGGTCAACGGTGTACACCAGCCCGCTTTCCAATTTTGGTTTTCGCCGAGTACTTGGTGCTTGATGCGGAATAACGTTTACACGGGGGTCTTGAAACGTTTTAGGTAAATTTTATTTAAGAGGAATACTATACTATATGTATAGTAGGTATATTTAATTTTTTTTAATTATTGTTTAATAGGAGGTCATTGACCCAATGACCTAATGGAGGAGCCGCCACTGTACATTACATGGGCATAAAGTTGAGATTTCTGCACAGCGCGCCATGATGCCCTCGCCTCATGGAATTTCCGTCAACTATTCCATTCGTAAAAAAAAGTGCCTCTTTATGCACTTGTTGCAAAATAGTTATTTATCTAACGTGTTTGGGAAGTAGAATTTTTCGCATGAGCACTTTGTTTGCAGCACAACCGAAGGGATTGCTGCGAAAAATTCCTTCCCTAAAAAGTTAGGTACAATGTTTTTTGTAACGAATAATTTATAATAAAAATTTAAATATGATTTTATTCAATTTATTTTTCCATTTACAGTTGGTAACATGATATATGTACAAATGTCAAATTGAAATTATTTGACACTTTCCACAACTTTCAAAAATTAAATTTATCATAATGATTGAGAGTGACAGCAGTGATAGTGAAGCTAAAATAATACATCTCCTGAAATTAAAAAAAAGCGGAGCAAGCAACTTCTAGCTTTTTTTTTGTTCGCCGCTACCCCCGCCTCGGAATCACTACCCTAGCATACTTCGAGACGGGCGGCGGCCCCTCGCACACTCTCCGCTCACACCATCATCTTCTCCCTCCTATCACTCCTACCTCCCATGCCATATCGAGTCCTTCTCTCCCCCTAACTATGCTCTCTACTACTCCACTCACCTCCATCCATTCCTCTTCCCCTCTCAACATTATCTCCACCATGTTTTCCCAGTACACCGCCTCCCCTAGATTCCTCTCCAACTTCTTCAGCACTTCCTCGTTCTCCAGCATCTAAACACATGCCCCACATCATCCTCCACTTCACACCTCTCGCACACTCCAGTCTCTCTTTTCCCAATCTTGTGGAGGTACCCTACTCTCGACCCATGTTCAGTGAGCACCTGTATCAAGAAGTAGTTCACCTCCCCGAATTTCCGGTCCATCCAATCTCTCCTATTCCCAATCGCTCCTTTTAGCGCGCCCTCATACTCCACCCACCTTCTCAACTTCTAGCTTGCTTCCTAAAAAAAAGTCAAAACTTTGTGTGTAACATAACCTATGTTTGACACTTTTGTTACCAACTGTTGAAAGCAAATTATGGAAAAGTAAAAAACATCCGGATGCGTAAAATACACTCCGGCGATAACTGTAAAATATGCATTTAAAAGCAATGAGTACAAAAATTACTATTTCATAACGGCATCCGTGTTCAAGATGTTTACATCGTGTTGAAAAAATTTAATACACATTTTCTACGATTATGTCGAAACAACTGGCAACATTGTAATTAAATTTTAGTATGAATATGTTTTGGAAGCAGAAACATTCCATGAATTTTGCTTTGACTCTCATAGAGGGCGCTAGTTACACGGTTTTTACCGAGTATTTTTAAACATAACTCTTTTGAGGTCCAAATTATAAGTGTACTTTACATTATTCTAATGTAGGGAAAAGGGTTGTACCTTGAGACGGTTTTACCTTGGGACAAACACTGTAGCTGAATAACTTCCACAAATTTTGACACTTTGAAAAAGAAGAAGTTTGGGCAATATTGCCTTTGTTCTGTGTACGACGATATTTGTATGTCAGTCACGATTTGTAAGTGTCAGCGTGTGATTAACGTTTGTTTACGATCGAAGTAAAATTACGTGTGAATTTGGCGACGTGTTTATAGCAAAGGTAAGCATTAATTTAATCATTTGATTAGTGTAGTATTATTGTAACGATATGCAAAACCCTATTTTAGATAATTTTAGATAAAATTTTTTTTCATATTTTTGGTAAATACGGACTTGATTGAACCTTGGGACAACAGTCTGGTTGTACCTTGGGACTTGCCTCAAGGTACAACCAAATATGTTTATGATGTAAATTAAACTTATGTGTCTTATTTTAGATGGGAACAAGTGCTTCTGGACGAAAAAGACAAAAGATAGATGTGGCAAGTATGGAAGCGGCAGCCAATGAAGTTATAACGCACAAGCGGTCTTTACGGGAAGCGGCAGATATGTATGGCGTCACAACAAGTACTCTTGGGAGACATATAAAAAAATATGGTTTATCTGGTGATAATAATTTTAAATATGAAGCTAACAACGCAACACAAAAAGTTTTCACCAAAGAACAGGAAGAAGAACTTCTTGAATACATCATTAAGGCTGCACAATGGAACTTTGGAGTCACTGTAGAAGAAATGAAACGATTAGCCTACCGGTATGCTAAATTCAATAATTGTAAATATCCACAGAAATGGGAGGAACGCAAGGCAGCTGGCAGGCAGTGGTAACGAACGTTTCGAAAGACTTATAAACAAAGGATTTCTCTTAGAAAACCTGAAGCTACAAGTTTAGGGAGAATGGCCTGTTTTAATAAGCCAAATGTACAAATCTTCTTTGAACAGCTACAGGACGTGTATACTAGATATTCCCTCCAGCCTCAAAACGTGTGGAACTTGGATGAAATAGGATGTTCTACAGTTCACACACCGCCACTTATTCTGGGCGATACAAAAGCTAAAGAAATTGGAGCTGCCACTTCCGGTGAACGTGGGAGTAACGTTACTATGATTGCTTGTATTAGTACTGTAGGAACATTTATCCCACCAGGTGTTGTATTTCCGCGTGTCCATTTCAAGGACCACATGCTGAATAATGCACCTCCTGGTAGTCTGTGTATGGCAAACAGTACTGGTTGGTCAACAGCTGAGCTCTTTGTGCAATTTCTTCGCCATTTTATATGCACAGTAAAACTTTCCATCGGAAAAGAGGTATTACTGATTATGGACAACCATGAGTCATCTGTCCATAGACGCCCTAAATCTGGCTAAAAACAATGGTATTATTTTTTTGACGTTCCCACCACACACAAGCCATAAACTGCAGCCATTAGTATTTGGTCCGTTTAAAAGTTACTAAGATAAGTCTGCAACATAATGGATGCTAAACCATCCGGGGAATCCTATCAGTATTTATGATGTGTCCACCTTGTTGGGTAAAGCCTTTCCCCTGGCATTTACCCCAACTAACATTACCTCAGAGTTTAGCGTCACAGGTATCTGTCCTATCAACGCAAACATATTTGGAGATGACGAGTTTTTACCTGCGGAAATGACAGACCTTACAGACCTTACGTTGCCACATCACCTGTAAAAGAATTACCAAATATAAGTGAGCAGACTATTCACGAAGAGTCTAGAGAAGAAACTCCTTCAACAAGTGGATTACAAATATTACATGTAACTCCAGCTGAAATTCGCCCATTTCCAAAAGCACCCCCAAGGAAATCAAGTGGCAAGGGTAGAAAACCAGGAAAATGTAGGATAGCTACAGACACACCAGAAAAACAAGAGAGAAAAATAAAATGTACCCCAAAGGTTCAGACTGTGAAACGGGTTGTGTTGTCTTCTACCTCTGATGATGAAGAATTAGAAAGTCCCAGCAGTAGCTCAAGTGAAAATATCAATTCATCTGATGAAGAGGATTTCACAAATTTTTTTGAAGGTAACAATAGTACATACAACTCAAGTTTCCTCTTATTTAACCAAAACATATTTTCTTTTTAGCTAATCAAAAACAGGTTTTCTCTGAAGGCAGTTGGGTTCTGGTGCGCTTTGTGGCGAATGACAGAAATATTCACTATATTGGTATTGTAACATTATGCAACGAAGTCGATGTTATGGTTAAATTTCTACGGAAAAATATTCATATTTTGTTTTCCCGAATGTCGACAAAATATAACAAAAGTGTTACCATCTCCAATCATTAGACGCGGGATGCATAATTTTAATGTCAAATTTCCATCAGATGTTTTAAAATAAATTAAATTCAATAAAATAATTTGTTCTGTGGTTAATAGTTTATTTTGAGAACTTAAAAAAATATTAGGACAGAGTACTCAGTCTCATAACTACGTCCCAAGGTACAACCTATCACTCTCCCAAGGAACAACCGGTGGTTGTACCTCAAGACAAATGTAAGTGCTTCTTTAGACTATTTGCTGATGTGTTTATATTAAACAAACCATAGATTGTTATCACCTAAAAGGTTCCTAATATTGTAATGTATAACTGGACAAAAAATAAACTCCTGTCGCATTAAGGATGTCGTAAAGAAAAATGTAAAGCAAAAAGTGTCCCAAGGTGTAACCCGTTCCCCTATCTAGCGCCTTATATGAGATACAAAACAAATAACATATTAATAACAGTTTTGTCAGAGTTAAATTTTTTTTCAACATCCTGTATCTTAAATACGGATAGCGTTATGAATTTTTTTCACTAAGCAAACCCCACTTATTTGTTAGTGGTGGTTTAAGTGTTTTTTTTAAACACCATGTGAAGTACACTGCCGAGTACAAAATTTAGGTCACTTTAAATAATTCAAGAAATTGCAAATAATTTTAAAAATAAAACTAATCAGGGATTCATAGGTCTAGTAGGCGATGAAAGTTATATTGTTGGATAGATGCTATTTGTCATAGTTGGCGTCTGTCACATTCTGACACTGTATTTTGCAACCTTTGTTGTATTTCGTTGCTTATTTTTTAATTAAATGTAATTTGTTTTCTCCAAAACCTATTTGTTGCACGTATGAATTGTAGCGTTCATACAAGATGGTAGAGGACAACGTGAAACCGCCAGAATTGTTGGTAAGAGCCTCTGTGCGGTAAAAAATGTGTACCAACGCTACCAGGAGAATGGTCTTATAACCAGACGATCCGAATCTAGGCGAAAAAGAGTCACGAGTCAAAGAGATGATCGGTTTTGTTGATGTCTCTGATCTCTCTGATGTAGCCCGGAGAAATATACGCCCCCGCTTGTATTGACCATAGACGTGAATTTGGTGGTGAGTCTGTTATGGTTTGAGCAGAAGCACGTGCAGAGTGGGTTTTTGTAGAGAATGCCTCTCTAACAGCTCACAGATAATATGTATCGGAGGTCCTGGAAGATCATGTTGTGCCTTTCATGGTTACAATGGACGAGCAAGGCATTTTCATGCATGAGAATGCAAGACCACACGCTGCCTGAATTGTAAGTGAATATCTAGATGAAGTAGAAATTAGGCGGTTTAATTGGCCAACGTGCAGTCCAGATATGAATTCCATCGAACATGTCGGGGATGAGTTAGGGTAGCGTATCCGAAGGCATACACCAACTCCAAGAATTGCCCAGGAGCTGACTAAGAGAGTTTCTCTTGCAGGAGTGGAATAACATGGATCAGAATGTAATCCTTAATTTAATTCAGAGTATACCTCGTCGAATGCAAGCAGTCACTAATGCAACACACGTTATTAGTTATCGTTATCATTAGCAATTTTTCAATAATGCTAAGTTTTATTCCTTCATTTCGTTCCCAATAACAATATTCGAACTTCATTTATCTAAAGTGATCTAAATTTTTTTCTCGGCAGTGTAGTTTGCTGTCTATGGTTGTTTTCAAATTGGTTTAAATGGCATTTTAAAGACCTGGATTTGATATATTATATTGTTTATTTTTTTTTAAACTTAAACCTTGTTTAAAATAATTTGATACTCACTGTGAATATATCTTGGATTTAATCCTTTTAGAATGAAATTTTATCCTTTCGTAAGGTCACAACTGAATTTTAGATTTACGTAGGAAAGGCGCGACCTACTCCAAACTGTTGTTATTCTGGAAAATTCTTTTATGTAAAATAATGCTGTTGCTTTACAAAGGAAAATATGCATTACAGAAAGTTTCGTATTCGAAAAGGAAATTTTTGGGTGGAATTCACGGAAAGAGAGCATAAACAACTTTTACATTTGAGTTTTGTTTCTTTGTAATACCTTTCTCTCTCTCTTTCTTTATCCGATGTACTAAAGAATATTGGATTGGAATGTGATGATATTTCAAGGGAATGCTGGTAAATTTTCGTTTACACTTTCAAATATCTTTTGGGTGCAGAAAAATTCCAATTTTTCCGAAAATCTTTAGAAAAAGTAATAGTTTGCATTTATACAAACTTATTTTTGTTAAATATTTTCACTTTAGTTATTATATAGGGTTTCTATCAATGTTTTCTACTTCTATTCCAGAATCTTTCTGTCCTCTATATAGACCACTAGATTAACTTGGGGGGGGGTTTGAGTAGTTCCATTTGTTGTATTATTTCTATTATACTAAGCGCTTCTCTATATTTTCTGTTTTAAAACTCTGTCTTCTATCACTTAAAATTAATTTGTACATAGAAAATGAACGCTCTACATCGACAGATGTAATTGGCACATATTTAAGAGAGGATAATAAATCTGGCCCAATATGTAATTCTTTGGAAAATGTCCCATTGACAACTTTAGCAACATCACATAAAAAAGAGAAACCTTAATTCTTGTCAAAAACAAATTTCATTTTTTAGTAATTAATTGACCTACTTCCAGGTGCCGATTTAATTTTAGACTGTAAATTATCTATTAATTTAACTGACTCACATAAATTTATCTCTTATCTTTCAAGTAAGGTAATTGTGCTAACGATTAATTTCTAATTGCTATTGATATATGCGAGTTACTGATTTAATTTCGGATTTTTTAAAATATATTTTGCTTCTCGAATTGCTTCGGAAAGATCATCACCAAATTCTGGCTTTACTATTTCTATTTCATTAATGTGTTCAAAGTAAAAGAACACTGATTCGAGCCACGTCCCCCCACGTTTCTTTATACATTTGCACCCTCAACGGAGCCTTTAAGAAAACTTTTGGTCAACAAAGTACTTTTTTGTACTTGAAATCTGAGAATTTAAAAAAAAATAATTAATTAGAATTTTAATACTATGTAGTTATGCGGTGACTGAGAGAAAGAAAAAATGATTCGCCACACGGTTTACATTTTGTAAACCGTACCTTCTAGAGATAGTTCCGGATATGGTCGGATCCAAGCACTTAACTTAGAAGTCATCTTTCTAAATAAACTCACAAAACGTCTAAAACTTTTTAAAATGTGTGTTCTTTACTTTTCGGTATACACAACAAAACTAAACTCTGATTCAGTAACCGTCTGTACAACTGATATAAAGGTCAAAACATTAGGGATTTTCCATTTGTTAAGCCTCTTCTTAATCCGCAAATAGGTAGGTAATTTTTCCCAGAAGACCATTAACAAACAAACCATTAATATTTTATTACTAGCCCAAAATTTTATTACAGAAAGGTTTAGTAATAAAATGAAGTACCGAATATGAATAAAATCATCAGTAGGGTAGCATAAAAGTTTAAAAAAGGCACAAAAAGACGGAATTTACGAAAAAAGGCAAAATATACAAAAATCATCTAGAATAGGCAAAATTGGCAAAAAAGGCATTTTGCCTATAATCCCAGCTCTAGTTATGTATTGATGGTACCTAGATAAGAATTACCTCTAATATTGTCGGCCAAATACCATTACTTAAATATCAGAAATATACTGAAGAAGTATGAAGATTTTCGAAAATTTCATAACTATTTGAAGGCGAAAGAATGATTTTATCAGAAAGCGAACTGTGCCAGACGATTTCTCGTCCCAAAGAAACCCTTGTATTTTAATAATTTTTCATGTCGCAAAAAATTTTCCCCACCGTTCTAACTTTCCAATTAGTCGAGTGTCTTTTTTGAAAAATGGATTTTCGAAAATTTCATCACTTTATTTGAAGGCGAAAGAATGACTGGCAGTCGATTTCTCGTCCCAAAAACCCCTTATTACGAATTTTTACACTGTCCCATTTTTCGAAAAAAAAAATATATATATTGTAAATCATTTTGAATTTTAGCAGTACCCAAACATCCACTTACCAAATGATGGTTCTATAACACTAGGAATTATTTCTTCGACTTGTAAGGTATTTTTGTACTTCTTGACGGTAACTATATCTTTAGAGAGTAAGTATTTTTGATCTCCAGATGATAAAAATTGGATAAATCAGGAATGATAGAGTTCTTATTATTCTACAAGACAAGTAGACTTTTTCTTCAATCCTACACTCCAACAGTGGCGGATTTACACATTTGCCGCCAGTAGGCTATTCAAATTTTGCCGCCCCTACCGACCTCTACAATTCGATACCCTAGTTGACAATCATATAAATAACAAATTTTTTTGTCAATGAAATTGTAACTTCATGGTTTGTGTACTATCGTCCTAATTACAACACTTTTTTCCAGTAATTAGTATGATGGTGAACTAGGGGATCGATGTGTCAGTTCTTAGGTTATTTTCTAATCCCAACAATTTAGTTAAAGCTGCACAAGAAAAAGGTTGGGTTCTGAGCTAATTCTCACTCATGTACTACTAATAAGGTGAGGTAAGGTAAGATATGCCTTAATACTATTTACAGAATGTACTATATTCGGTAAATGTAATTAAATAAATTACTTAAAGTTTAAAAGCAATACCTATATATTTGATTACCTAGTAAGAATCCGGCTGATAATGTCACATTCCAACACAGTAGGTATGAAAGATTTTGGTTTTCTTGGCAGTTAGATCTAAGACAATTCTTACAAGTTTCCAGCAAATAAAGCTTTTCTCAATTTCTGTTGCTGGTGAGTATAGAGCTATGCAAACTGCTAAATACAAGTTAGCATAAACGTTTTTCAAACTCTGTTTCTGCAGGAACGAAGAACTTTTTAGTATAAATTCTGTTTCACATCTAACAGCAAGTGTTGTCATATAGTCTATATTATTCAGATGTACTACTAAAGAACTATTTCCAGTAGCTGGTGTACTGTTTCAGTAAAAACTGGATTCTTGCTTAGTTAAGCATGTTCTCAGTTCTCGGCTTTGGCGGTTCTTCAAACTATAGTCACACTTAAACAGAAGCAAAACCTTAATTCTTATTAAAAACAGCCTCCATCATTAGGTGCTGGTACTGTCATTTTATAGTTTCCCTGGCTCCAAGACAGGCATTCTTGTAACAGCTTTATAACTATAACTTTAGTTAATATTTTCTGCAGTTAGGTTCACTGACTCCTCTAATTTTGTATAGTGTGTAAAAGCCTTAAATGCGAGGAAAACCTGTGTGTTGAATTTTTTAATTAATTTGTGGCCGTATTAGTTTCTCGAAAGGCTATAGATTTGCAAACGATCAGTAAATTAGAACCCCCGATCTATTTCCAAAATATACCTGATTTTTATAGAGAAACTTACCACTTTTGCGAACGGCAGTTGTTCGTCGGTAGAGCAGGTAAGCATCATTAATATAGGATTGTAACTAAACAAGACTACAACAAAATTAAAGGACGCCACCTTTTCTCGGTTTAAAGTCGTAGAAAAGGAGACGACTCACCAGCAAAGTTATTCGAAGTAGGTACACAGTTTGGTAATTAAGACTTACAAAACTCAATAATACTCAGAAATCGTTATATAGCTTGTATTACAATAGTAATTATAATTATGTATAAGTTAGTAAATATAAATATAAAAAATTTAAGTTAGAGAAATGTGAAAAATTGGGACAATTACATTTACATTTAGGTTTTTACTCTGATGGTGATTAACCACTTCTGCCAGCAAGGGCTGAATTCTAGTGAAACAAATTAAACCCTGTCTATAGTGAAGCCATAGACAAGGGATGTGAAAACTAAATAAACTAAATTAAACTCCTAAGTAAGATTCTGGAGTGCAGAGATACTTACACTACAC
The DNA here is from genome assembly GCA_947563755.1 of Lochmaea crataegi. Lineage (NCBI taxonomy): Eukaryota > Metazoa > Arthropoda > Insecta > Coleoptera > Chrysomelidae > Lochmaea > Lochmaea crataegi. The sequence continues at coordinate 39,985,586 of OX387433.1, read as the reverse complement.
AGTATTTGTAAGTAGCAGGCCTTAAACCAAATCTGAAATTTAATACGAAAATTTCCCGAAGGAGCATTGACATGTGTTAAACAATCAACCACAATATCACATAAATTAGTTCACCGAGCTAGTAACATTTATATATTTTAAATGAGACGTTGAGATCTCCTGAAAAATTCAATACAATTGAAAATAGCCAATTTAAAAAAAAACTATGAATATAGCAAAATTTACCAAAGTAGTATTTGAAATTTAATAAAAAATATAACACCCAACACGGGCTTACCGAATGTACATTTTCAAGATATTCAGCTGAACAAATTGTTACAAATAGTGTACATACCAAATATTGAAATGTTGCCGGTTGTCTTACATAGTTTTTTTATACCCAATAAACTAAGAGGCCCGAAAAGGTACTGGTTGTGTTCTAATATTTTTATCTGTCAAATAAAACTTGTTGACACTGAAACTGTATGCCCTGCTTGTTAAAATGGGACTGGGATGAATATTTAACACCAATAATGCTACCATAAATCTTATACTTCACATATATACATAGTGGTTTCAACTACCAAAAAGGTTATTTGCCAATATCGGCCCAATGGATTTTACTAGTAAGCTGGGGTCTTCAGCCTACCCAGTTTTCCCTATAATTAGGGATCCTAGTGCCTAGTGTTATCACCGCCAAGAGTAAAATAACCGTTTCTGTCTTTCTGACAATGCTACTGACAGCGACTAGGTCATTCTTACGGCAAAACTCTCAAACAAGAATTTTATTTAACGATTTCACCTTTGGTAGGTAGGTGGCGCGGGTAGTACTACTTAAATATTTTAATTAATTTGGAATACCACTCGATATGAGGATTCAAACAAAATCAGTAAAATATTAATGCTACACATTTTCGGATGTTCAATGGAAAACTCGATGTGAACATGTAAAAAAAAGAACAAAATTATATGGCAAAGGAACCAGCTTTCGATATTGTGGTTAATGATCTAATAATCAATTTAGGATCTAATAGTGACAGTGAGTGCGAGACTGCTGAAGGTACCTCGTATTCAGAATCAGATACTTCAGGAATCTTATGTGTGAACATATGTTTATCACGCTTTTATTAGCTTCACCTGTATGTGAGTTTGTGAGTTTGTTTGTAACTATCCTAGCAAGTGGTTTATTACTGTTAGTATATCCAAACAATTTAAGTAGGTTCGCTGGCCGATCGGGCTAAGGCGCGGGTCTTCGATCACGTCGGATTCACCGGTTCTGGGTTCTAATCCCGTCCACGATAATATCAGACTAAAAAGTTCAAAATAATTTTAAAAATAAGCTTAAAGCAATAATGAACGAAAAATACTAGTATTATTGTGAAAAAAGCATCGGGCGCTCGATATGGCACATGCGCCCAAAAGCGTGTTTTTTAGTTTTTTTTAAACTATATTTATTCATTACATTTTCTAAAATATAGGTTAAAAATTATTATTATTAATTATAGTTAATAATCGATCAGGTAAATTTAAGGAGCCATTATCTGCTAATAGCTCTTTCTTTTTATTCCAGGTACAATTGAAAAATATTGCAATGTTGAAGTTACTACAGTTTAAAATGACAATGACATGTTGCATATAATCCAAGTTCTAGTTATAATAAATAACTACTGAATTTCTTTCACATAAGTTAAAGTTACTACAGCAAGCCCCATGCGCACAAACTCATTTTCAATATTACCTCCCAGTACAGCTCTTGCAAGACATATAAATGCTCTGTACAGAGGCGTATCATTAGTTGTCCTCCAATTCTGTTGGCGTTTGGTATTGTCTGAATAATTTTTGTGTTTTTTCTGAAAAAATGTCATCGCCTAACAAAAAACAAGTCAGGCACGTGAAATAATTTTTAAAGTGTTCAATTATTTTCAAAGTGTCAAATGTGAGTCGGATACGTTATCAAATGTGAAAAATGAAACATCTCTCGCTACAGGTAACATTAAATAAATTTCAAAAATAACTATTTCAACACAAATCTTTATTTTGTATTAGGTATTTCGATAAGAACCATTGAAAGAGTGGTTAAAGAAGGGGAGCAATTAATTTCTGCAAATAATGTACAAGTAAAATTTTCCACCCCAAGAAAAAAGCGGCCTAGAAGAGCACCAATAACTGATATTCCCAAGTATGAGTATTCCAATATTAGACGGATTATTTACGACTATCATAAGACGGAAGGTTGTCGTATTACGGTAAAAAAGTTACAACACAAAATTAATGACGTTTTGGGAATTGCGGCTTCCGGAACATCTCTTCGTAGAATTTTAAAGAAAATAGGTTTCAAATGGAGAAGGACTGAAAATAATAGAAAAATTTTAATAGAGAAAAAGGACATCAGAGCATTGAGGATCAAGTATTTACAAAAAATCAATTATTTTCGTAGCCAACACCGACCAATTGTGTTTCTTGATGAAACATTCCTTCATAGTGGACATACATCTTCTAAGAACTGGACGGATGAACCAACCAAAGGGTTATTTAAAAATATTTCGAAGGGACCAGGACTCATTATTGTCCATGCAGGAGGTGACATGGGCTTTATACCTAATTGTCGGCTTACATTTAAATCAGAGTAAATGGTTACAAGAAAAGTTGATCCCAAATTTAATTGTGAATTCGATAGTCGTGACCGATAATGCTCCATACCATAATATTCAAATTAATCCAGCCCCCAACACAAATTCTAGGAAGGCTGACTGGGTGAAGTGGCTGCACGAAAAAAACATGTTGTTCACCCCTGACATGCTCAAACCCGAATTATACGAGTTGATCAAGAGAAATAAAAAGCATCATATTAGATACAAATTTGATGAGGTTATGCTTGAACACGGGCATAACGTTTTGCGACTTCCACCCTACCATCCGGATTTGAATCCCTTTGTATTCATTTGGGCTACTGTCAAAAACAATGTGTCCCAAAAGAATGTAACTTTCAAGTTGGAAGATGTGAGGAAACTGGCTGAGCACGAGTTTGATCAAATCACTTCCGAGGAATGGCAACAGCGTTGCCGACATGTAGTAGATATAGAGCGGAAATATGGGGAAAATGAAACATTCACAGATGATCAAACAGAGGTAAATCCAGTGATTATAAATTTAAATGACGATAGCAGCACAAGCACAAGCAGCAGTGAAGATGAAGAAAATTTGTATTCAGATAGTGACTGATTAAAGTTTATTTTTTAATAAGTGTATCATTCTATAAAATGTTAATGAACTGTACTACTACCTATAATACTGAATAAAATATGAAAAGAAATTACAAAGAAATCATGGTCATTTGCTACCCCAATTAAAACTAATTATAGGTACGACACTGGCCGGCAAGGGGCTTATCGTAATCCAATAGTAGCGACCGCTCGCCATCACGTTCGGCGCTTGCAGTACCTAATATTTGTGCCTCCGATTGTACCTTTAAACAAGCATAGTCCGAGCGAAGAAGGTTATCCTTTTCGTTCCGAATGCGGTCTCACTCTACGGTACCTGTAAATTTATTCACAACCATCACAACTGAATTTTCTTCTAGGTTAAAAGGTTTAATAAGGGAGAATGATTGATATCTATTTGGTCGTTAAGATGATCACCTGAATATTTGTTTTTATTAACCTCAAGGGCTTCTAAAAGATTTAATTTAAAGGATTTGGGTTCTACATGCAAAATTTCTAAATTTGAGTCGAAAGTGTGTTGGTTTGTTAATAAATGATTTGAATAGTTAGAATCTAATTTTTTGTTGTCATAGCTACGTTTGTGTTCTGAAATTCTAGTTTCAAAATTCCTAAAAGTTCTACCTATATAAATTTTGTCACAGTTGTCACTACCACATTTTAATTTATAAACTCCTGATTTATTTAATTTTGAAGATTTAGATTTGTTATTTTTAGTGTATTTGGATAAATTCTAATCGGTTTTAAAGCAAATATTAATGTTTAAAGATTCTAATAATGACTTGATTTTTAAGGATGGTGTTCCAAAGTATGTAAATTTTTTAAATTGGTTATTTCTATTTTCATCTGAAGGAAATACTTGTTCTAAAGTGCGTTTCTTTATCTTTTTACTTATGATATTGTCAATTAAGTTTGGATCGTAATTATTAGTTATTTCCATTTAAACATATTATAATACCTTTGTCAATATCTTAGAATACCGTATTCAGGCACTATATAAATTAAAAGTTTTTCATTGTATCTTCACTAGTTTGATAAAGCACAGTAGCGAAACGAGTCACTAATTTTAAATTGAACATCAGTTTAAAATAAAATGGAGATTTAAACAAATTAAATTGTTTTATTTCATCGTTTAGTATGGATCTTCATCAAGTAAAAGCCTCATTCAATTTAATATTTATCGATTGATACGCAGTATTGAAGTACTTCCTCCAACGCATATATTCACCCTTTAGCGAAAAAAAAGTACTTGAGCGATTTGAAAATATAGAGAAAAAAATTAGTTTCTATTTATACTTCAACGAGACGTTATGACAAACATTCTTGTAGATCCTTTTTATTTTCAAACACTGGTAAAGTTTATTTTTTTTTATATACTTAACATTAAAACTTAATAAAGGAAACTGACGATTCAAAATACCAAACATATTTTGTTCTAGCATAATATGTTGATGCTGTTCCAAATATTTCAAATCATATATCGTCCCCTTTCTATGCAAACCTCGTATCTCAAAAATTGCCATTTTCGGGAAATCATCAAAAACATCTATTAGACGTGTTGAGTAGTGCATTTCACTAATAATCACAATTTGAAAAAAATATAGCTACGAGGTTTTCGTAGAAAGGGGACGATACGCTGTGAAGTGAGAATTTTTAGTTCAGTCTTGTGTATTTGGTCTTGGTATTGGTCTTGTTCTTGTTCATTCGGTCTTGGTCTTGCAGGTCTAATGATAATCTTGTTCTTGGTCTTGGTCTTGCTTTTTCGCAAGACCAAGACCAATTTTACTCATCACTATTTGCTAAGGCGTTTTAAACCATCTAACGTTGCCATGGAAACTCTTTAGAGTATTTTTAATGGATACCATCTAAAAAGCACATTGCTATGGTTTTTGCTTACTTTCTTATTATCAAGACCTAAACGGAAAATAAGTTTTGGGTATATCGTAATAAGTTTTGAGTATATTATAGAGAGTTTCGGTAACCACATGATTTTATTTTGATTGTTGCAATAAACTTGAAAACGATAACATTTCTGAATAAAGAATGGAGAGACCTTTCAACGATATATCACTAACCTATACTTCCCATTAAAAAAATTGGGGATGTAGGTACCTGTCATTCTAGGGGGTTGAAGGTCTGGATCGCATTTTCTCGTTGAAGGATGTCAATTTATAATTTAAATTTAACGTGTTTCGGGATTTTTTATAAATATGTACAGTAACCGATATAATGAATTTATTCCGTTTGGCTTTTACACACTGTATGTTTCCTAAGGGTACAGTGTATAGTAACCAGGTCGGTAAATGTCTTTAAATGTTCAGATTCAATAATCTGGTTGAGAGTTCCTTATCCACCTTTTTCAGTAAATTCTTTGTATGGTGACCTGTCAACCTCCATTTGTATTTTTGTTCTCTGTCCAGTTCCGGATTTCCGTTTTTGTGCCCCGACACCCATACTAAAGTCACTGTGTTCTCTGTGTTCCTCCAGGAACTGGAAATGGCATTCATATCTCAAGAAGATAATTGCTTAAATAAAAGAACAGATATTCAAAAACTTAGTGCAATTTATATCTATTTATTATCTTTTGACAAACAAACAAAAAATTCAAATATTGAAAATGAGAATTCTGTTACTTTTAATTAACTTACCAACTATTATTTCACTTGCTAATATACTAAATATACTTAAAGACATTTCTATGACTACTAAAAATTAACATCGATGTCGTAATGTCAATTTTGAAAGTTTTATTTTTTATTTAATTTCTTTGAAAAAGGAAATTATATAACATGTTTTTTCTCCATTTTATACAGATTTATAGATATTGTGAATAACCTCACTTAGTTGTAAGTAATTGATGTTTTTTTTACTTTTAAACTAATTTATTTTTATTTTAAAATATCTATAAATGTACCTATCTTTTGTACTTCTTTGACAATGGTTTTAATAAATTACCGAAAGCTTAGAACAAACTAAAAAGAGTTCACTTTTTCACATTGCCGCATCCCCCACAATAAAAGTTTGACCTAACTAGTATCGGCAACGAACTATTTCCTATATATATATACTATACATATACATAGTCTTTATCAATTCTCGAAAATTCTTGAATTTTCCACGCTCCTTATATGCGTAAACAAAACGATCGTCCTCGAATGTTCTGGAAAAGCGCCTTCGCCGAAATTTATAGTGGAGTGCAGGGCTGGCTTTGAGTTGGTGACCTCGCAACAATAAAAACGTAATAGTAAAATAAAATAGAAAGTGAGCTGCAAATTCACAGATTAATGAAAAAACATCAAAATTAGATTAGAAAAAGAAGAAATATGAAATCACCAGTTCTGTATTCCACTGATAAAAAAATGTTATCGATGAAACTTTGTCGCCAAACGTCGAAATTAGTTCTTCCACGCACATTGTTGCTTTTTATTTAACAGCAGCTGTTCGATCTAACCTTGTATATCAAAAATAATTTGAATAAATTGAGCATCGTATAAATCGCATTAAAAAGCGTCATAAACATCCCTCGACTACCCCACTGAATTCCAGTAGAGCACATAACGAGCATCGAGCACATCCACATCCATCGAAACTAGATCCGAGCCGTTGTCATACGATATAGGTGACATAATTACGTGATAGTAGGCTATTGGGAGCCTGTTAACCCTCGGGGTCGGGTACCCGCTGATTTATGTACTTTGCCGCCGCCGCCCTTCGTCGCTCGTCTCCCTGCTGCCTCGCCTGAAATATGATCGTGTTGATTAACACTCGAGACATCGTTTGGCTGGGTTACTGCTTGGTTAACTTCGACTCTATGACCGCGCGGCGCCTCATTCAAATTGTACACTCATCATCATCGTCATCATCATCATCAATTCCCGCGCGGTATCCCTCCCTTTTTTTTTATTAATTGCTTGTAGTTGCTGTCATTTTACGAATCTGGCGGCGATAAAAGTGGTTACAAATTTGATTATTCGCATCTGATATGTTGAAAGTAAAACGGATTATTTGTGCATTGTTCAATTGACGGGCGCTGTTGTTTTCAAATTTTAGGTACACTGAGAAAAAGTGTTACGTTTAAAGTTCGAGGAAAGTGTACTATAAGCACTTTCCTTTTAGATATAGTACAAGGGTTGGTGGTTTTGTACATATTATTTCTAAAAATTGAATAATTTACAGCTATAACAATTTAATAGCTTCCCAAATATGTCTGTTAAGTACATATCTTGATTATTGATGTTTTCCAAGGAAGTGGCAATGTATCGTCACAGAACATGATATTTATTTATTTAATAATTTCTCTAAATTCTCTCATTTCTTAGTTGATTTCTTGACATTGAGAAACCTAAAAATTTTGTATTTCTCGTTGGTGCAATCTCAGTTGCAATGTGGGGAGGTGTAACAGAAAGCAATTTGCAGGGTCTTGATGTATTACAAAAGTGGATACAGAAAATCATCTATAAAAAAATATAAAATTTTCTAGTGATAAACTTTTTTCACAAAATAAAATATTTGATGGGAGTCAAATTTTCTGTGAAAATATGTTCACAAATATACATAGATATAAAATAGAAGTACGACCAGTCCAACATTGTCACAAAACGAGAGCAAAAGAAAACTTCAGTCTTACAATATGTGAGAAAACAATCGGTCAACGCTCAGTGGAATTTCTGTAAGCAAAAATTTATAATATTTTACCTCTCAACTTAAGAAACATTAATAATCATAGAACATTTAAACGCTCTGTAAAGGAATGGATGTACAATACTGACAGAAAAATATTCAGTAATCTAGTCGACCTTAAATTTTGTATTTGATGTTATGAACCTAATTAGCAGATGAACTAGCAAAAAGGGGGACTGGAACACCCTGTTGGGGGCCGGAACCCTTTTGCGGTATCAGCCCCAATGTAATATTGGAAGAAATAGGCAAAGCCGAAGAAAAGAGAAGATCTGACCATTGGAAAGATCTAGTAAGACTTAGGCAATCAAAGATTATTCTGGGTGATTACAACCTGCTGAGATCAAATGAATGCATGAGTCAAAGTAAAACTGCACTAAGAGTTTTAACAGGCATCCTTACGGGACATTGTCGCCTGAATGGGCACCTGAAAAAGCTCAAAATAGTGGAGGAAGAAGAATGTAGATTCTGTGGCATGGAAGAAGAAACCTCCATCCACATACTTGCGAACTGCACAGCAATTCAGATTTCTAGGACACAACACCTTGGAGACTACTGGATAGAAGAGGGACATTTATCTAAATTAAAGCCTGCAGATTTCCTAAAATTCCTCCGGGAAATAGGACTAAAGGAGCTACTAGTCTCTGAGACTTTCCTCAGGAACTAAGTAGAAGTAAGGGGGCACAATAGATATTTTAGGTCTCAGTGAATGTCACCCCAATGTACACACATACATACATATGAACCTAATTGATCCTGCCAGTTTGAATTATAAAGTAAATATTTCCCGATTTAGTTCATTTGTTACCACTTCACCAACACAAATTCATTTGCTTTCACAACCTCTACTGGAGTAAAAGATAATTCTATAGAATTTTCCTGTTCTATATCGTCAGTGTTAAATAATGACACTCCACTTGATGAAGTAGCAGACCATTCATCAAGTAGATCATCTTCATCACTAGACTCTTCGACAAATAATTTTTTAGTTGCTTCTTTTCTTTTAGGAATGCTAATTTTTGAATTTTTTGCAGCTGTTTCACGTGCTGCCTCTTCAATCAGATTTTTTTCTGGAGTATACGTGGCGTTCATACTTCTTCCAGATTTCCTTTTTTTTTTCCCAGTCGTCTTTCGAGGGCCAGCTTTCGGATACCCTTTGAACTCCGCGAAACATCTAATGGTTGTACTTTTCCACTGCAGTGAGGTGGAAGTGTGACTATTGTTTTACCATTTTCTTTAGCCAAATTAATGACTTCAATGCATATATGGCTGTGGTGATTATCCATTATTAACAACGTTGGATTTTCCTTTGTAGACAGTGTATGTTTAATAAAATGCCTAATGACCTGAGGGAAAATATCAGCAGTCATCCACCCACTTTTAGTTGCCAATCCTAAAGATCCTGGTGGGCCGTTTATTAACATATGATCTTTGAATTTTACACGAGGAAAAACAAGAGAAGGAGGTACCTATTGTATTCCCAGATGCTCTTATAAAACAACAAGTCGTCACCAGTGTACCTTTTTCTCCAGTCGCTACAGTAGATACCCCCCTGGATCCTTTTTCTGCAATTTCTTTGACAGATTTATTTACTACTGTAGAGGTGGCAGTTTCGTCCAAGTTCCATATCCTTGAAGCATCTGCAAAACTGGTGGAACTTTGTAAGGATACATCAAGATTATCGTAGAAAGTATTAACGGTATGCCAATTAAAAGATGTGCAGCGAGAAAGAGAGCACTTTTCAGGCTGTCTCTTGGACAATGTTGTATTTCTTTTTAAAAACCTTCTTAGCCATTCTAAACCAGCAGCCGATTTATCATTCCAGCTTGGAGGTACAGTTATATTATTAATAACTGCCATTTCATATGCTAACTCACGTGTATCGCGCGTTGATTTTCCATAACACATTTTGGAACAGGTTAATAAATATTCCGATAGAAGCTGTTCTTGATCAGCAGTGAATACCAATCGGCAATTATTATAATTCGGAGTGAATCGAATTTTTGCGTCAGGTCCTTCTTCATTTGCGGCTTTTTGTTTTTTCACATACCTGCATAAAAAACATTTAAGGTAATATTTAATACCTATTATTTATTAATATTTATTTAAATTATTACTTACCTATACAATGTACAAAAACTGACATTACATTCGTCTGCAGCCCTTCTTAAGGTAAGTTTAACAGCTCTCTCCATTTGTCATTTCTTAAACGGTTTCTCATGTTATTAAATTATTAAGATATTTTTTCATTAAAAATTTTAATGGGGTACAGTGAAACATGTTTCAGTGTGCCCCAAAAAATTTCAATGATAAACGACCGCGAAATTTGAAATGTTTCACTGTGTCCCTTGTTTCACTGTACCTCACTTTACCCTATATGTTTTTTTTATCGTTTTAGTAAATTGTTATATTTCGGTTTTATATATATTATATTCTATGGTGTTTTATAAATGTATTTTTATTTATATGAAAATATCACATACATACAAGCGTCTTTGGCGCTTCAGTGATTTTATGCTTATCTATGTATTTTTAACAATAATTACTTCTTAAATTATTTATTATATTGTATTATCTTCCTTGAATACACATAATTATTATTATACAAGTTAATACATATTACATTAATTTTGGAATATACATTTTCATTTTCGTACCTACTAGGTAGGCAACCAGTATTTAGAGAAAGAAATAAAATAAAATGAATACAATTCAACACATAGCCACATCCAACGGTTATACAATAAATACATCCAGGATATTCAATTAACTGTAATAACTTGTTGAGTATAACGCACCTAAGTGACTTGACACTTGTATGTGCAATTATTGCTATAAATACATTTTAAATAAAATAGAACTATGAAATCGCCTTGCAATAAATAATATCCGAAACTGAATAAAGATAACATTATTTACTACTACATACTATAAGAGTCTATCTAAGTAGGTACTCTCTATTTTCATATACATATGTATTTCTTACACAGATTGACAAATGTCTTAAGTATATCTGGTTGCTCTTTTTGTTAAATTTGGTATAGAATTGAAAATTTTTAGAGCCAAAATGGTAGCAAACCTTTGGTTAGCATCATATTATATCTTCTAAAAGGTACAAAAATCATATATGACTTGTATTATTTCTTGTTTGGTATTGATGATTTAGAAAGGTTTTTGTTTTAAGTTTATAATAAATGATATTTATTTATTATCTATGATGGAATACCATCTACACCTGGAGCACTATTATTTTTTAAACTATTAATATGCATGATAATTTCTGTGTTAGTGACAGGCTTTGAAGCCATGGAATTTATTAGATTTGGATAATTCATAATGATTCCTATAGCCGGTTGTTTTATTTTTTCGTCCATATTCAGTTAACAAAACAGTTGTTGCAAAAATTAGCCATTTTCTTGTCGTTATTGAATGGCTTGTTATTTTGATTGAGTATATTAATATTATTATTATTGGATATATTTTTATTTTCATTTGTTGCATCAGATATTATATTATAGAGTTTTTTTATATTGTTTTAGCATTATCATTGATTTGCTTTTTATAATAGTCATGTTTTGTAATTTGCATAATCTTATTAAGATTGTTTCTGTAATTTCTATATTCCCGAAGTAAATCCTTATTATTTTCATTATTAATTAGTAACTCTTTCAATTTGTCTCTATGTTTTACCGATTTGATGTGGTTTAATTTTTTTATGAATTTGAATAGATAACGTTTTTGAATTGTGACATTCATTATATAGGTTTGCAAAGGTATCAATAAATTTTTGATAAGCCAGATCTGGATTGTTTTCAGAAATCACATTTTTTTGTGGGGGAACTGGCTTGGAAATAAATCCTTCAGGCACAGATTTTTTTATTTATTTTATTCTAAGCTACGTTCAGATGTTACTTAAATCTACATTTCGACTTCAATACAGATCAAGTTTCGTTAGAGCGTTATAAACTATTTTATTGTTCAGCCCCAATAAATGAGCTAGATTTACGGGGAACTGTATGTTTAATTTACTAAAGGAATTAAGAATATTTTCTGTTTCTTTTTTATATTTAATACAATTAAATATGATTAATATCTGCAATACTAACATTATCACAATTATCACAACTACAAGCATCCATATCAACAATACCTAATTTAGTAAGATGATATGGATATTTCCCATGTTGGGATTTCAAATGGATACATAAAATTTAGGGACATTATAATCAATTATATATGACTGTAGCAATGGTAGTTGAGGGTGTAGCAAAAAATATTGATTTGTGGAATTTGGGGCAAGTTTAATCCATTTTACTTTCCATTTCTGTATAGTCTCTTGTTTTAGAGATGTTTTAATATCCAACTGAGTAGCATAATTTATTTGTACCCCATTAATAATAGCATCCTTAGCTAACTGGTCAACTATTTCATTGCCTGTAATACCAGTGTGACGTCCAATATACTCAAATTTTTTATGCATAAAATATCTTATTTATGTTTATTTAGGTGGTTATTTTTAATTGCTTCTAATGCTGATCTTGAATCACTTATAATCACACCCTGTTTAATTTCATTAATATTTAAGTATGTTAAGGCTTTTTCTATGGCTACCAATTCAGATGCTGCAGATATTTGGTAATTTATATTTTTCATAAATTTTGTGGTTTAATACATTTATAGCACATCCTACCCCTAAATTTGTTTTTGAACTGTCAGTGTGTTCTGTATAGCTACCAACAATAGATTTCAAGAGAACATTGCTGATTTGTACTGATTCTGAGTAATGAGGTATTATGATCTTGGGATGGTTTATGAAAGTTATGTATCCGATTGTGTATATAGGCAAAAGATTGCTTCTATTAACATATGATTGATATTTTTGACATTCAATGAAGGCCTGAGAGAATAGGTGAATTTTTCTTTTTCCAATAGTGATTTGTTGAGTTTTCTTTATTTAAGGACGATAGACTTCTACTAGTTTTGTCTCAAGGCTGCTTATCTTTATAACATAATTTTGAGCAAGTATTTGCCGACGAAATTCTAATGGCAGTTTCAGCTAATAGGACATTTACTGGAGTTGAAACCATTGCTCCTAGGCATAACCTAAGGCAATTGTATTGGATTCTATCTAGGATTTGTAAATTACTGTTACTTGCCGAACTGTATAAACAACTACCATAGTCTATAATTGAACGCACATAGGCCCTGTAAAACATAAGTGCAGATTTGGGGTCAGCGCCCCACCTGTGGTTTGTTACGAATTTCAGGGAATTAGTGGCTATTTCACATTCACCTTTTATATGCTGAATGTGCCCTGTCCAGAGGAGTTTTCTGTCCAGAACAATACCCAGATATTTGTATTCTTTGACCACTGGCACGCTACACCCAGCCAGTACTAAGTTTCCTGGTGTATGCAACCTATGCCTAGCGAAGAACATTATAGCGGACTTTTCAGGGGATAATGTCATACCAGTTTCACGAGACCAGTCTAATACTATTTGCATTGCTAGTTCCAGGGCTTTACAACAATCTTCATAAGAAAGACTGATGGTTGGAGTATATACATATGTCATCCGCATATTGCAAACATTTAACATTATTATTGAATAAAGAATGTATATTAGCTGAATATATATTAAATATGGTGGGGCTGAGAACAGAGCCTTGATAGAGGGTTCTGGTTCCATGAAGTACAACACATTATTCCATTTTGTTGTATAGTAAAATTAATACCTATTTAGAGGTACCAGCCGTTTTAGTAACTTAACGTATGCGGCTTCTTGAACCATCTGACATTAACATGAAATCAAAATTTGACGTAACTTCAAAAACGTGACATCTAATAAATTAGTTACGACGTTCATTTTTGTTGGTAATTTTTTGTTTCAACCGATTTATTAATAATAAATAAGGATGGTCTTATTCTAAATGGGTATAAAATTTACTATACTTAATTTTCTTTCGAATTTAATTTCGTCAAACGTCCTAACCGTTTTCTCTTCTATGTTTTTATTTGAAGTAATATTAATCCATAACAAAACAATGAAACACCTTTTTACTGTTCATTCATTCGTATATTTGGGTTATGCTCATCAGCCCAGGCACTTGAACTGAATCTTTGTACCATTTACCATGTTATCTGCGTCCATACCAGAAGCTTCGTGTCTTCTATAACGGCCTTTAGTTTGACTGGAGGGATTTTCAGTAGTTGTGATGGTTGTATTAATTTCTCTACAAAGTGCTTCCGTCCAAGTACTTGTAAGTTCTCGCAGAAGAAGAGTATGTGAGTAGGTGTTTCATCATCAAGTTCACATTTTCTTCACTATTTTTGCCCATTTTGTGCAGATGTTTCCTCAGGGTGCAGTGTCCAGTCACCAGGTCAGTAACTGTCTTTAAATGTGTCTTACCCAGTTTCTGTAGCCTGGTTGAGAGTTCCTTGTCTACCTAGTTCGGTAAACTCTTTGTATGGAGGTGCCCTTGTGTCAACCTCCATTTGAGTTGGTGTTCCCTATCTAGCCAGTTCCCGATTTCCCATCTTATGCAATCTTTTGTTCCGGACCTATGAAGTCTCCTTTAGAGCCTTCTTTAGCTAACTTTTTTTTTGGGTGAGGTGGTTGAAATGCATTTACGCACGTGTAGTGGAACCAAATGCCCGAAGCCATTTGCGACCACTACACAGCACTACCCACTAAATATTCCACCTCCTTGCCAAACAGTGCCCCTGGTACCACTATTGCTATTTTCTTCAGGTAAACTGTTTGTAGCCTAGTTTCCCCTGCCCTCTTCCTCTTTGGTTCTTACAATGTCAGTAATGTACTTTAAAATCTTATGATAGTTTTCTTTGCTCTCCACCATTTTCCCTATTACATTCTCTTCTGTGAGAGTATCCCCGATTTATATTTTCAAGTATACCTTCTTCAAGTCCGAGTTGTTTCCCATTCAATTCAGGTAAACTTTCGTCAATTCCACATTCAACAAGTTAATGATTAATTATGAGGCCATGGATCATTACACGTTAACAAATCAATACTTGGAGCAAGTTAAATAATGGTAGAATTTATTATTTCTTTAAGATTTAGTTTCACTATCTACCTGTCAATAACGGGAGACAACTCGACCCTTTTCCGGAGACAACTGGACCGTAATAAAGATCTACCTGCCGGTTTTCGGAGATAACTCGGCTCTTCCCCCGAATCCGTTTACATCAAATAAATCTTCGAATTCCTTCACTACGACTTGATTTCTCTTGAAACAAACTTTTAACATTGTTTTAGTAAATCGGTCATGATTCGGTATATTGATGTCGATGAATCTGATTTATTTTGTACCTAAACCAATCAATTCGAAAGCTTTTTTTTCTCTCACGGGATTATGGTTACAGGGACCTGTCAACATCAATGTCGAAAACAATTCATTATCTGCTTCTTAATAAGGTAGACACACTCTCTCACACAAACACTCGTTGAAAGACAGGAGAATATAAACACGACAACAAAAAGGACCTTTAGTGCAAGGAAGCGAAACAACTCCTAACTTCCGGTCCATCATCGAATAGTACAGTCTATATAGAAACAAGTAACCAACGAACCGGAAGTGACGTATATGCCATATCTTGCCGTGATACTAGCGATCCACCGTGACCACTCTTGATATGAACGGATGACGATCGAGGGGGTTGGAAGGAAAAGGAGCGGACGGGAATTAGTTTCTTAATCATTAGAAAAAGGGCAACGCGGATTTGGATAAATAGATTGCATCATTGGAACATTAAACAGACTAGATGAATAACCCGCTATAACGACAACACACTTTGTTTGATTCGATTATCTCATTCCAAAATAATACAAACAGCAAAAGTCACAGATTCCAATAACAGTGCCGTGCTTTGTGAGGATGAAAATTTATTGAAAATATTCATCTAAGATTTATTTATTACTCGAGGAATGAATTTTACCTGCCGTCGATATTGAATTATAAACATGTATAGTTACAAATTGTTTTTTTTACCGCATCAACCTCTAGGGTTATGAAAGGGGACAAAGCATGACTACATTAAAAAACTTACAATATATGTTCTTCTAACACTTAAATTTGCACTATCCAACAGTATATGTTTTATGGTTAGAGGCACATCACACGTTAAACACTGCTTTGGTGGTTCTTGATTAAACAAAAGCTGGAGTGTGAGTGCTGAATATCCTATTCTTAAGCTGTTTAAAACAACCTGGTCTTTTCTGTTCTGTGGAAGCGTCAGTCTGGATTTTACATGATTTCTTTATGTTGCGAATTTGTTTCTTTCCATCCTTTTTGCCAGATATCCCATACAAAATCCTTTATAACTGG
This sequence comes from Lochmaea crataegi, assembly GCA_947563755.1. NCBI lineage: Eukaryota > Metazoa > Arthropoda > Insecta > Coleoptera > Chrysomelidae > Lochmaea > Lochmaea crataegi. The sequence continues at coordinate 39,969,369 of OX387433.1, read as the reverse complement.
TTTGAAATTGGCAGTTGGAATTTTTTCAAAATATGGTAGATTTTCGTTGCTTACAGAGTGTCGTGCAATTTCATCAACTTTTTCATTGGATGGTATGCCTACATGAGAAGAAACCCATAGGAACTCTACTTTGACGTGTGTGATCTGAAGTCTGTAAGGTTCTTCTTTAATATTTAAAAGAATTTGGTGCGTAGGAAATAGTTGTTTTTTCCATTGAGAGCACTGTACGAGTACGATATTATTAATAGGTTTTTGTTTGGCTGTTTATAGCTTTTCAAAGCTCCAAGTATGGCGAGTGACTCATCTGTATATACTGAACAGTGCGGATTTAGCCTGATTGCATAACTGTTATTTTCTCTTGATAAGTTAAATTTGTATTATTATTAGAATGAGTAAATAAGATTCATATATCAAATAATACGACATTGGTAATTTTATTACTTGCTGCTAACCTGTGAAAGGATGTATTGTATATGTATGTAAATTATAATTGGTTATACTTTTTTGTCTCATAACTTGTATTATAAACAAAAATATTAAAAACCCAATATTAAATAAACAAATGGTAATGTAAATTTTAATTAAATAAATAAAATAAATTCGGTATTTTTATTTTTCAATAAATATTTGTAAAATGTTTTTTTTTAAATAAAAAATAAAATGTATCTACTTATTACAATTAAAAATTTAACCCAAGCCCCTCTGATTTATACGACACTGGTGTTGCAAGCCGCCTTGCCCATAGATAAACCACCCGTACCGTCGTAAAAATGTCTTCTATCTCTATTCAGGCACTCTTTAACTCTTTCTGGTTCGCGCATATCCAAAGTGCCATCCTAGGATGGCAGAGTTATAACTAATAAACAAAGTATTCTTAATTGATTTATATTCAAATTTCTTCACAATATTTATCACAATTGAACACAACAGCCATAACATATTTAGTAAAAATCAAAACAAACAGCTGTCATTTGTCACATTTACTGAAAAATGCAGAATTTCAGAAACCTTCAAATTGACAACCTGTTTATAAACATTCACTTATATAATAATGAAATTTTGTATATTGTCGAAGATTTAATGAATCGCTTTTCATACTTTTATCTCAATTATATAATAAGTATTAAAGGACATACAGATACATTCAAACTCAAACGGAACATAGGGATTTAATGTATTGTCCGATCTAAATAGTCCACCAACAAAACATTTCTATGAATATCAAGTATTGATCTGGGCAACTGGATTCAGAACCACTGTAAGAAAGCCCGCCCCTTCTCCTGCCAAAATTTGTTAGTTATGTGCGAACTGCGATTTATTATTGAATAATTATTTGATGGGGGTAGTAAACGTTGCTACATATTGAAACAATATGCTTACGTTTTATGTTGTTAAAATCGAAAATTAATTTTTAAATTTTCTTTAACAATTAATGTTTCGAGTTAAGATTATATGTTTTGATTTCTTTTGGCAATAACGGCTTTTAAAATAAAAATAAATTCGTAAATAAAACAAAATAGGATTCTTTAAATTGAAACAAAGTTATGGGCTTGAACACTATCACCTATCGATTGCTGTTTACTGACTGTCTGACGCTAATTAAGGACCGCCCACATTTGAGAATACGGAGTGGTGGGAATTGTACGATATGTTATAGGTGTCCAAATAAACGATTGTAATAATCGTGTTTTTAATCTGTTGAAGCTGGATGTTGGTCGACTAGTTAGTAGACAATGCTTAAAATCCCTATGTTCCGTTTGTGTTTGAATGTATCTGTATATTGAAGAACCACAAAAAAATTTGAAGTCATTGGATGATTATTACATTTAAATAATTCGACATGGCAACGTCTATGGAATCAAGCAAAATAAATAAATAAACGTTGACATTATTTATGTTGGCATCAGATAATACGTCTGTTTACTCTTCTAGTATATTCATTCTTCGGAGATTGCAAGGATCTAGTAAGGCTCATACAATCAAAGATACACCTAGCAAACTACAAATAGGTAAAAAAAATGAATGCCCGACAGATGTCCGGACAGAACACTGTCACCTGAATGGGCACCTCAAAAAGCTCAAACTAGTGGAACAAAAAGAATGTAGATTCTGTGGAATGGAAGAAGAGAGCTCCATCCACATACTTGCGAATTGCACAGCAATTCAGAATCATAGGAATCAACACCTAGGAGACTACAGTATAGAAGATGAAGCCTGATGATATCCTTAAACTCCTTCAGGTAGTAGATCTACAGGAACTACTAGTTTCTGAGACTTTCCTTAGGAACTGAGTAGAGGAAAGGGGCACTATAGATCGTTTAGGTCTCAATGAATGTCACTCCAGTTTACATACAAGGTAATAAATGATACTAGGAAACTAAGACAAAGTGATTAAAAGAATGATTAAACTAGAATAACTGAGAGTTTGGACTGGTTCTCAAAAAGCTCAAACTAGTGGAGAAGGGAGAATATAGATTCCGTGGAATGGAAGAAGAAATCTTCATTCACGTACCGGGTGTCTGATTAAGAGAGGTAACCCGCTGTATCTCAGAAACTATTTGTCGTACAGCTTAGAGAAAAAATCTGTATTACAAAAGTGGAATCACAAAAGATTGCATAAGAGGGGAAATCGTGAACTGGCTAGATAAGGAGCACCAACTCAAATGGAGGTTGACGCAAGGACACCTCCATACAAACAAGGTAGACAAGGAACTCTCAACCAGGCTATTGAAACTGGGTAAGAGACAATTGAAGACAGTTACCGACCTGGTGTCTGTACTCTGAGGAAACATCTACACAAAATGGGAAAAGTTAGTGAACCTATGTGCAGAAAATGTGAACTTGATGATGAACCACCTAGTCACATACTCTGCTTCTGCAAGAACTCACAAGTACTTAAACGGAATCACTTTGGAGAGGAATTAATTCAACCATTACAACTACTGAAAATCCCTCAAGTCAAACTAGTGGCCTTTAAAGAAGACGCGAAGCTTCTGGAATGTAAGTAGATAACATGGGAAATGTTACAAAGATTCGTTTTAAGTGCCTGGGCTGTTAAGCACAACCCAAACGAATGAATGAATGAATGAACTGGTAGGGGAGAGTGGGAAAGCTGACTCAATAAAACTGTTATGACTTTTTTTCCGCTTTATGAATTTTGACCAACTTGGTATCTCTTGAAAGGGAATTCAATGCCTAATGAAATATTAAATCAACGTTTCATTTCAGTGGTTTTAACAGTCGTTTTGTTTTCAACTTTTTTTGGGAACCTTCAAATGCGATGCTATATTTTTTAATCTTCTACTTGAAAGAGGATGGATTTTAAGAAAAGATGATGAAATCGCATCTCAATATCTATTTTCTAAGTGAAGATACGAGAGAAAATAGGTATACTAAGGGAACAATTTTTATTCTCAAGTAAATTGAAAATTTTTACATCTGTATGTTTCTGTAGAATAGGGAGGGTGCTTTTAAGCCCAGAGCACTTAGACCACATGTGACTCATTGTACGTCCTCCTAGGTCATCGTCCATCCTGTCCTTTCCAGGAAGGTGGACAGGTCACTAGGAGACATCTCCTTTATATCGGCAGGTGTAGGCCAAGACTCAATAAGCACACACTATCTCATTGACGATAACTCCGGGCACTCGCATAATACATGTCTGACAGTTTCGTCTTCCTGTTCACACATCCTGCATAGAGGTGAGTCCACTAGCCCCATTGTATGTTGGTGTTTCCTTAGCTGACAGTGGCCAGTCAGAAATCCTACTGTTAAACGTAGTTTTTTCTGGTAATCGCCAAATATTTCTTCGACGCCAGCTTCCCAGGGTCGCCCAAGGTGATCCTGGCAAGACTGCATCCCATTCTATGACATTTGGTATAAGCCTCTTTGTCCACTGTGCCACATCTTCCGTCCTTTCCCATCACTTTGCCACCTGTTCATCGAGATTTCCCTCTGTTCTGTTTTTGCAGGGTTGTTTGTTCCGCCTTCTTGAATGAATGAATGGGGAATAACTCCTGCTATCACTTGTGTCGCCTTGCTGGAGACTGTTCCGTATGCGCTGGTAATCCTTAACAGTGTTTCCGTTGTGCGCTATTCAACAGGTCTTTGTATTTTTTTATTTCTGTGGCTCGGTACCATATTGGTGCAGCGTAAAGTCTATTGTGGCTCCTATGATCTCTTCCTACTGCTAGGTCCACTGATGTTGGGCTTAGCCACCTAGCGAACGTTAAAACCACTGGAATGAAACGATGATATAATTAATATTAATGTTATAAATGAAACTAACTGTTTCTAATTTATTTATAATTTATCAGGCATTGAATTACCTTTCAAAGGATACTAAATTTGTCAAAATGCATAAAGCGGAAAAAAAGCTAGCTTTCCCACTTATCCCTACTAATTATTTTACAAGATAGAGGAAAAAGTACTGAAGCAAACCTACGTAAAATGAATTTACTGTTTGGACCCTTACTTTGTGGAATCTACTCATATTATTGAAATGAAACTAACTGTTTCTAATTAATTCCACTATTTAATGATATTTAATATTAATATTAATATTTATATTTAATTCCACGTAAAATGATCTAATGATTACAAATAATTAAATTTTTTTGGTACCATAACGGTACATTTATTATAGAAAAATGATGTTTTTGTGTTATTATTGTGAACTACGCCCTCTAGCGGTGGAGTAGAAAACTTGAAAATATTTTCCAGAAGTATCTCGTATGCGAGTTTGTTATACAGATTTTTTTGTCTAATCTGTACGATGAATAGTTTCTGAGATACAGCGGGTTACCTCTCTTAATCAGACATCCGGTACATACGAAATGCAAGGCACTACAGAATTCCAGGGCACAAAAATGTATAGAAGAGGAAGTCTTAATTAAAGTCTGGATATCCCAAAATTAATTGAAGTAATAGGGCCAAATAGACTTTTCTGTTTGGACTTGCGGTACCTTTCAGTTGTTTCTTTTCGATTTGGTAACTTTTCAAAATCGGGTTCATAGGATGTTATGGGGTTAGCGACCCTCGAAGGAGAGGACTTATCCCATATAGAAAATGACAATCGCTTTTGTGTATTTCCTACATAGCCTTTCCGTTGTTTTATGCAACTAATATCCTCTACTTTGATAGGTACTATTAGAATTTTTCGCAAATATTATCAAAAATTCTACAATATTTCTAAATTACTGATTTTATGTGGAAACTTAAAAGTCCAATCTATTATTTAACATTTCTTATACTATCGTCTACCACGGAAATGTCACTAAATCAAAGTCAAAGCTATTAACATACATCTACAATCAAAACATTTTTGACTGAATAATGTGCAATTTTATTTTCCTACAAAATTGAATGATTACCAAATATGGGTGAATAAATGACCCTGGCTTATCTCTAAAGATCTTATGGCCCAAACTCACTTAACAGCACAGCACCTGACGAGCATCGTCACAGCACCGTCGAGTGGTCAACTTGACGGTTTTGTATGGGTTCACTTAACACATCGACACGGGATCAGCACCGCCGCGATACCCGACTATAGGCTTTTCTTTATATTGTCAGAGATATTGTATTGGCACGCCGTCCCCAAAATATTCTCTCTGAGAAATGTGTTGTGGTTGAGGCGTTGACGTGTCTTGTCGGTGCTGTGCTGATGTTGTTAGGTGGGCTCGCTTACATTTAAATACACATAAGAAATAAAATCTGCTGGTGATGATCACTCGCTGTTCCTATGAGGTTCTGATAAGTGAGTTTCGACCCTCAACCACAATACATTTCTCAGAGAGAGTGTCGATGCGTTAAGTGAGCCCATACACAACCGTCGAGTCGACCACTCGACGTTGCTGTGACGATGCTTGCCAGGTGCTGTACTGATAAGTGTGTTTCGACCTTAAATGTTCAAAGTAGGAAAACTAGACACTCGGGCTAACGGCAACTGTTCGTCGGTTGGATCTACGAACAAATTTTCAAGGTTGATATCGTACAAAAAAAATATCAAAACTTTTTAGGACGCCAGGAAGAGGATATGACGATTTCACTTTATATTTGAAGGTACATAGTTTGGTGATAAAGGCTTACATAAAACAAAACGAATAATGAGTGTGCTTTAGACCATACAACTGAAGTAAAATTTCTTCCGATTCTATTTTAAAAATGTGCTGAAGTAAATTGTAGAAACGCGAGGCCGAAATACGAAAAAGTAAAGTAACAAAGAGAAAGAGAGACAAGAAAAGGACAGAGAATCAAACGCGCCCCAATGTCGAGAGTAGAATGCCGCGTATTAGCAGAGACAACCCTGAGACGCCCAAGTGCATACAAAATTTTAGTTCGCAATACTCCACTGGTCCATTTTCTGCAAGGTGTGGGGTAGGTGGCGCGCATGTTGTGACAGAGGCAAGAATGGTACGAGAGCCTATTTTCCCGACTCGGCACCCCCTTCCTAGACCATGGAACTGTTTAAAAAAGGGCGCGAACTACGAAGCGATTTAAAAATTCGTTCGTACTACAGAGTTGTTTAAAAAATAATAAGACAAATCAACACAAAGAATTGTTTATTGATAAATATAGCGAAAAATATCAAAGTGCGTAAACATAATACAGTTATATTATTATAATTAAATTGCAGTATTTGAAGAAAAAAATACAAGTACACAAGTTTTCTTTCATGCATTTGATAGGTAGGTTATCAGAAATAAAATTAGTCCGTTAACATACCTTCAATGCAAGATGCTCTTCATTTTTACTGTTCTCCAATGTTTCATTTACCATTTACTTGTTGATGATTTTTTCCAAGTGTATTGCTAGGGAATAAACTCGGAAGAACATCGATTCGCAGTTTACATGTACTCAAATTCAGGTAACTATCTTGTACTTCATTCCCACCGCTTCTTGTCACAATTTTGACCTATAAATGCATTAGAACTATTATTTTTTACTTTAAAAAGACCAAAAATATTCTTATTTTTTATCATTGGATGGGAAATAATGCATTTTCCCAACCTCTTCTTCACTATTTCCACAAAGCAAACAAAGTTTTTGTGACATCTTAACTTCTAAGCACTTCAAACTGGTCGGAATTTTAATACAATCAAATAACTAGCAAAACAAAGAGTAACAAATAACGAGAAAAATAAAAATCAGATACGCAGAGCAACACAAATATAAACCAAATATGGCGACAGGCGACACAGCAAATGTCAGATGTCAGCGAATATCCGATCACGATACAAGAAATGCACGGAATGAGAATAGCAGCGCTACTACCGCCACCTGCCTACACCTTGTGAGCTTTTGAACAAAGACATATTTATGCAGTTCCAATGTATCAGACAAAGAATTCTTCTCATGTTCTCACCGAACTAATTTTCCTATGCACTTGTGCGTCTCAGGGTTGTCTCTGGTATTAGTAGAGGGAGAAAATAGACATTGCATATGACGCTACGACACCAGCAACTAGTATGAGATACGCACTTACCTTCGTGATTCATTATCAGTTGATTGGGTCTCACTGGGTTTAAAATCTTACCTTGAATATGTTGTCAGTGTGGAAGGGGAGAAGTGATCTTTTGTAACATGTCTTCAGAAGAGTGCAGACGTCGAATTGAACAGTTTATTGAAACTATTGGTAAATTAAATAAAGACATTGTTTTTTTATGAGGACTAAAGTAGGGTTGTGAGTCAACTAGAAAATCTTTGCTTGTCTAAAAAAGCAGACGTGGGGGAGCAGTGTTTGTATTAAATGGATACCTGAAGAGGTAGATTGTCGACAACAAACAATAGCCTTGGATTACTTGTATATGAACCATACTCAAATTTTAGTAAAATCGGAGCTACTTAAAAAATGACACATTTAACATTTATGACATACCCCCGTCAATACAATCCATACCTCGATTGTCAAAATCTGACCAATAGTAGCGAATGCCCTTTTTGGCTTGTGCTTTTGCCTACGTACACGTCATTACGAATCGTTTATCACTTCACACGTCAAAATTGAACCAATGATAGCGAATGCTAGTGCCCCTTTGGTTTTACTTTTAAGGCTATGGTCCGAAAGTAACTGGTTTGCAGTTTACCGTCCCGAAAGTAACTAAAAAGTAGTGGTTGCTAAAAATCTGGTTATTTTTGGAACACGGTTTCCTGAAATGTGGTTAATGAACTGTTAACCAGCCTTAGGAGCCCGGTTACTTCTGGTTTCGACTGTCATCTGTCATGCATTGTTTATGATTTTCATTATTTGTTGATTATTCGACCATCTAAGTGAAAAACAAAACTGATTTTTTGCAAAAACATGATTTCTTCCCTTGTTATTATCAGGAACCAATTTGTCCCTAACTAACGACAGAGTATGGTCAAAAGTTGGTCTAGATATTCGAAAATTATCCATCAGTATACAATTCTACTACTCTGGTGACAAAATTCTGAATTCTTGGCCTTAAAACTAAAGAAAAAGTGATTATCGAATAAAAAAATTATAGCTTGGGAGCTAGTTGCTTACCTTGAATATAAACGCCACTGGATAGTCAATGTCAGTCAATTGTCAAAGTTCACACGCACGCGCTTCCCAATAGGAAGTCAGGTGGGTACTTAGCAACGGGGGTTCGATAAATATTCACCGATTGAGTTAGTCTGGAGGGAGTAGTTATTATGATTTTCGCACGACGTTGTCGGCTTGAAGGAAACCCATAACATATTTGGAAAAGTGTCCATTTTTTTATATTCAGAAATTGAAAAAATAATGTTAATAAACAAAATCCAATAAAACAAGCACATTAAAGAACAATCGAATCGAATCGAATGTAATTTTTACAATATGGCGCTGGTTTTGACAACAAGTTCGCGCATACGACTGAAACTTCAGGTGGGTTCTTCTTACGTGAAACGGAGTCTACTCTACTATAGAGGCGTAGGTCGATGGATCGCATCCACACTCCGAATTTTTTTTTCAATTTAAAATTGGGAGGTGGAGATTTGGTAGTGGACGTAAATTTGCGGTTGGGTCAAAATTTGGGGGTGGGTGGGTTTGGTCAGCTTTTCTGGAGGGCATGCGCATTTCCGCTGGTTCAGAACCCGCTTAGTATATCTACTTCTTTCTAACATTGGTAACCAAATTTCACCACATTGAATATGATGATTCCCAATAATGTTTACAAATACCTGACTTGAAGAACTCCCTATAAATAAATAACAAATAGGATAATGAAGGAACATACAGAAGAAACCATTTCTGTTGTTTTTAGGTATATTTGACTGGTTCTTTCTGTTAATGAGTCAAGTTATTGCGTGTTTTTTTTGAGGAGATTTTGAATGATTTTGTTTTTATTTTGTATTCAAAGTTGTTCAAAATTGGCATTTTTGTTTCACTGAAACACTAGTAAATAAAAAATTTCCTTTGTTCCAGACCGTCTCAGTGTCTATGCTGCTGCGTTACTCCCACCATCAGATATTCGTGTTTATCGGTAAGTACTGTTATTTTGCGCTGTTATTTTAATTAAAACTCTTCGCCAGATATAAATATTAATTATGGCTTTATATCAATTCTAGATACATTCATTTGACACTTCCGTTTAAAAGATAATAATGGAATAGCCGTTTTCCAGTACTATATTGAAAAAAATCACAATGGACCATCCAAATCGTTTATTTCCGATTGGACTATTGTCCGGTATTTGATTTTTCCAATTTTCAGTCAAGTACCAGATATATAAAGCTAGTCAAAATTGCTATTAACTTCAATTTTCAATGTATTTTAACAATCCGCGAGCTGCTTTGAAAAGCGAACGGAATGTTATATATGGCGCATAATGAAATATTGCAGTTCTCAAAAAATAAAAAATGGTATAAATCGGAGGTGAATATTCATTTGTTGCTCTATATAGGTGAAATCGTTTATTGAATAATTCGCTTCATGAAGTCCTCAGAAATAATATAGTTTACAGATAATATTTTACATCGATTTTTTTTTAATTTTGAATATTTGAATTAAAAAAAAGAAAGAATCTGGCAGTCATGGAGACCTCTAAATAAACTCCTTTAAAAATGTCATTAAGCTTCCATGATATAAAAATTGATTTTTTTGAAAAATATCATACGTCTATTAATAGATCGTACACCCAAAGTAGGTGTAAATTTTTGCAAATAATTGAATCCTTTTTAAACATTTTCTCGTACACCTATTATAAATGGTATTTCAACAAATAACTTAACCTCATTTGAAAAATATTTAGTACGCTCATAATATTAAAATTTTTACAAAAACTTTTTCCCTTTTAAAAGTTTAATTTCACGTCCATTTCAGCAATTAAATTTTACCGTACGACAATAGTAAATGGGAATTGTTAAAGAACGTTTCACAATATTTCGTTGACTCCGCATCTGTCCTCAAGAATTTAATAATAAAATATTTTCTATAAATCCCACATTGTACAGAAAATAGTTGTAGTGTCCCTCGTATAATTTAGTAAGTCATTCACTTAATTAACACTTTTATAATATTGGATAGATATTTGTATCAACAATATTATAAAAGTAAGCATAAATAAATAGTTTTTATTAGGACGACACATGACTAGACATTTTAAAATAATAATTATTATAACTTGAACTCTACTGAGGAGGACAGGTGGGCTCACTGAAGTCTAAATAGATCATGCTGAAGTTCAACTTGTGTTTTACTTATCACCCCGTTATTACCGAACCTTACATAGTAACTGATCCGTAGTCGCTAAAATTTAGATAGTAATACATAAATTGAATTTATTTCATGAAAAAAATTACTGGATTTTTAAAAACAAATTTAACTTTTATTTATTAAGATTTGAATCAGCTCGTGTATCACCGCGACCGCTGGAGGCAAGCCTCCTGCGAGTTTTGCCGTTTCAGCTATTTTTTACGGTATTAAGCAATTGGACTGGTCGAAAAAACGACAACTGTATTGAGCAGTACGTGTTTAGGTATTGAGATGTTTGTAGCCTCCGGGCACTGTTGTCAGATTTAAAAATAACTACTGAGAACGGGGAATTGTAAAATTTAAAAATTATTAGATAAACAGGAAATAAAATGAAGAATTTTCAACAAAATATTTCTTGTGCTATTTGCAAGATGAATTGGTGAGGAGGCTGAGCCTCCTCTTTCCAGGTGTCGCCACTGATACAAACAGCTATTCCCTGTACAGTATTAGAAGGAGACGTTGACGTCATCCTATCTGCGCAAAACCGGCTGGAGTTTGAGGTTATCAAATATCATAGGTTGTCAAAAATGCAACTCATGCGTCTATTTTGAAAACCTATGGAAGATTCGCTTTTGCTATTTTGCCCCTGTTTTTACTGTGCCAATATGGCCTATCATCCTTCATTACCACTCTTAACCGTTTCATATAATAAAACTAAATGACTATTAAAAATAGAATAAAAGGTATATTGTATGATGATCAATTAAATGCCGAGAAACACTTGTTTTTACGGTTTTCTGTTACATTTAACAATGCTTTTGTCTTAATTGAAATTTACCGAGTAAAGTAAATTGTTGGAGAATTAAATTATATGTTTTTTTATTCACTTTGTTAAACAACATAAAATATACCTATTCTTTATGGATAATGGACCGAATGGAAGTTATGAATCCGAACTAAATACATTAAAAAGGTTAATTTGATTATGTTGAATTTGTCGGATTGAATGTTTTTATTCGGGAACAAAAATAGGTTAAATCTGGAATATTAAATAAAGTAATAAAAGAAGAAAACAAGGACAAAAATTTTCGGTTTTTGACACAAAATTTTTATTTTGGAAAAACTGAAACGCCCTCAAATCAAAGACAAAGGTATTAGCTTGAGGAAAGTTATTTACAAAGGATGGGAGGAATAAAGTTTAATTTTCAACAAACAAAACGGCCATTAAAACGAAAAGACCTGAATTTAATTTTAAAAAAAGGAAGATTTTCACCTCCGGTTAAAATTTAACGTAATAAAAAAGATCCTTATTTACCCGAGACAGGATAAACCAAAAACTTTTGAACATCTTCCAGATAAAATTGAAGTTCACATGTTACTAACGAGACGGAGCAATAATTGTTGTCGACAACGACGAAATTATTTATTATACCGAAGTGAAATTTTTATCAGACCACATACTAAGAAGTAACTTTAACTGATTTACTTGGTATACCTCCTAAATTTAAATTGTTGAAGTCTGTTCATACCTATAGCAAAGAATATATCAACAGACAAAAAGTGAAACTACGAAAAAAAAAACGAATCTGCGGAAGCCATCTTTTAAATTAGTCATGCGATCAGGAGGTACCCTACTATCGATCCATGTCCAGTGAACACCTGTGTCAAGAAGTAGTTCACCTCCCCGAATTTCCGATCTATCCAATCTCTCTTATTCCCGATCGCTCCTTTTACAACTACCTCATACTCCTCTCACCTTCTCTACATTTCCTTCTTCGTCCAATCTCTCATACTTCCTCTCTGACTGCACCCCTCCAGCGTTTATTCTTGGCTCTAGCCATAACGTCCAATGGGTAGGACCTTGCCAGCACCGCTGCTGCCATTCCACCCACTGTTCTGTACCCCTGCACCACCCTCGGCCTAACCTAATCTCAGCAGTATCCCTCTCTGCACCCGCAGGAGTGGCCTAACCCTCGCATTCGCCCCCGCTCTTTCACCCCACACCTCCGTATCGTACAGCATACTTGCTCTACCGTCCTACCAATTACCCTCCTCGACCACTCTCCCGGCCCTTTCACATTACACATCAATCTCCCCAGCCATGCTTCCCTTCCCCTTCCCCTTCTGAGCCGAAAGAGTAACTGGTGCTAAAATACTCTTTTTCAGTGTGATTCGAGTAAACCTGTAAGCATTTATTATGGATCTCAGTGTATGCCAGAATTAGCTGCCACCTTCAAGGTTATTTATTTTTGCCACTCCAACATCAAAGGATTTTCGCCGGGCTTCACTTCTTGTTCTTGTATGTATTCTGTGCCTATCGTAAAGTGACTAACTAGCCCCTGTTAAGAAAAACCCGTGAATTTGAAATATAACCGAACAGGTTATTGAAAGCTAGTGCCTTGCAGTTTTCGCAAGAGTAATGCAGATCTTTCCTCACTACACACCTTACAACCTGTATATTTGTGTCTTTTAGGAACTAAATAACATCATGTACGTACCAAAAGTGGAATTATTTCAGAACCTACCCCCTCTCTATATATTTCTGGAAAGAGTGGTTAGATGGACAGCGTATATAATTGCGCATAAATAATAGTCCGAGACTGCCAGTTCTCAACGTGCACTCCGCTAATCTCGCCAGCAATTGTGGACATTTCAAAATGGCTACCTATGCGCGTGACCTCCTGCGCGGTCTGGGGGTTATCGTACTAGTTCTATTTCTATACTATGGTTTCAGACTGTCAAATGTAAAAAATCTCCTATGCATTATTCCGTAAAATTAATATACAAAATACATAAATAATTAAGGTACCTTGGAAAATAGGAGCCAGCACTGGAAAGTCCCAGTCTTGTAGAAGTTTGTCATATAAAAATTTTTTTATTTAACATTAGGTCATGAGAAATCTTTACTATTATGGCCACTTCGTTTTGAAACAAAAGCATAAAAATAATTCAATATTTCAAGCTGACAAATTCTTTTTCTTCGAAAGTACTGTTTATTTACGCCTTAGTTTCATTTTTTTGCAATTTTCACCTAAAATAGTTAACAAGATACACTGAAAAGTGAATATTTGTCTTTCACTGTATAATAATTCTGGATACTAGAACACCGTACATAGACAAGAATAGTAGGTTCACTCGTCGTCGGCACTTTCATATAGCGCTGATAAAGACATGCCGATAAAGGGTCGTTAAAAGACACCTATTTGTTTCGTATATACAGGGGTCGCGCGAATTACTACCTTCACATCTTGTTGATTTATCGATGGAGTGTTTGGTACGGGGGCTGATAAAAATGAAGGGGAATGAGGGGTTGAACCGGGTAGCTAAGGTAAAAAAATTCCATATTACTAAATAATTTTAATTTATAATCGATATTTTGGAAACTGAATGCTATAAACCTTGCCTACAGAATAAATCAATGAAATTATAAAAAAATAATGTTTTATTGATTAAAACAAGGGCATATCAAAAAATATTACTTCGCCCCCGGAGCAAAACCGGATAACAAGTGGGGTAAAACGGGGTATTTAACAAAAATTTCAATTAGAGAGTTCTGAGGCAGCTGTTGCATTGGAACTCATCCAAATCCTCATCCATCCAACTAGTACAGCCTTCATGTGCCCAGCTCTCGCACGAAATACACTTTACCCATCCATCACCTCTAGCTGACATGGAATTGTTTTCTTCAAAAAAGACACATATTGTATTAGTATAATCTTCCTTTTCCTTATCTTCCTTTTCCTTATCTCCCTTTTCCTTATCTTCCTTTTCCTTATCTTCCCTATCTTCCTCTTCCGAGCTTGTACACTCTGTCGATTTTTTTCTAAATTTTTTTTGGTTGACCTGTACCTTTACCTTTCTCTTTAGAATCAATCTGTCTCTTTACTCCTTGAATCTTAACAGATTCATCATTCTGCACGATAGAAGCCTCTAGTTCCTTCTTATATAGTGAATCGATCAAAATTGCAGTTTTACCTCGACGTCTTTTTGTGTTACTATGAGGAACAGGCATTATCTCCTTAGGAGACTCAGCAAAATGTACGGACTTCACCAAATATTTCACTGGAGCCTTCGGTTGATTTGAAGCTACTGGATTTTTTTCAGGTGTAGTTTCCCTTGGTATTGGACTAGAGAAGTTAGGGTTTGGTGACGTTTCTCTAGATGTTCTCCAGGAAGGCCCAGCTACGGGTGATTTTTCTCTTTATATGGCTCTCTCAACACCATTAGCTTCTGCTGGGTCTGTAGACATTCGCTCTGTTGTCTGAGCAGCTACAAAGTCAGCTTCTCCGAACACGTGACGGTTATTAGGATAGATTCCTGTTTTAGAAAATCCAGAGACAGAGGTTTGGACAGTTGCAGCTTTAGCGTAAAGTTGACCAAATAATCTGCCGCCTTCAAGTGGGTGACAACTCTGCCAGGGTTTGCTCTTAGCCACGTTTTGACTTCCTGGCTATTGAACGTACTCAATGGTGACATCCAGAGTCTATAGTCGGTGAGTGCAATGGGGCGGAAAGCACAGAAAAATAACACCGTGTTGTCAGGCGAGATCTATCAATTCTAGATTTTTTGTATGTGTGGCATGACCGTCCAAGAGCAGTAAAACTGGATCATCACTTAGATGGCTTACCATGTATTATAAAATGTAGCATCCAGTCAATGAAAATATGGGTTTGCATCCATCCATTTGTATGACAGCCATAACCCGTTTCCGCCGGTGTTCCGTTAAGCAGTTCAGCTTTCATTCGAACTCTTGGAAAGATCAGGTATGGAGGCTCATAATGTCCAGCAGCTGACCTCTTTCAGCCGAAGTAAGGGTTACCACCTGACGCCTTCCTTTCAAAGCAATGATCTTTGACTGGTTTATAGGATCAGAGGATTAATTGAAGAATGTGATAGCAGGTTTAAGTCTTTCAGTTGAAATACATACTTCTTTTCCATTAATGAGGATCTTGAATAGGTGATTGTTGATGCGTTCAATTACAGGATATGGACCTTGATATGGTGGTTCTATCGGTGTAGTGCCCCTCGTATAAATTGATTAATTTCAGGTCATTCACAAAATAGCGTCAGCAATAATACTTTTATAATATTGGATAGATATATTTATCAACAATGATATAAAAGTATTAGTAAGCAAAAAATAGAAATAGTTTTGCAATTGAAGACATAGTACATTTTTACATTTTACAAATAGATATTAATAAGGTGAACTCCAACGAGGTCGTTGCTACTGACCGGAGTTCATTTGTTCATAGTGTATATTGCACATATAATTATTTAATAAAAGGATAAACCTGAAGTGCCAATGGAATAAGTGTTTTTAATTAACAACAACCCCTAAACCATTACATCGGCTTTCTGGCTGAATTTGTTCTTGGAAACATATGAGAACAATCATGCATGCTTTTTAGTTGAAACATGCTTTTCTTCTTGGCATGGTGCGCCGGTTGAACTGGGCGAAACTTGCGAATATGTTCTTTGAATTTTTATAAAAACATCTGCGGATCTGCTGGCATCTCTTTATTCATGAAAATTCACCAGGCAGCCTCAGTGTGGTGCCATATACCATTTCTGCAGGGCTAGCTTGTAAATTCTCTTTTATTGTTGTCCTAGAAGTCCTAGAAGTACTGTTGGAAGTAGCTCAGGTGAGGGTTCATTTGTATGACACATTAGTGCTGCTTTTAGTGTTCGGTGTCATCTCTCAATCATACCATTTGCTTGTGGGTGATATGGAGATGAACGAATTCTCTAGATTCCACTTAAGTTGGTAAGTGCTGTGAAAAGTGAAGACTCAAATTGTATGCCTTGATCTGTGGTTATGGGTTTTTGTGAACCAAATCTTGATATACAGTTTCTGCTGTTATGTCTAATGGAATGGCTTCTGACCATCTGCTGAATCAGTCAATAACGAAATCCTTTCACTTCGGGTAGCACTATGATGTCGATGTTGATATGGTCAAATCTGTCATGTGGAATTTCTATGTGATTCGATGTGAGTTTATTGTGCCTTTGAACTTTGGCTTTTCGACATTGTAGGCAATTTATGCACCATTTTAGTATGTCTTTTTTTATGTCAGGCCAAATATACTTTTGTCTCACCTGTGTGCTGGTAGAACGACCACCTGGATGTGATAAGCTGTGCACTGAGTGGAAGATGTTTTCTTTTAGGTCCTTGTGGCATTCAGCCATAGCCCTCGTCTTGCCTAGGCACTAGTGTCTGCTTTCTGGTGCGTTTGGTTGGATCAGCCACATAATTAAACTCCGTACCAGGTTCTACCTCACTACCCGGGTTTGCTCCCTGTTCCCCTACATTTTATTGGTAGTTTCTTCTGGTAACTCAAACCAGTAAAATAAATTGTTCCTAGTAGATTTAAGTAAGTGGGGCAAATCAAAAAAGTAAACAAGCTTGATATTATTCATGTAAAAAAAAATCTGTATTTAATTTAAGGCAGCTTTTAACTAATTTTTGGAAGTTAGAATCCTGGTCAGTACATCTAGCACATTTAGACCGATATCACGTAACTTTCTAACTGTTTCAAACAAAATGTCTTTTATTTCATTTGAAAGCCTTGTTGATTTATAAAAGAAGTAGGCGAGCGGTTGTTTCCAGCTGTGCCATAACAACTAACGCACTAGTTGCTGGTTCGGATCCGTTTTCTGGTGAAAGTGATTTTTGGAAGCCTACTATTTTATCCTTTGAGAAATCATAAAATGAATGAGTTTTCAATGACATTTCTTCGAGGCAAATAATGCAATAGTCGAGACCTAAGATCAAGAAGACGAAAATTAAATTCGTTAAAGCCTTGGTTTACTGCCTAACGACAGGAAAAACGGTTAAGCGTGCTTTTGGAAGGTAACCAGTATAAAGTAGAAAATTTTTTGTATGCTTTTGGTCCTAAAAAATAAACGTTCAAAGCAAGCTTTTTATAACAAAATTACTAATATCCTTTGCTAAACAATATTGTAAACTTCTAGTTTAATCCTTGGGAAATCTAAAGAAATATATTTGTGCTCCAACTCTACTCCTACAACCGTCCACACAATACATTCGTGGTATTCTATTTTTAATAAATATCCCGTAATTATGATTAAAAAATTCAATGCGAAGAGAGTCCGACCTGTATACTACTAACTCCGTTCATACCTTTAAACTACGAAAGACACACGGTATCTGTCTATCGCTCGGTTGGAACTTGAAAATCCCGAAAAAGAGTAGCATCGGAGACCGAGTAAGATAGACATTGTGCTGGGATGAGCTTAGAGTGAACCTACTATTTTTGTCTAAGTACGGTGACTAGCAGGAATGGAGAACTATCGATAGTCCCGACTATCGATATTTATCGATAGTGCTTTTTTACCATCGATCATTTTCGATAGTTTTACAATCGGTAACATCATTGTACGATTTCTTTCAAAATGTTAAAAAAATCCACATAAATATGTATATTTATTTCAAAACAACTTATCAACTTTGTCAAAAATTGTCAAAAATTGTCAAAAATGGTCAAAAATGGTCAATAATTTTGAAAAATGGTCTAAAATGGTCAATAATTGTCTAAAATTGTTAATAATTGTCAAAAACTGTCATATATGGTCAATAATTTTGAAAAATGGTCAAAATTTTTCAAAAAATTGTCAAAAATGGTCAATAATTCTCAAAATCTGTCAAAAATAGTTAATAATTGTTAAAATTTAAAAAAATGGTCAATAATTGTCAAAATTTTGAAAAATGGTTAATAATTTTGAAAAATGGTCAATAAATTGTCAAAAACTGTCAAAAATTGTCAAAATGTTGAAAAATAGTCAGTAACTGTCAGAAATTAAAAAAAATGGCGGATTTTGAGTACCTTTAATAGCAATTTTCTCTTCCTAAAGTGAATTTTTTTCTTTTAAAATGTTCTATAAGCAATGGGGAGGTTTCTTATAGGAAAAAAATGCGTTACAAAATTCCGAGGGTCGCAAACATTACCGAATCCGTCTTAGATTCTGACATTTTAAAATAATGATTGTACTCACACGCAATACACTTTCTCTCTCTCTCTCTCTCTCTCTCTCTCTCTCTCTCTCTCTCTCTCTCCCCCTCTCTCTCCCCCTCTCTCTCCCCCTCTCTCTCCCTCTCTCTCTCCCACTCTCTCTCCCCCCCTCTCTCCCCCTCTCTCTCCCTCTCTCTCCCCCCCCCCCTCTCTCTCTCTCTCTCTCTCTCTCTCTCTCTCTCTCCCTCTCTCCCTCCCTCCCTCTCTCTCTCTCTCTCTCTCTCTCTCTCTCTCTCTCTCTCTCTCTCTCTCTCTCTCTCTCTCTCTCACACCTTGAAGGATGTTTTCCCTCATCCTTGTGTGTCGTATTCATGGACGAATAAGTCTTATTCCTTACCGAGCAATCTCTCCGTAGTTAGTAGGTATATCCATAGTAGTGTCGTCGTTTTGACTGCTCTAAATTTGATTTGTAAAATTGTCCTACTAAAAACTCCGAAAAATCTGCTTAAGCTTCGCTTTTAACTCCGTTGCTGGCACTGAATGTTCTGAAGTGGATTTGGAGATATTTTCAGAACATTCTGTAGTTAGTACGTTCTTTTCCAGATATACCCAGGTGCCCAAATATATTTTATTGTTTTGCCCAAGGTGTGAAGTCTATGTAGATGGTCTCTGATCAGTGTTAGTTGGATACCATCACTTCATGTTATTTACCCATAATTAAATTTTTTTGAAGAAACCGTCCATGGAAACAGTCTACCAGAACTATTTATTGCCTTGCCAAAAACTCTGGCTTGCAAGGGGGACCTTTTAGAACTAAAAGGTCTCTAATATCTAGTCTTGGTTTCTAGTCGACTCCAAGTGACTGGATCATTGTTAATTGATCATTGGTTAGATTTCTTAAGATTCTCCTTGAAGCTAGAAATCAGTTCTTCGAAACATTGTTTATTTTCTTTAATTTTTATTCATGTTATATTTTGAAAATCACTGTCAGTATACAAGGAGTTAGCTTCCACAAAGGACCGTTCTTTTTCTTGCGACCAGAAGATAGAAGGAATTTATTCAGCATCGTTTATCCGATCTATACAGCTTTTGGGTCGCAAAATATTATCAAGGGTTCTTTTACCACGCTCCTCTTCATCCTTTTTTGCTATCATATTTTTTCTCAAAGTCAGCAACGTAACTACTTTTCCTTTTATTTGTGTACCCTGTATATTACAAATTATAACCCCTATGAAATATTTTTTGAGTATAAGACAGTTTTTGTGAAACTATGAATGTCCTCGGTATCGATTCTTTTCGCATCAGCAAATGCGGGTTCTCACCTTTCGACGGGGTTGATTGATTGATTAGTTCAGCACCACCAGTCAGAGGCTTAGAGACCTCGACACCTCAGCCTTTAGGCTTTTTGAGCTCTTGGTTATACCGTTCAAGTGAAGAGACCAGTAGCCCTTATTTGGCTCAACAGTCTTTTCACTAGGTCCTTCTTGGAGAAATCCTCCCTTGGTTACTCTAGTCCTAAGAGTCTATATCTCCAATGAGACAGTGATTCACATTTGAAGATAATGTGAGAGGCTGTTTCCTCCTCTTCTGTGCACAAACGACTGATGGGTTCCTCCCTATATATGCTATGCATGTGCTTTCTTAGGGTACAGTGACCGGTGAGTAATCCCGACACTTTCATCAGTGAATGCCTTTTCATTTCTCACAACACCCTTGAGCACCGGAACCCACTTAAGAGTTACTCTATTATGGCTTGCCAGGGCTAAACGTTTTTGTAGGCAGTCCCAAACCAGTCTAGATCTGACCTGGGGACATGCTAAATATTTCAGTGCTATCAGAGAGTATGAGGATCTTTTGGCCTCTATACCCCCTTTCGGTGTTCATTTGCAAACAAGTGTCGATAGCGTAGATTTCTGCCTGGAATACAGATGCAAACTTCCCCAACGATGCGTGGACATTGCATCTGGGTCTGGCATCATGGACTCCTGCTCCTGTTCATGTCAGTTTTGGATCCGTCTGTGTACCACACCAACGTTCCTTCCTGACTGCAAGCTTCTAACCCATCCCAGCTTACCTGGATATGATATGGTTGGTTGTCATTAATTGTGGCCAACATGTTGTCACTTCTCATTTCAAGAAGCGAATTTTTGGTAACATCTGTGATTCTGGAATGATTATGGATGTTGGTTGCTTCGTGCCAATTCCCATTGCATTCCAGCCTGTATGCAGGCATTCTCGCTTCCGCCTTAACATGCAGAGCAAGAGGCGGAAGATTGAGATTGGCTTCCATTGCCGTAGACATCGCCCCCGTTATGCACAGACAGGCAGGTTTTGATAGCTCCAGTACGGCTTTCCTCTGATCAGTTTTTGGCCATCAAACTAAGGCTCCATAGGTAACTATGGGTCTCACCACAGTTGTGTACAGCCAGTGAACGATCCGTGGATTTAGTCCTCATGTTCGACGGGGTTATTCGCTGAGATACACTGGAGTAGCACATATTTTCCATGACTTTTACTAAACTGTTTCCAATTTTTTCCATTATTAAAAAACAAACTGACATGTCAACTTCAAATGAATTGCAAAAAAACTGAAATTTGAGTACTGCTTGTGGGCGATAGATGGCGTTGCACGATCTTTTCAACTTAAATTTGTAACAGGATGCTTCAGTATCGGATAAAGTACACCGTCATCCTTTTTTTACCGGGTCTAACGCGCCAAGATATCATTTATAAATTCATTTGCGAAAAATTTTCTTTCATATAATACGGTAATCCCTCTTTTTAGGTTATTAAGCTCTTGTGTGTATGGCGATGTTGATACTTTAAAGTTTTTCTCTTCATTAATCCGCTTTCTCAGTTGCCGTGCAACTTAAAAAGTTTTATCATTACCGAAAGTATGCTCCAAGCGCGATTGTTATCAGTGGCGGATGGCAGAATCTAATTTATATATATAAAAAACATATATTTTTTTTATTAAATTTTTATCTAAAGCGGATCTGCCCGAGATGGTAACTGAGAATGAAAAATTCGTTAAATACAAACTTAAATTTCATTAATTACCACTTATTTAAAGGACGAAAGATGAATTATTTTTATTCCAGTTTCCTGAATTTTTTTTATTGTAACCCGACGTTGGGCGCCAATTTTGTAACGGTTAAATAATTTTATCCACAATCACACTTATGAAGCATAAAAAGTACCACTTTATCCACTATAGGAATAATGAAAAATACGATCTTAAAGCAACATCTTCCAAAAAAATTTAAATTATTTTCAATAATTTTTGACGTTAGAGCGAAATGTCAAATCACTTTTTGGTGAAATCTGATTCTAAATGACTGTTGTGATTGTGGATAAAACGTTGTATTGCATTCGTGTTTTAGTTGCGTTTTATCCATTTAAAAAAAATTAAACCCTCGAGTATTATTACAGTTTCCTGTAAAATTGTGGTATGTAGTAAAGTGTATTAACAATAGATATCGCAGACTAAATATATTATTCTAACGGTTTATGGCAAAGTATTTTTTAAAAACAGTGACCGTTCAACTAAGAAGCAACAACTACTTCCCGGGCTATATGCACCGACAGATATTGAATTACACTTCTAAGTCAAACGGGGTCGGTATGATCTACAAGACTTAACCAACCATTCTGGTTTGCAGTTAGAAGGGACAACATAACTTGTAGACAAGTTTCGGCGTATTTGCGCCTCATCAGTACAAAGTATATGTTCTCGTCCGAGAGCTAATCCCGGACTGAATCTGACACTAAAATCACAATCAATACATGTTTTCCAGTAACGGAAGTGATAAAGTTGTAACAATAGTTACATCTTCACCTCCTGCAAGTGTTAATGTCCCTTCTAATTACAAACCAGAATAGTTGGTTAAATCTTGCAGATCATACCGACCTCGTTTAACTTAGAAGTGTAATTCTATGTATGTCGGGGGCATATAGCCCGAGAAGTAGTTGTTGCTTCTTAGTTGAACGGTTACTGTTTTAAAAAAATACTTTGTTTTAAAGCGTTTGAATAATATATTTATTCTGCGATATCTATTAAACTTCCTTGCGTGGATAAAACAATTATACAATGAATAATAATTATTAATGGAAATAAAAACATATTACAATAATAATTATTAAACTTTTTTACTGCCGTCACCCGGAGGTATAGAATCCAGTCAGATCTCATTCAGTTGAGAATTTACGTCCTTATATCGCGCCATCTATGGGCGGAGTTACAATGCATCATTCGTGTAATACTGGATGCAAATGTAATGTTGGCATTTAAAGGTGTGGATAGGCCTCTTTACTTGGTGGTATTGCTGGTCACTCGGAGGGTCATCTTAATTGAAAGAAACAACCACTTCGGGCACTGGGATAAGTTCTATTTATTAAATTACTGTACTACTATACATTACACTACTTAAGATTACTAACTATATATAAGTATCTAACCATATAGCATACTTATAGTTTAATGATAACTGATGATTAATTCCTCTTCAATTGATCATTGGTGACTGACCACTGATTGATTTATCATTGATTTCTGAATGTGTTGTCACATGTATATTTATACAACGATTCAAGTTCACCGTAAGTAAATATTAAATATCAAATGTTTATATTTTATTTTACGAGCTGAGCTTGACTTCGTACCTGTCGACCTTCCCACTCATATTTATGAAATATTCCAACGTTCTAATGATTTATTGAAATTAGTTTAAAGGGAATTTATTTCCTATTTAAATATTATTATTATATGAGGCCAAAAGGCATCACACAAACTTGACTGGAGCACTTGGAGTCGCGTAATCTCTACCTACACTATTGAATATTTTTATTTATTTACAAAATATTCATCTTGTTTTGTAAGTTTTTACTCGCGACACCAATCCTGGCTTTTTCAATTTCAAAAATTTGCGTTTAAAACGGCTTAAATAATTTTTGGCAAAATGTCAGGTCACATGGATTTTCGTTGGTTACATAAAAACTTTATTTTTGATTAATTACACTTTACGGTTATTTAAGCAAGATCTTTCCGCTCGGTTCCCTTCAATTTGTTGCAGTGATTTCGTGAAATGGGACGGAAGTGTGTAACAGGAAGCCAGTGAAGCGCGCGCTATTTGATTTGACCAATGAGCGCGAGCGGTGGTAAATTTCGCCGTCATAATTTAGCTTAATTGTAGGTTAATTTATGTCACTGTTTATTGGAGATTTCGTATTTTTTTTAATGATGAACTCAAGCTCGAATTGTTTCAACAACTAACAGTGGTACTGTTAGTGACGGAGTTTCTCACCGTTTTTAAATACTTTGAAATCATAAGTATACGTCTCATATTTTAGTTATCATAAGTCTATTAATACACTCGCTAATAAAATACAATTTTCATTAAAAAATGATTCTTTGTTACCAAAAATTGTTTCAATTAATACCTGAATCGTTTTTTTCAAGATTCTATTCTAATGTTGCTTATTACCAAGGTGAGATGTCAGATGTTACACCGATTACTGTAAAGGTGCAACCACATTATGCCGCGATTTGCCGTTGGCAATGCCAATTGGGAAAGCAAAATTGGCAAAGCCAGCGACTGTAAAAACGTCCAAATAGGTATGTTATGATGCCTTTTGGCCTAATATAATAATGAAATTAAATAAGAAATAAATTCCCTTGAAACTAAATCTAAATAAATCATTAAACGTTGGAATATTACATAAATATAAGTAGCGAGGTCGAGAGGTACGGAGTCAAGTTCATCACATAAATAAACATTTAATAGTAAATATTAAATAAACATCGAACTGAACTAGAACCGGAGTATAAATATACATGTGACAACACAATAAAGGGAATCAGCATAGGAATCAGTAATCGAAAGTAATCCATATTTAGTATAATTTAGTTGTAGTCATTATGTTATCCAGTTAAACTATAGGTATGCTATAAGGCTAGATACTTATATAGATTTAGTAATCTTAAGTAGTTGTAATGTGTAATATTACAATGTGTTAATAAATAGAACTTATCCCAGTACCAGATGTAGTTGTTTTATTCAAGTAAGATGACTCCGACTCCGAGTGACTCCGAGCGACTCCGAGTGACCATAACTGAAGCCGCGAGAGGCCAATGGTTGTCTCGTCCCCACTCTCCGTTCTCATTGACTTCCTTTGAAGGAGACGGACACTTCAGCGATTTTCATTGGCACACGGTTGGTTAATTGGCACGTGCCATACATAATACATATACTAATAGATAGGACACTCCAATGTTAAGGCCTGAACCTAAATTTCAGCGCCCTCTCTTCGTTTGGAAGAAAGTAATTTGAAAAAGTGGCGGCGAATTTGAATGTACAGTCCATTATCTGATATTTAATAATCCACTTTGTTAACATAATATAAAATACAAATGGATTCTGAAGATATTTATTGGTGTAATTTCATTTAAATACAGGTATATAATAATACTACATACATAATAATGTATACATTTCGAGTTATTATAAATTAAAACTAATAATGTTAATAAATATAAATATACATGCATATATTTTTCTTTGTGATACCATAAAAATGTAAAAAAACATAAAGTTTATGTTATTATGGATTTAGATTATATTTATCTCAAGAGCTTCTAAAAGATTTAATTTAAACTTTTAGAAGGTCTTGAGATAAATAAAAACAAATAAGTATTCAGGTAATCTTCTTAACGACCAAATAGATATCAACTCCCTTATTAAACCTATTTACCTAGAAGATAGAGCAGGAATGATTGTTGTAAATGAATTTCCAGGTAAACTCATTCAATAATGTTGTCAATATTCGTATTTAGGCACTTTTTGCACTTTATTTCCATGTAAATTTATGGATATATTATAAGAGTTGTAAAAGTAGAAATGTGAGGAAAATGGAAAACAACAAAATAACAAAATACAACACAATTAATATAAAAAATGACTCTGGGACGAAAGGATATGTTCATCTTATGAAAGACATTAACACAACCATAAATAAAATGAATTCATTAATGCAACCAGAAATAAAGAAGGTTATGAATGCAGGTATGCAACCAAAATTTATAACATTTGTATAACAAATTGCATAGCTACAAGATCCTGTTATTCGCGCCATCTCTTCGTTTGGAAGAAACTAAAAACGTGGTTTGACCTTGGCCATATAAGTGTCTACCCTGTGACACGTGCCAACGATCGCGGCAAACAGCGGCATAGTGTGGACTCGCCTTAAGACTCGCTCGCTTTTTTTTGAAAGAGCGAAGAGTCCTGGATAAAAATAGACACTTTTCGATTTCCAGTTTTCCAAAAATTATTTTTGTGCAATAAATAATTTTTTTATATGGACTTTGGATTTATTTTAATAAAAAATGTTTGTTTAAAATGGTTTATAAACTGCCTAAATTAATTCAAAACCAGTTTCTTTTTGCAAAAAACCGTCGATTTTTATTTTTTCCACCGATTAAATACAAAAAAAATTTTGTCTTAATTTGAAAGTTTCCAAAACTATTTTATTTAAAACTATTCCAAGAACGATAAAATATAGGTTATGTTATGTAAACCCCAATTTTTTTTATTTTAATTTTTTGTATCCGCCGCTGTACAAACGATTACTTATTATTGAAAAATCGGGTTTGGGAAGAAACACGGGCTGACAAGTAAAGAATGAAACTTGGGTTGACGCTGACTATGCTCGAAGATTAAGAGTTTCATAAAGGATTTCGAGAGAGAAAGTAAAATGGGATGTATTAAGGAGAATGTAACAGATTGGAAAATAATTGGAACTTGTGATGATTCAAACTTAGATACTCGCCGCGGCGGTTGAGTTAAATTCAAAGTAAATGAACCGTTTCATATATATACAGTATGGACCAAATAAAAATAATAATTTCATTTTTTTGTAAACCGGTGATATTAGTGGAAAAAATGGACTCTTCGTCAGATCATTTTTGTCGTCATCTATGTGAGCGTGATAACGTCATCAATAAATTTTTTAAATAAAAAACTGGATCTTGCAATACAACAATTGAAAGGTCTTTCAAATGTGTTTATGTACACTTTATTTTCCAAGTATCCCTATAAAAAGTAATCGAGAAGAGTTAAATCAGGGGATTTCGGTGGCCACTCAATTGCTCTCCTTCGACCTATCCACCGATTTGGAAAAACGTTGTCCAAGAAGTCTCTAGTCAAAACAGTATAGTACGGCGGCGCAGCCAAAAGTCATTTCTGTTTGGGAACAACCGGTTTGATTTGGGGAGCAAAAAGTTCTGCAGACATTCTAGATCATCAACTTCAGGTTATGGTGGTAGCCATCAACTCCCGTATTTCCTCAGCTATAAAACTTTTTCAGGTCCTTTTCATTTTATCCCACAACCTTTTTAATTGAATTAATGTTCTCTAAACAATATATTAAACAACATCACATAAAACCGATACTAAACCTAAAATATCTTCCTTTATTAATCCATCGTTATTATTATTAACTATTGATTTCCTGCGACAGTAAATTCAGCTACAATTTTTTCTTTTCAATATTGTAGGTAACTGTTTTTTTTTATTTTTATTTATAGGATATCTCCCAAGAATCTGCAGTATCAATTCTTTATCCCCAAATGCATATTTCACTGTCATGTATATGTATGTGTATTTATAGTTTGTCGTGGCTAGTAAGAAAGTAGATAAATATTGAAAATGTTCTGTAAAATCAATTTGAATTAAATAACAGAGAAAATAAAATCACCTTAATTGAATATTGAACTAGAATATAACTAGGTAAAGTACGAGCTCTTACCTAGTCTGTACAATGAAAAGTGATGAAGAGTATTCAACAGATGATTTAAGTAGGAAAAGGAAAGCAGCTGAAGAGTCGAGCGGAAACTTTAAAAGAAGCAAAAAAACATATAGAACCCTCCTCAACAACCGTTATAAAGAAAACAAATTAGATAAAATCATTAGTCTAAGACAAATTAGATAAAATCATTAGTCTGATAGGAGAACAAGCAAAATAGAAATCCAGGTGCAAACAATAAGTATACAACAAAAATAGGTCACTGAAGAACTAATAAAAATGCAAAAAGAAAACATGAATTTGAAACAAGGAAACAAAGAAATTCGAGAGGAAAACAAACAAATTGAAGAAGACCTAAACGGACTTGAGCGAACAATAGAAGGGATGGAAAAAAAGGTGAGCGGTCGTCGGAGAGCCGACAGAAGTTTGCTTCTTATGCACAATAGAATGACCATTTTTCGTGAATTTTTCACCATTTTTCAAAAATGTTGACCATTTTTGACAGTTTTTCACGAAGTTTGACAATTATTGACTGTCTTTGACAATTATTGACCATTTTTGACAATTTTTCAAAGATTTCAACATATTTGGCAAATTATTAACCATTATTTTTTCAAAAGTTGACAATTTTTGACAGTTTTTTCAAATTTTAATAATTATTGACCATTTTTGACAATTATTGACCAATTTTGGCAGTTTTGACAATTATTGATCATTTTTGAGAATTTTTCAAAAATTTTGACCATTTTAGACCATTTTTCCAAATTTTAACAATTATTGTCGCATTTTTGAGAATTTTTAACAGGTTCTGACAATTATTGACCATTTTTGACAATTTTTCAAAAATTTTGACAATTTTTGGCAATTATTAAACATTTTTTCAAAATTTTGACCTATAGGTGTGCGAGCTGAGTGCCGCAAGAGAGATTGCGCACAGTCGCTTGAATGAGTTATCGCGTGACGAACGCTTTTTCGTAACATCACACGTTTCACGAGTTCACTAGCCTTCCCAAAAGTCCTATGTCGTGCAATAAGAAGCAATAATAAAAAATATTTATTGCAAAAAAATAATTTTTTGAAAATTGGAAATCGAAAAGTGTCTATTTTTATCCAGGACTCTTCGCTCGTTCAAAAAAAAGCGAGCCAGTCTTAAGGCGAGTACACACTATGCCGCTGTTTGCCAATTGGCATGACCAGTTGGCAAAGCCGATTCGATGTAGACGCGATCGTTGGCACGTGCCATGGGGTACACACTTATATGGCCAAGGTCAAACCACGTTTTTAGTTTCTTCCAAACGAAGAGATGGCGCGAATAACAGGGTGTTGCAGCTATGCAATTTGTTATACAAATGTTATAAATTTTGGTTGCATACCTGCATTCATAACCTTCTTTATTTCTGGTTTCATTCATGAATTCGTTTTATGGTTGTCTTAATGTCTTTCATAAGATAAACATATCCTTTTAACCATTTTTGACAGTTTCTTATAATTATTGACCATTTTTTCATAATTTTGACAATTTTTGACCATTTTTGACAATTTTCCGAAAAATTTAACAATTTTTCAAAAATTTCAACAATTATTGACAGTTTTTGACGAATTTTGACAATTATTGACCGTCTTTGACAATTATTTTTTCAAAAATTTTAACATATTTGGCAAATATTGACCATTTTTTCAAAATTTTTGACAGTTTTTCCAAATTTTAGTAATTATTGACCATTTTTGACAATTATTGACCAATTTTGACAGTTTTGACAATTATTGATCATTTTTGACAATTTTTCAAAAATTTTGACCATTTTAGACCATTTTTCCAAATTTTAACAATTATTGACCATTTTTGACAATTTTTGAGCAATTTTGACAGGTTCTGATAATTATTGACCATTTTCGACAATTTTTAATAAGTATTGACCATTTTTGACAGTTTTTTATAATTATTGACCATTTTTTCAAAATTTAGACAATTTTTGACCATTTTCGGAAAAGTTGACCATTTTTCAAAAATTTTGACAATTATTGACCATTTTTCCAAATTTTTGAAAATAATTGGCAATTATTAACAATTTTTTTCAAAATTTTGACAGTTTTTGACGAATTTTGATAATTATTGACCGTCTTTGACAATTATTGACCATTTTTGACAATTTTTCAAAAAATTTAACATATTTGGCAATTATTAACCATTATTTTTTCAAAATTTTGACAATTTTTGACAGTTTTTTCAAATTTTAATAATTATTGACCATTTTTCACAATTATAGACCAATTTTGACAGTTTTGACAATTATTGATCATTTTTGACAATTTTAGACCATTTTTCCAAATTTTAACAATTATTGACCATTTTTGACAATTTTTGAGCATTTTTGACAGGTTCTGACTATTATTGACAATTTTTGACAATTTTGACCATTTTTGACAGTTTTTTATAATTATTGATCATTTTTTCAAAATTTTGACAATTTTTGGCAATTTTTCGAAAAATTTGACCATTTTTCAAAAATTTTGACAATTATTGACCATTTTTCCAAATTTTTGACAATTTTTGAAAATATTTGGAAATTATTAACCATTTTTTCAAAATTTTGAGTTTTTGACAATTTTTGACGATTTTTCCAAATTCTTGATATTTTTAACCATATTTAAAAATTTTTGACAATTTTTCTGAAATTTTAACAATTATTGACCATTTTTGACGAATTTTGACAATTATTGACCGTCTTTGACAATTATTGACCATTTTTGACAATTTTTCAAAAATTTCAACATATTTGGCAATTATTGACCATTTTTTCAAAATTTTGACAATTTTTGACCATTTTTCAAAATTTTAACAATTATTGATCATTTTTGATCATTTTTGACCATTTTTGACAATTTTTGACGAATAAGAAGCAATAAGAAGCAAGCTTCAAAAATGAAAAAATGGCGTATATGACAGCACAGAAATGATAAAAATATGGGAGAAGTATTATAGCAGAATGCTTCATGAAGATGATGTTGAGGACCCCAGGGTAGCAGAAGACTTAGTAGCAGATCCAGAAAACGAAATAACGTTAAACTGCCCATCTGAAAATGAATTAAAAATAACTATCAACGGAAAAGCCACAGGAGAAGACAAAATAGCAGCGGAGATGTTGAAGTATGGCGGGGAACCGCTTCAGAAGACAATATCCTAACTGATACAACAAATTTGGGCGGGGAATATAATGGAACACTGGAATAATAACACCCATCCACAAAAAAGGAGTTAAGGAAGTCTGCAAAAACTGTAGACCAATAACCCTACTTAATATCACCTATAAAATACTTGCAAACATAATAAATCAAAAACTGAAGGCATACTCAGAAAAAAATAATAGGAGACTACCAAAACGGGTTTAGATCAGGAAAATCAACAGTAACGGTAATACACACCATCGAACAAATCCTTGAAAAATCCCTGAAATACAATAATGATCTACACGTCATTTTTATAGACTTCAGGAACGCATTTGACACAATCATAAGACACAAGATTTTAGAAACACTAAAAATGCTAGGAATCCCAAAGACCAAAGACAAAGACAATTTGTCTATGACAAGGTCCCACAGCAAAGGTGATAGGACACCTCCCTGTAAGGCTGTTTCACAGGATTTTCCTGATTGATAGGCATGTTGGTTATATTACAGATTGTCCCACTTGAAAAAATCAAACTGTCTACCACTTTCTATTAACAGCGGCAATATGGTATTTTGAAAATTCACACATGGAAAAAAGTTTTAGTAAATTTTAACATGGAACGAAGGCACTTGTCTGTCGCAAACGCTAACACAGCTGTTGTTATGTTGCTGGGTGGTATGAGACAACTTGATGTTGCAAATGCATTCGGTTTGTCGCAAAGTGTGATTAGATATCGGGAAACAGGCGATATTTCTGAAAGGCATCGGACTGGAAGACCAGGTTAACTACCAGAAGAGAAAGACCGCTTCATTACTATCATGGCACGAAGAAATGTAACCAGACCAGCCTCGGCGATAGCTGAGGATTTACGAAGAGCTAGTGGGGGTCGAATACAGAACGGTAATTAATCGTCTACATAGTGTGGACTTGAGGGCTCGAAGACCATGACGCTCTATACCACTTAACGTTGAACATCGCCATAATCGCTTAGAATAGGATGAAATGCTGAATGGAACAATGCAATGTTTACAGATGAGTCAAGAATATGCCTTTATAGCGATTCACAACGAGTAAGAGTTTGGAGAGAACCTAGAGGACGAGTTCAGCCGGGTCGAGTTCAAGAAGTTTATCCTTATCATGATTTGGGTTGGGATTTTTTTGGGTGGTCGCACGGAGCTGTATTTAAGTAATGGCACTATGAATGGTCTGATATATCAAAATGATATCATAAATGGCATTGTTGAGGAATACAGGGATAATTTATAACCCAATTTGCGCAATCACATATTGTTGGAATTGTGCTTGGCCAAATCGAAGCAAATGAAATTAATCATTCAGGATAACCAGCCAGCTCACTAGATCTCAATCCCATCGAAAACGTTTGGGATTGTCTTATAAAAGCTGTTCGTTCCTATGATCCCCCACCGCAAACCCTTGATGAGTTATGAGCCATTTTGCCAGATGTTTGGTATCACTTATCACAACAGCTCATTGATAACTGTATAAGAAGTATGCCTAGACGTATAGTCTGGAAAATAGGCTAGGCCTTGAACAACGATACAAAAATTCTACGAAAAAACAGCACCTAGGGTCGGTTTCTTTTCAGAGAGCTCTAAAAAGTACATACACCGGTGCTACGCAGTGCAAAGCAATCATGGGTAAGAAAAAACTCCTCTTCTCTTCCTAACTATGACAAGAACCAGGGAAAAGACAAAGAAAACACTTACGACGAATTTCCCGAACTTCCAAATCTTCTGTCCAAAAAACCTCCGAGACATGTTACAGCAGCGCAAAAAAAACCAAACCTCGCCCGTTGATGGAAACTCTTGTACCACGACCCAACTCGCCTCACTACGAAAATTTCCCTTACTTTGCAAAATTTTTCAAAAATCCCTCTCCAGAGCAAACGTCTATTATAAATAAACTTATGGCCATAAAAGATTCAAATAACAAAATATACAACACTATGTCCAATGCCCAGGCAGCCAAATCTCCGGCTTCATCCATCCCATCTTCACGCTCTTCTCAGGCTTCTCAATTCGATCTACAGCAAAATCAATGAAGAAGCCTCATTTTGGACTTTTTCGTCCAAATCATCCTCTCACAACTTATCTTCATCAACAACTCCACTCCAAACCAACAATCTACGCAACCTTCCACCCAAATTCTACTGTCACATGGAACTTTTCATCCTTCTGAACAAAAATGAAATTTGAAGAGGCCAAATCTCTTACCTTAAAGCAAACCCAAACTGCACAGCCCTCCTCAACATTCCGAGGAACATTTGCCAAAAACTTCTCCAGCACAAAATTCAAAAAGCCATTAGAGATAACAAAGTGGTATGCTAACCTCTTCACTCGCAATCTCCTACCTCCAGAAATAAAACTCCAGCCAATACCCACACCCCAAATTTCTCCTTCGTCATCTCAAATCTCCAACGAAGAAATCTTTGATGCTCTCAAAGACCTTCAAACCAACTCCCCAAAATGCTGGAGGAACGTCTCCAAAGCCACAAACTCTCCAACCTCCTTAATCAGAGTCATCACAAACTCTGAAACTCAACTTCACCAGGACTTTCCTTTACAGCCTCAATCACTTATGTCAAATTTCAAATTCCAATCAACTCGCCACTCCGTCACCGATTGTAGAGCCAAAAATTTACACCTGTCCCAACTGTGGTAGCCACGAAATGCAACAAGGCCAAAAAATCTTCTTGCACTAACTGTGGTGGTGACCACGCTTCATACGATGCAAGATGCCCGAAAAGGCATCTCCCTACATCTAAACCCGAGGAAAAAGCTCCCATTACACTTCCAAAACCTCCTATGCCATTCGACTTCCATTCGAAAGTCCAACAAATTGTTAAGATAACTTGCGTTATCTTAATGAATGAAACTCCATCCTCCAGTAGGAAATCGAGCCACTCCGTCATCTCATACCGTCCTATTATAACCACAACTACTCTGTTCAAGGACAGGGCAACAAGGCATATTTTAACTTCTCGACAATATCTTAACCTTGGAAAAATAACACATCCTCATCCTCATCCTTGAAAATGAATTGAATATGTTATCGTCTGCTTCTTTGATATTTATATTGTGGTTCAAGTTCAGGCTGATATTTACTATTGAATGTTATATGTTTATTTACGTGATGAACTTGACTCTCGATACCTGTCGGCTTCGTGGGTTTTATTTATTCATTCTTTAACGTTCAATGATTTATTGAAAATAGATTCAATTTATTTCTTATTTTATTTGAAGCTTGCTTCTTATTGCACGACATAGGACTTTTGGGAAGGCTAGTGAACTCGTGAAACGTGATGTTACGAAAAAGCGTTCGTCACGCGATGACTCATTCTTCGTCTCTTTCTCGGCCGCCCGCTGCGCTAACCCTCTTCCCTCTCTTCCTCAGCCGCCTTCTTCTTCTCTCTTTCGTAGGCTACACTACGGCACGCCTCTCTCTCTCGCGCTCTCTCTCTCTCTCTCATACACGCCGGCACGAGGGATTCCCAAAGGGTCGGAAAAGAGACAGAGAGAGAGTATCGCGCGTCGCTCTCTCTCTAATTGCAAAATATGTTAAAATTTCTGAAAAATTTGGAAAAATGGTCAATAATTGTCAGAATCTGTCAAAAATTGTTAAATATTTTAAAAAATGGTCAAAAATAGTCAATAATTCCTAAAATTTTGAAAAATTATCAAAAATTGTTAAATATTTTGAAAAGTTTACAATAATTTACAATTAACAATTTTTGAAAGTTTTCAAAAATGGTCAATAATTGTCAGAAACTGTCAAAAATGGTCAAAAATTGTTGAAATTTTGAAAAATGGACAAAAATTGTTAAAATTTTGAAAAATGGTCAAAAATTGTTAAAATTTTGAAAAAATTGTCAATAATTAAAAAAAATGTCAAAAATGGTCAATAAATGTTGAAAATTGTCAAAATTTTTGAAAAATGTACATTAATTGGAAAAATTGTCAAAAATGGAAAATAATTGTCAGAATCTATCAAAAATTGTCAAAAACTGTCAAAAATTGTTAAATATTTTAAAAAATGGTAAAAAATAGTCAATAATTGTTAAAATTTTGAAAAATTATCAAAAATTGTTAAATATTCTGAAAAATTTACAATAATTGTCAAAATTTTTGAAAGTTATCAAAAATGGTTAAAAATTGTTAAAATTTTGAAAAAATTGTCAATAATTATAAAAAAAATGTCAAAAATGGTCAATAATTGTTGAAAATTGTTAAAATTTTTGAAAAATGTACAATAATTGTTGAAAATTGTTAAAATTTTTGAAAAATGTACAATAATTGGAAAAATTGTCAAAAATGGACAATAATTGTCAGAATCTATCAAAAATTGTCAAAAACTGTCAAAAATTGTTAAATATTTAAAAAAATGGTCAAAAATAGTCAATAATTGTTAAAATTTTGAAAAATTATCAAAAATTGTTAAATATTCTGAAAAATTTACAATAATTGTCAAAATTTTTGAAAGTTATCAAAAATGGTTAAAAATTGTTAAAATTTTGAAAAAATGGTCAACATTTTTGAAAAATTACCAAAAATGGTCAATAATTGTTAAAATTTGGAAAAATGGTCAAAATTTTTGAAAAATTGTCAAAAATGATCAATAATTGTCAAAACTGTCAAAATTGGTCAATAATTGTCAAAAATGGTCAAAAATTTTGAAAAAATGGTCAATAATTATCAAAACTTTCGAAAAATTGTCAAAATTTTGAAAAAATGGTCAATATATATAAAAAACTGTCAAAAATGGTCAATATATATAAAAAACTGTCAAAAATGGTCAATAATTGTTAAAAAACTGTCAAAAATGGTCAATAATTGTTAAAAATTGTCAAAAATGATCAGTAATTGTCAAAAATGATCAATAATTGTCAAAACTGTCAAAATTGGTCAATAATTGTCAAAAACGGTCAATAATTTTTAAAATTTGAAAAATAGTTAAAAATTTACGAAAAATGGTCATTCTATTGTGCATAAGAAGCAAGATTATGTCGGCGGTCCGGCGACCGCTCACCTTTTTTTTATGCCAAATGGCATCACACATTAACCAAATGTCCATCCTTGGGTGCACAGCCACAGCTGTCCCTACCGCGACCGTGTACTCACTTGCCTTTTTATTCAAACAAACCCTGAAGAGGACTAACTTTGCTATAATAGGGTAGAATTTAATATTTGCATTTCCAATGAAGGATAATTTCAAATCAACTGTAAAATCTTTCACGAACAAGAAAAATCAAATTTTACTAGTCCGCTAGAAACAGTCAACTTGAAATACCCTGTATACCACCCAAGCCGTCGTATCCAAATACATACATTTCCGGATTTTCATCTTTGCCAGGAGATTTGCAAGTAAACCACCAAAAGCATCGCCTACGGTCATCGCCTTGGAGAAAGAGAGAAATCCCAGAATATACCTTTGGAGGAATAAATACAGGGTGGTTATTCTCGATCTGGTGTTACGTGAATGAAAAATGAAAAATTGGAGGAAAAATATTAAATCTGTTCTGCCTTCGACTCAATGAACTGAATTTTCATAGGAGCCGGTTTTGGCATTAAATAATACGCTGCAATTCGTCAACAATTCAGTAAACTTCAATAATTAACGTCGAAAGTACATACATGTGGAACAATAAATATAGAAGAGCCTTTCAGATTGGAATCGGAATTATTAGGAACAATCTTATTCTTTTCCTTAATACTATTTACTATGAAATATCTCATAACAACAAAAGTTGTGGAAAAAGTGACATAAAGCATAGCCAAAGTGACATTAGGCATACTCAAAATAAATACCTACAGCAAATTGTTTGAATAGGTTTGAATCACTATACAATCGTCATAAGCTTTAACTTGAAAAAAATGCACTCATTATGCAGGAAATAAAGGAATTAAATGAATTCCTATGGAAATTGGCCCTTTTGGTTTGAAATTTTCGGTCTTATACCGGGAAAGGAAACTGAGGTGTTAACCGGGTGACCGTTCAATAACATCGACTTGTTTCTAACCTTGCAAGCTACGAGGGAGAGAAAAGCATTTGGCGCGTAAATGTGTGTTTAGCCATTCCTAACTTAACACGTTAACTGCCGCAAGGAATTTTTAGGAATTGTCATGATGACATCCTGTACAGCCGGCGACCAACTGTCTATATTTAATGCATTCAAGTTTTTTCACCTCTTCGCGCTTTCTGTTTAGTTTTCCTGTATTTACTACGTCCAAAGTGTGACAAGTAGAGAGCATTAAAACATCTCTCTTATCTTTTAGAGACTACAATTCCGTTTTCACTTTCTCTACCTAATTTATCCCCTTTTGTTAGTTTTGCTGACGCAACTTCCTTAGGTAGACATTTTCTATTTTTTCTTAGGGTCCCAACGGAGTGAGTTTTTCGACTTTTAAAGTTGCTTTGCGAAAGGAACGCTAGTATAAAAATTGTCGTTTACGACAATCCTTCCTTTATCAAAATATTCTTTACACAGATTCATCACCGTACTTGTTGGGAGAAATCCTTCCTGATCTGTCCCCTTGCCTTGATAAATAGAAGATGAATAAGTATATCCATCTTAAAGAGCTTGATGCCATATTTATGGCTTTTTCCAGGAATATACGGTCTAAACTTTAGTCGGCCACGAAAGGGAACCGTGCTTTTGTGATGCCTTTTGGCCCAATATAATAAATATTTAAAATAAGAATTAAATTCCCTTGATTTTATTTCAACAAAACGTTCGAACATTTCATTATTATATAAATATAAATTAAGAAGGTTATTGAATAGAAAGTCAAGTTCAAGCGTGAAGTAAGTCAAAACAATAATATGTTTATTTGTTTTATCTGAACTTGACTGGTTATATAAATATGCATTCAATATTTTTCTTGGCATTACATTTGGAATGAGGTTATTCTTATACATAGGATGTGTACTCCAGTAAGCCTCAATCTTCGGGTAACGCACCAAACCCATGTATAGTACATTATCTAGTAATTTCCTCATTTCCGGTACAGTTACTGGTTTCCAAAGTGACAGTCGGCTTTTGAACTTTGGTCTACCTAATTTTGCTAATACCTGTTGTGCATTTCGATTTGTTTCTATAACCATTTCTAAGAAATCCTCCATTACGAACAGGGAATAAGCATTCAATTCTTTAAAATTACTTGTAACTAGGTTTGGGTTTATACCTTCATTTTCCATAAATTCAAAGAATGTCTGACTATTTCCAGTTACTTCTTTCCATTCAGATGTTACTGTCACAGTATTTCCAGGATTAGCAACATCATCACTCAACTCTTCTTCGGATTCAGCGTCTTCTGAAGAGCTGGAAGAATGGTCCTGAAAGTCCGGATCTATGACGCTATCATCACTTCCAAAATCCTCGTCGACTTCGCTGCTTTCTGGCTGCAAAAAAAAATTTTCAGCCTCTTCCAATATCTGTTGGTCACTCAATGGCCTATTATTACTTTCCATATTCCTTGAAACTGCTAAGTGATAAAATCGTTAAAAATCGCTCACTTATCCAAAGAATATGGTAATATGGTACACAAATTACCAAAAATGCTACTTTTTGATGATGACAAGAGATTGGTTTTTACTCGAAGAAAACGTTAAGACGTTTTCGAAATACGCCGTATATTTCGCTCGGCGTCGTAAGAACCATGCTAATTGGCAGCCGGCTGCCCAGGTGGTAGTTAACGTGTTAACCGCCGAAAATGGTAAACATTGCAGGCGACGATCAGACGCCAGAGAAACAACGAACACGCACTAAAATTTAACACTACATGAATATAAAAAATATACATAATATACAAAATATACATAATATACAAATTGTTGAACGTGTGGTTTCAACAACAACAAACTAAATATAAAAAAGTATGAAGATTTTTCAACTTTTGACGTTAATTTTTTCAATAACAGTGCTTCGAGTTACCATAAATAAACAGCAAAAAATTTTTTGGCTCCAACGGGCCCCAAAGAAACCATTTATGTTGTTTTGGAAATTCCTCATTGCTAGTAAAATTTGTCCAAGCGAATGGAAAAATGTTGAAAATACGATACATTTGTTTGAATTGAATTCATTGTGGTCCACCCTGTATTATAAAGGATGAATATAATACGAGTATATAGGACTGAAGTAAAGGAAACGGATATATGGCGGATCGGGATTTTTCTTATGCAAAGCCTCCGCGACCGCACGAGTTCGGTCAACATGAGCAGTTGTTTGCCGGTCTGCGGACACAGCATAGCCGAGGGGCGGCTACTGGTCGTTCTCAGGAGAATTGTCCTTCCGCCCGTGTTCGACTTTACCCACACCGATACCACCGTTGTCGGTATTAACTTTAGCCGTACATTCGTATACATCAGATTTTGACGAGCCGAAGAAGTTTCATACCGATATCCGGTCATCCGTTTTGCTAGATTTCCTTATTTTTTTTTTACTTTGAACGTGCATCTCGGAGGTAGGAAATCTAGTAAAAATAAAAATACGGTATTTGCTATAGGTAACTATTTTTTCCGGAAAAGTTGTTACAATATTATTGATTTTCTTCATAGTAAATATCAAATAAAAACAATTAATAACAAATTCCATAACAGAAATACAGTCGATAGAAGCAAACAAGAGCCCTGGGTGGTCGCTGTAGTTGTATTTTTGTAGTAACAATCGATATTTTGAATCGAAAACCAATTATCGATACCATATGTGTCAACAAAGTCGAATCTGTTTACACATCAGGATCTTTTGGAGTAGAGCCGTTAAATCCAGTCGTTTGTTAACTTTTTATTTAATAAATAGTCAATAGTGTGACCAATTTGGTATATTTAGAATCGTTACATTTAAAGTGTTCGTTGTGTTGTTTAAAAATTCGTTTTTCTTAACAACATCCGAAAGTTAAATAGTGTTAATATTGGAATATACCTTCACCATTACCAATTAGGTTTTAATTGAATTTACTGTTTGGACCCTTACTTTGTGGAATCTACTCATATTATGTTATAAATGAAACTAACTGTTTCTAATTAATTCCACTATTTAATTAAAAAATGTATGAAAATCATGAAAGGATATTGATAATTATTTCGATATTGTCATATCATCGTCAGAATGACAGAAGTTACATTTTATGTGATACCTACTTGATGTTTAATATTTTGGCTAGACTAAATAGTAAGTGACCTATCTTGTGATTGACTTAATATATATGAATAGAAAAAAGAAGAAGATAAGATTTTACAAATATTAAAGCTTAGGTAGTATTAGCCCTATGGGGATATCCTGGATATCTTTTAAATTTACATTAGAAGTTGAAGAAAATAACTCAATCAATTTTCTTGATATTAAAATTCAAAGAGTCAATAATATACTTGATTTTTCAATTTACAGAAAACCAACACATACTGATGTGACTATACCATATAGTTCCAATCATCCCATGTCACATGAATTAGCAGCATATAATTCAATGATACAAAGAGCATTTTCAGTTCCTATGAACAAATATAATTTTGATAGAGAAATTAATATAATTAACTAAATAGCCACATCCAACGGTTATCCATTACATATAATAAATTAATTAATTAATAAAAACGAAGAAAAAGTGGCATTACAATTAATATTTCCTGAAAAAACTAGGGAAATACAAAATTACAAAACCATCACATATGCTGGTAATATTTCTAATAATATTTCAAAGATAATATCTTGTTCAACAAATACAGCAATTTCTTTTAAAACAGAAAACAATGTTAGTAAAAAATTGTTAAATGTAAAAACAAAAATACCCCCATTAAAAAAGTCTGGAATATATAAACTTAAATGTCCAGAATGTAATGCTGTCTATATTGGTCAAACAAT
The DNA here is from genome assembly GCA_947563755.1 of Lochmaea crataegi. Taxonomy (NCBI): domain Eukaryota; kingdom Metazoa; phylum Arthropoda; class Insecta; order Coleoptera; family Chrysomelidae; genus Lochmaea; species Lochmaea crataegi. Next base: position 39,928,870 of record OX387433.1, on the reverse strand, counting down.
TCGAAATTTTGAAATTAGATACAATGAACACTCTCGAGCATACAGATTAAAACAGCCAGATAAATCACATTACGCAAAACACCTTCTTGAACCAAAACATTCATCAACACCTAACACAGAACTAGAAGTACTGCATATTTGTGATAAGAAACAAGAACTAGATTTCCTTGAAGAACTAGAAATAAGAAGACACTTAAGAGACCCACAATATGAAGTTGTCAATGAACAGATAAATCTAGGGAGCTCTCCACTAATAAATTGTCTTCTTAAGTAACAATTGTAAAGATCAGCAGATATAGTTTTCCTTGGTTTCCTATATCATTGCACAGTTATACTGATCTTAAATGGGAAAAAGATATCCAGGATATCCCCATAGGGCTAATAATACCTAAGCTTTAATATTTGTTAAATCATATCTTCTTCTTTTTTCTATTCATATATATTAAGTCAATCACAAGATAGGTCACTTACTATTTGGTCTACCCAAAATATTAAACATCAGGTAGGTATCACATAAAATGTAACTTCTGTCATTCTGACGATGATATGTCAATATCGAAATAATTATCAATATCCTTTCATAATTTTCATAATGTTTGCATTAAATAATGGAATTAATTAGAAACAGTTAGTTTCATTTATAACATTAAATTAGGTTTTATATATTTAGTTGTATGTTTAGAAGGTATGGCAATAATGCTGTGTGATTTGTGAAATATATACACCGTGTCCCAAGTTAGCGTTTACAGGCAATATCTCTTGCTTAATCGCTTATTTTAAAAGATAATCCAATACTGTAAAAACTGTTGTGAATGGTATCAAAATGTTATTGATTGAGTTTACTTTATGTGAGATTTGTTGTTATTTGTTGTTGAGTAGGTATTTCTGTTAATTACAAGTTTTTTTTAATACAGTTATGTTAGTTGGTTAGATAGGTGTTTCACATACATAGCAATCCTAATAGGTAGGTATATTTAGTTTATGGTATAGCTAGAAAAACGCATTTTACGTTTTGTGGCGCCATCTACTGTATTTCTGCGAAAGTTTTCATAGTGATAAAATGAAAATAAATAGTTTGCTGTTATTACTTGATATTCCGACAATTTTGAATTTACTATATTTCATTCAACGGGGTTAAAAAGGGGTAGAAAGTTATTTTGGGGGTGATTTGCATCGAAGTTGATATCAATTCTCCTTAATGCTTTTGATTTAAATTATATTTTATTTTGACACGACGGAAAACTCAATCCGATTTTATTCAAAAAATGTTGAACTCACTTAAAAGCATGGTGCAATGCAATACTGTTTAAAATTGGAATGTTAAATATAAAAGAAAATCTTAAGGATCTTATATTTCCGGACGGACCTTACTTAAATATTTTTAAATAAGATATTAACGCTAACAATAAGTTACTAAATAAAATTAAAATTAAAAATTCGTCAAAGATAAAAACAAAAGATTATTCACTAACCTAATTCGTTAAGTTCCTTCGATGTCTTCAAAATTTAAAATTCTGGTTAAACTACCATCTTCAGCATGACTGTCCTCAGAAAAATCAGAATTAGAGTCACCTTCCTCACTAAAATCATCTTCTATGTCGATGATAAACTCATCTATCGCTTGATCTAGTAGAGGTTCCTTTTCCATGTATTTCGCAAGTTTGTTGTGGTAAGATGCATTATCTAGTACAACAACGCCCATGGACAAATTTGGTAATAGGTGTTCTTTTAGCCATCTCGTCATGATAGTCTCCAGATTTAGTAGTCGATTTCCAACGTACATATGCATCTGAAACAAATCCTTTTTCGCTGCCTGCATTTATTATTATCAGCTAAAGTCCTACTGTTGCTTGAATGAATATAAGTTTCATCCGTATATACAGTTGCTCTTCCGTTTTCCCTAAATTGTTTATTTTTTCTTAAAAATGCAAGTCTTAAATGTCGAATTGTACCCCGTTCTACTAACACTTTTCGATAATTTCTCGTTTTTCTCCATCTAAAACCTATCATGTGAATTTCCTTTCGTAGCGATTCCATACTACCAAAGGTATAATGGGTTCCTGTCGTGTAGCTTCTTCCTTCATAAACTGTAATAGATTGGACACTAGTTCACGGCATTGACCACTTAAAGGTTTATTTTTTAATTTACTTTTAAACTCCATTCTAGTAATTATAATTAAACTATTAGCTAAAACCACAACTTCTATAAACTAACTACTGATAATAATTACCTCAACTAAAAACTACTATAATACTACTACGCCACTGGAATTACTGCGATATCAACCGTTTGCGGTCAAAACAGAGACTGGGGTCCTCCATTTCAGTGAGTCTAAAGCGATTGGATGTTCTACCGCGCATCTCAGAAGTCCAAAATCTATGTGCCAACTTACACTGGGAGAGTTATAGTATATAATTTAATCAACAACATTGTTAAGTTTCACATTAAAATAGAACAAATTCCAAATAAGTCTTGAGATTGTTCTGTAATTTATGGAGCAAATATTAACGTATAAAAATAAAGAAGCAGATTTTAAATGACAGCTGACATCAAATAGAATGCAGTCCAATGTTGCAGATGCATGAATAAAAATTAACCGAATTTATAATTTAAATTATCAAAATTTGTCAAAATTACCAAAAGGACACCGTGTTGTCCGAGTGAAAGTACCCTAGTCAATATTAAAAATCTCCCAAAACAATAGCCGTATTATATATCCTTTCTGCAAAACACTCGAAAAGTTATTCGATCCAAAAATTATTCGGTTAGTGAATTTGACTGAAAATCGGACAATTATTATCCTGACATTGACAACACTGATGCAGCTACTAAACATATTATCTCGATTATGTTTACAATTACTAATGTACATTCGTTAAAATTGGTTCCTGATTGGCTACTTGCTATCACCTTTCTTTTAGTTCGCATATTTTCCGGGGCTATTATTTGTACCTGTCGACTGTAAAACATATTTTAGGTATACTCTTTCTAAACTCAATGTGAAGAGAGAATTTTTTAATCCCATTGATGGCAAACGCCGCCCAATGGCGTGCATATATCTTTTATAAATTATTGGATTCCCACGTTAGATTATCTCGAACTGTCATTTCATGTGGTCGTCAAATGCCATATGTTACGTAACGATAAGGTAATGCCAATTTGCAACGCCACCAACAATGTTGGGCGACAATTTGCAACGGCTACTCAGTTTAGAGAGCACCTCAGGTGTAGATTCTGAGACCAAACTAGTACAAATTCAGAGAGTAGTCTTACCGGTTCTTGGGTAATCCTACTTGAAATTTATTTAAGGTACTGAAATTAGATGAAGGTAAATTATGAAAACTAAGAAAGGTAAGTGGGCGCCACCCTGAATAATACTAGCTTATTTGTTATTCACATCAGCATTATAACGACAAATCCTGTAAGATTGGAAGGGAAAATAAACTTTATGAAAAACGTTATTAAATTTACAAGTTGTATATTGACTTTTGTTACAATTTAAAACAAAAAAAATTAAATGACTAGTTCATAGAGGTTGTTGAAGAAGCGAGGAAACATTTATATTACTTTCCTGGAGTTTACGGTGGTGGTGATGGTGTCCTTGGTGTCCTTTTTAGGCTACAGTTCCAGGTAGTGTCTCAGGTAGAATTCTGGTCCAGGTAAAGTACGGATCCAGGTAAAGTTTCTGGGTCCAGGTAAAAAAAGTGCTAAGAACAATACTAGTATCAGGAACAAATTTATCCAATTTAACAAAATCCAGGATGTCTGAAGTATGATCTTACAATGATAAAGAAAATTATTAATTTAATATTACATTGTTAAAGAAAATTATTTGACAACGTGGTTCATACATCCTGTATTTTTTAGATAAAAGAAATACTCAAAGAAAGCAAAAAAAAGATAAAAAACATAAAATCGAATAATCGATTCTACACCGGTTTGAAATATATTCCAAGATAACATTAAAGAAATATGAAAGAAAAAAAAAACACAAAATCATATCGATATATATTCCTGGCACTGGAACGACATTGCTACATAATAAAGATAGGAAAGTAGAAAACTATTAAGAAAGGAGAGTTAGTTATACATTTAAGCGAAATGACTTACCATTCAGATGAATGCACTTCTTAAAGATAAGATACGATAAGTTGGAAAGGTTTCAATGGCACATGTTCACAGGAAAGAAGAATGAAACGCTTTTGCCACTGTTTAAATACTTAAATAATTTAATAACTAATGTTGTAAATCATTTTAACGATACAGTCGACCCTATAAATAACTAACCGACTTAGTTGGTGCAACGACTCGCTTGCATAGGAATCTCGGGTACAATGAGATCGTGTCCCAGCGCCTCGGGTAATGCTGGACCTTCCTTCATTACATCTACATGAACGGAAGATCACTCTCGATAATGCCTATATACAGGCTGACTTAGGCTAAATCTTTGAAACCCGGCGATCTATATATTAAGGGTTTGAGCAAGTCAATCAATGAAGATGTCCATATACTTTATGTCTCCGAAACAAAATATTGAACTCAAGTTAGACTTCAAGTTAACACAGAACGAAATCGTTCTAATTACGAGAGGGGCCCTCATTTACTATACTGATGGGTCAAAAAAAGGGGTTGGAATAGGGGTTCCAGGTCCTTATACTAGGATATCAACAATATTCCAAGCGGAACTATTAGCAATTGATGTTTGTGCTCAAGGTTGCCTCAAAAAACGTCTCAACCCAGTCAGAATATTTATTGTGTCTGAAAGCCAGGCAGCTTTAAGCGCTTTGAAATCTACAACTTTTGAGTTTAAAATAGTCTGGAACTGCAAACAATCCCTTGCGCTTCTGCCTAAATAAATAGCTCTTGAAGCTTCAGAAATATGATCTCAAAGTAATCACACGATACCATCTCTGTAATATAGGCAATTGCAGTGTAACTACTTAGAGCCCGATCAGGTTACAGATCTAGCTCCAAAACGGATAATAGGTTTTCCCAGAGCATAGAAGGTCGCAGTGCGGTAAGGCCAACCTAGCCAATCGACCCCCCTAGTAATCTTATCTAATCTTGTTGGTGCAAATGCAAAATACTGTAATTGGCTCACTTTTATTTTAGCAGCTATGTTGGCATGTTGCCGGCTCTTCCAAATTTTTATTATAACGACCTGTATTTTCTTAATCGATTTAGCATAAAATTTGTTAAAAAGCGGAAAACTTTCGCACATTCTTTCCGAGTTATAGTGCCTTAAAGTTTATTGGAACCATGGTGACTATTAATTTATAGAATTTTTTTCCCATTTCCCATTCAATTCTCAATTTGTTTGATCAGCCACACTTCTTAGATACATTGTGTGATTTTTCTTAGATTATCTTATCATCATCAAACTTAGATCTCTTATGCGTTTTCAATAGACTCCTACACATCCCATTTTGTACCGAATCGAAGTCTCATCATTATCTTTTTTTGCGAATTTCAGTACAAATAGCCGCGAAGAAGTTAATACCATTTAATTGGAATATTTACCATCCGTATGTGGAGCTCTTTTAATTTCATATTAATTGTTGATAAAACGGTAGTACGTTATGTATCGAGAATACACAATGTTTTTAGTATTACAACGCTCTATTAAGCGATTCGCTTCTCAACTTTGACGCCTTATTAGCCCGTGTGGACTAAAAAAAAAAGCATTTTCCGATTGGTTAGGTAATTTTTAAAGTAAAAACTTTCTAAGGCGCGTTGAGCACTTTTTTGGGAGAAGAAAAACATGGATATTTCGTCATCGCCGCGCTTTTATGCAACACACAATACTTTTGTTTATGCAACACAATTAACAATGAAGCGTATTTAGTGTTGCATAAATCATCGTTACGTTTCCATGAGCTATATGTATGCTGTGTATATATGTGTACTTTTTTATAAGGGGTTAATAATTTAATTGTAAAAATTTACATCTACCATGTGCGTACGATCGAAATTTTAAAGGGGGTTAATTTATTTGTAAAAAATTCCATTTACGATGGGCTTACGATGAAATTTTTAAAATGGATTCATTTATTGGTGTTTTTACTTCTGTCGGCAGTCCCATGACTGGACTCTACGTTTTTTGTATTTTTTTTAAGCTGGATTTATATATTCTGTTATTCCCGTTTTTCGCTGCTCGTCGTGATTTCCACGTTGCGGGCGATTCGTTATTTACAGTTGTTTCCGAGTCGACTAATTTATATTGGGTTTTCGCTGTTGGTGATGTTGAAATTTGACTGGCCACAATAAAATTTACGTTACAGATTTAGGTTTTGTTATTATTTTTCGTATTTGTATCAATATATCAAGAAAGTAAGATAGTAATCAGTTCTTTAATGGCAACTCAATTATTAAAATATGTGAAGTTTGACACGATTGGCAGATATCAAGTCACGTGGCACCAACTTCAGTTTTCATTGGCGCAACTGCGAATCACGAATAACAAGATATACCTAAAATTTGGTTATTTGAGAGCAATGAAGAAAGACGTGGAAATGACGTACAACACGCCAACAACGGTTTATAAACGCATGTATGTGATATAAGGTTTGTTCTATCAGGCATTTAGGAACCGTTCTGGAATCGTATCGAGTACTGTAGAGTGCGCAAACTCAAATTATGAATGGACACATACCTTCCAGAAGGTAGTTTTTGTACCGTCCCAGGAACGATACTATAATCAGTTGGAACGTGAAAGAAATACAGTACTTGCGCTAACGATACCTAGAACGGTTCTATCGCCAGTTGGAACCAACCTATAATGTTCTATTTTCGAGCAGCGAGAATCACGAACAACGAATAACGAAGAAAAATAAATCATTTTGTGGTTTTATGAAAGCACGATGCAAGTGAAACTGAATATAGTTCGGCTTGTGAAGATGACTGGAGGCCTAAATAAAATTAAATATACACTGCTCAACAAATGAAGTGGATAGCATAATAATTTCTGAATTTTCTTTGTGAATATTTGAAAGAAACAACGGTATTTACGTGGAATGAAAGTTTATTCAGAGAATAACAAAAGCAACTCAAAAAACAAATATTCAATTAAGAAAAATGGGTTCCTTCATTATTCTATTTACAACGGCTGTTGGGGAAAATTAATACCGTGTAGGACCACCTTAATGCTGTTACTCGATTTGGGAGAGTATCTATTAAATCATTGATGAACTGCTGAGGAATGCCTGCACAGATGACTTGCAATGCGTTAGCTAATTGGTGTAATGTTTGTGGAGGTTGTTCAAGTCGATTCAATTGCCTGGACATTTCAGCCCAAGCATGCTCGATGCAATTCATATCTGGTGAGCATCCTAGTAAAACCAGGATGTTCTACCCTGGCGTTTACAAGTCTTGCTCGGCGAGAACGAGCAAAATTTTGTGCCTATGGCGTCAGCAAATGGTACGACTATAGACTCAATAACCATGTCGCGATATCTTACAGCAGTCATCGTTTGCTGAATCAAGACCAGCAGCTCAGTGCGGCCATCGTAACATATGCCGCCCCACACACAAACTGATCCTCCACCGAAAGGAGTGGTTGACGCCATTAAATTTTCATTAAATCGCTGTCCCCTTTCTCTCCAGACTAAAATTCGACCATCAGACGTATACAACAAAAATCGTGATTCATCGAAGAAAATACAGTGCCTCCAATTTTCAAGATTTCAATTGCTGTGCTCTATAGTCCACCGATGTCTGCATGCACGCTGCGCCGCCGTTAACCGTGGGTATGTAGGGCGTCTTCTTGCCCTCAAATTACGAATATGCAATTTTCTTTTGATAGTCTGGCCAGAAATAACTAATCCAGTAGCTTGTCTAAAGATGCTGTGAATGTTGGGTTCATCCTAGAAGTCAGGACTATTAAACGCTCTTGAGCTTATGTTGAGGCTCGTTCTTGTCCTCCTCCATGTGTATACTCTGCATTCCTAGTTGCAACATGTCGATTCCATGCTCGACTGACGATGCTTTGAGACACATTTAAAGGCGTAGCGACTTCTTGTTGGGATACACCTTCAAGTATCCAACGCACTAATTGCTCCAGTTGCATTGCCTGTAATCGTCGTAGAGGCATAACTTGTAATAAGAAGACTGTCTGGTAAAAACAACAGTAATACAGGCGATATCAGCTTTTCTCTTCGACTAAAATAAAAAAAAGTATAGCCATATTTTTCAGTTAAAAAGATAAGAGCCAAGGCGTAGAAAAAAACAGTGTCAGCAAACAGGCGGTATAAAGAGCGTTGCTGAGGCTTGGAGTGGGGGAGGGATTGGTTATCCTGGAAGAGGACTACCTGACGGGGCGTGCGATAGCAGACTCTTGAGGGACGAGGTAAGAGAGGGTTGCTGGGGTGCCCCAGGGCTCGGTTCTTGGACCGACGCTATGGAAGTGGATGTTTGATGAGGTTTGTGGGACAGTATGGGAAGAGGGATGTGAGATTACGGTGTATGCGGACGATGTGTGTCTGGTATGTACGGCAAAGGAAGAGGCGGAGATAGGAAGAAAGGCGGAGATAATGTGTGGGAAGATTTTGGAGAAGCGGTGCGGATTGGAAGTGGCGGAAGACGGTGGAGTTGTTAGTGAAGAGACGGAGTATGACGAGGGAAGTGGGGGTGATGGTGAAGGGAAGGAGAATTCGTATGGAAGAGACTGTGAAATACCTAGGGATGTGGTTGGATAGCCAATTATCCTTCAAAACTCATATATTAAAGGCGACAGAGAAGGGGAAAGTGAGGGCGGCATGGCTGGGGAGATTGATGTGTAATGCGAAAGATCCGGGAGAATGGAAGAGGAGAGTAATTGGTAGGACGGTAGAGCAGAATATGCTGAACGGTGCGGAATTGTGGGGTGAAAGAGCGAGGGTTAGGCCACTCCTGCTGGTGCAGAGAGGGATACTGCTGAGGGTGGTGCAGGGGTACAGAACAGTGGGTGGACTGGCAGGGGAGTGGCATAGTATAAAGCATGGTTAGGAGGAGAGAAGGACTCGATGTGTCATGAGAGGTGGAGTGATAGTTAGGGAGAAGACGATAGTGTGCGCGGAGAGTGTGCGAGGGACCGCCGCCCGTCTCGAAGTATGCTAGGGTAGTGATTCCGAGACGGCGGTAACGGCGAGCTCGAGGTGGGTTTGGTTGGTAGGCATCCTCTTGGGGATGAGTCCAACACTGTTTGGGTCCTGGACCCATTCGAACATGAGTTTCCCATCTCGACCCGAAAAAAAAAAAACAAAACGAAAAATATTGATAAAAAAATTTTTACTATAGATAAATGGTCATACACAGCATACAGTGTGATCGCTTTGACAACGATTTAAAATAAAATATTTGCAAAAGTTACAATTATCCACTTCAATTGTTGAGCAGTGTATTGAATGGACCGGATATAAATGAAAATAGTGAAATATTCATATGAAAAGAGTTGAATAGTCAAGCACTCAAAATTAAAATTAACACATATAAACAACAATATACACCAGCAGAAAGTTCTATTAATTCCAATAAATTCACTATAAAAATAAATGAAAAAAAAATTATTCCATTTATTTTGTACTTTTTTAGTTCGATTTACTATAAGGTGTGTTTACGGATTAATAGGAGCTATATTGAAGGTTACATTAAAAAAATAATCAACTTGTCCGGGTTACGACCCCTATGACTAAAATTCATAATTTTCGGCATTCCAACCTCTATACTGCTCGGCTACGTAGACATACAATTTTTTCTGTTGTACATAGACCGTATGATGTTTCACTTGTATCGTGTTTTCATAAAACCACCCAATTATTTTTACTTTTTAATTCGATTCACTATAAGGTGTGTTTACGGATTAATAGGAACCATAATTGAAAATTATTCATATACAAATGTCACAATATAACAAATATTTAAAAAAAAATTAACACCTTGCCCAGGATTTCAACCCTATTTCTACTACCTCTAGACCGCTGGGCTTCGAGGACATATTTTTATTTAGTAGACCGTATGATGTATGTCAAAAAGCGACATGCGATAGATGGATGAAACATTTTGAGGCGATGTAAAAATTTATAAATCCAGCGTTAAGCTGATGTCTCTTTTCTAAAGTATTTCCACAACACCTTTCACTATAACCGATATGTGCATAAAATCTTATAGAGACGAATTTACTCTCTGGCCTCGCATTTTCTACCTATATCTACTTTGTTACCATTCGCTACTTATCTGTATCTTCGATATTCTTTGTGATGTTTGGTATCAATAGTTACCATGGAGTGTATGTTTTTCAAATATCATCTTTTAGCTATCTATAAATAAACCGTTCTAAATCTGTTTTGATTGAAATATTTTTCAAAGAAAGACTCAAGTTCTTTAGGATACTTTAAATATGTACCGGGGTTTATGGGGAAGTGAGGATTGATCGAGTGACCTACACGATTACCCGATTTTATCCTATTATATACACACATAAAAATGATCTTTGGCACAAGATTTTAATTTGGTATGGCATATATATAAACTTCAAAATGTATGTAGGCGGTACTGATATACCATTGCCGTTGAGCTCATCATCAAAAAGAGAGAATTGTTACAAAAGTTCAAATAAAAAGACAAACAATCATTGTTAATCATTTTAATAAATTTGGTACGATGGTATGATGGTATGGCATCTGACAATGAGGTTGTCGATCTCCGGTTGGTTTGTGGTGGTCTAGAGATTAGAAAGACAATCAAAAATCTGTTATCTCGTGTGGAAAGCTCCTTGATGAAGCTAAAGTCTTCGTCCAAAGATTTAGTTGGGATTGAGATCGGGAGGCTGCGCAGGCCATGGTAAAACATTGATTTGCGCATTTTCCAGATATTCGTTTGCTAGGTGTGCTTTATGTGGACGGGCATTGTCATGCATGAGCTGGAAATTCGAGCCGACTTGTGCAGCATATGGACGCACAAAGGGTTGCAGAATGTTGTCACGATAACTGGCGGCAATCAAATAACCTTTCAGTAAAACGAAGTCACTTCTTATTCCAATACGAAAACCGCCCCATACCATAACTGTACCACCTTGATAACTGTACACCTCCTGGACAGCGGCAAGTCGTTCCAGATTTCCAACTCGACGCGTATCATGATGAAAACCAAAGCGAGTCTCATCTGTGAAGAACACAGTACACCATACTTGATGTCCCCAGTTTAAGTGTTCGTATCCCCACGCTAATCTTATATCGCGATTGCCCCTAGTTATTGGGGGTACCCGAAGCAGTCTACGGGTGTTAAGGTTGAACTCGTGCAACCTTTCACAGTTAACAAAACGGTCTTGTATAGGATTCGTTGCTCTTGTACGGCCAGTATGTATTTCTCCAACATCGCCAGTCCCACGGTATCTTCTCAAACAAATAACACTGGGTCATTCATTCATATATTTGCGTTGTGCTCATCAGCCCAGACACTTGAACTGGATCGTTGTATCATTTCCCATGTATTTTACTTCCATTCCAGAAGCTTTGTGTCTTCTATAAAGGCCACTAGTTTGACTGGAGCGATCTTCAGTAATGGTGATGGTTGTATTAATTCCTCTCCAAAGTGCTTCAGTCTAAGTTCTTGTAAGTTCTCGCAGAAGCAGAGTATGTGAGTAGATGTTTCATCATCAAATTCACATTTTCTGCATAAAGGATCACTAACTTTGCCCATTTTGTACAGATATTTCCTCAAGGTGCAGTGTCCAGTTATCAAGTCGGTAACTGCCTTCAAATGTCTCTCACCTAGTTTTGGTAGCCTGGTTGAGAGTTCTCCGGACTTATGAAATCTCCTTTAGAGCCTTCTTTAGCGAACTGGTCCGCCATTTCATTACCTGCAATCCCCTCATGTGCCGGCATCCATATTAGAGACACTTTGTTGTCTCTTGCCAGCCTGTTGAGGAATTATTTGCAGTTTTTCACCAGTCTAGACCTAGTTGTTGGATTACTGATAGCCTTAAGCAGAGCCTGGCTGTCAGTGAATATTTGAATTTTTGCGGTATCTGGTGTTTTCATCAATGCGGGCTATAGCGGCAATTGTCTCTGCTCGAAACACAGTCGTATGTCGATCAAGGCTAAAGAACATTCTCTTTCTAGGTCCTTTTATACCAACCCCAGTGCCATGGTTTGTTTTGGAGCCATTAGTGAACCAGATGATTTCTCCAGGATTGCCTGGCTGCATCACCTGTTCCCTAGATGATATGATGATGTTGACTCGCTCAGTGAATATATTCTCTGGTGTCATGCTATCAAAACTCATGTGAAATTTGGGTTCGTCTAGTAATGTCCCAGTTGTATCAGTGTCTTCTTCTCGAATATTGTTCGGGGACCAAAAGTCTCCCGATTTCAGCCAAAGAATTGTCATCATTGCCTCCGCCCTTACAAAAAGTTCAATAAAGGCTTCCATTGATGCCGTCCCCATGCTGTTCGTTGCTTCGGTAATACCAAGAAGGGCTTGTCTTTGGATTGCAGTTAATATATTAACAGCAAAGGACACTTCTGTCCTCCTCTACCAGACTATTGTTCCATAAGTGATCGTTGGCCTTATCACAGTTATGTAGAGCCAGTGAAACACCTCAGGTCGTATTCCCTAGGTTTTGCCCATAACTGTTCTGCATTGCCATAAAAGCCTAGTAGCCTTGGTAGTAAATTTTTCCAGGTGTGTCTTCCAATTCAGTTTGTAATCAAGGGTCACTCGCTCTATAGCAAATACAAGTTCTTATTTTAGTACGATCAGTTCCCATTATCAGTCCCATTCCCCTAATATTAAGCCCCAGTATCTTACCTTTGTTTATCCAAGGTTCTTGAATTAGAACGATGTCTATGTTTTCAGCCACCACTCTTTGTTGTAGGACAGCGGTGGCTGTCTTTTTGAGTTGAACTTAACTTGTAGCACCTTGAAGATCCTTAGAGGTTGATGGTACAGGTTCTCGATCAGTACCTGTTTCTTCCTCGGTCGAGTTTTCCAGGGTTTCAAACCTGGCCCGCTGGAATAGATAGTACGATCTCCATTGAGCCCTCACCAGTCCTTTCATGGACTTCTCGTCAATCCGGAGACTCACATGCAGTCCCCTGTCGGATAACTCGGAGCCGAGGATCATCCGGCGATCTACATTCAGCCCTGGATTCTGTTTCTCGAGCCTCATCAATCCCACTTTCAGATCCTCTTTTTTAGTCTTAGGAAGTAGGGCGAGGACTCGTTGCTGATTTGGAAGTTCATCACTCTTGATGAGCTTCCAGTTGGTTTTTTCTAACAAATAGTCCCTCGTTATTATGAAGGACTCCTATTGTCACAGATTAGCCCGTAGTAGCCGTCCATGTATCGTCTTCTGCACCTCGTCGATCATGTCAGTTAGGTTATTTTTGATAGACCTCACCTGATATCTTCAGAGACAACTGTCTCTGGGAAAATTTTTGGGACCACAGCAGACTTGATTCCTTTGAGGGTCACGCTGTAGTTAATACCAGTTTTAATACCGGTACCAGTGGTACGTTTCGCCCTCTTATCTTTCTTTTCCCCTGGCTGACACAGTTCGCTTAAATCCCTCTGTCTGCTGGTTTACACGCTGTTTTGATGTTGAGGGAGTCGGCAGCACCACATTCTTGGTGTAAATTCCTCCCTCGTTCCCTCATTTTTTTCAGCTTATTACGCTGGGAACCTGAAAGTTTCCCGTACGAAGCTTTTCTTGCCACAGAATTCGCTACAACGTCTCCTGGTGGCGTGGTTTTCTCTTGGGCTTCAGAAGTATCTGGCTGCGTTGGGGACACTTCTTTGTCCATCCTGCCGGATCTTCCAAATCTCTTTTACTAGGAGTCTCTATAGGCTCCGTCATAATTTTTGATATCTCTTGGTCCATATTTGTTCCCACGAGTATGGGAGAAAGGAGGTCAGTACTTGCAGAGCTCCTTATACAGGTACAAGGCTAAATGCAACGGGGTTATTGGGAGGTTATTATATTGTTCCTCATCCACGCAGGCCAGGCAATTAGGCCAGGTCTCCGGATCCACATAGTTCGGCATGCCCCTCACAGGCCTTACCTTAGTAAGGGGGTAGCTGCTCTGCTATGTAGTTTGCGAGCTTGTCAGCGATTGGGTATTCGGTTGTATAGCGTTTATAGCCCTCATCCTTCCTTATTCACAAATGGACCAGTTCTTTCATTTGCCTCCTCTATCCCCAACCTGGGGACTCTCCCGATAGGTAGCTCAACCCATCACCCTCCTATGTCGCAGGGCAATGCACAGAGAGTTTAAATCCTGGAGAAGCCGTAGCAATTCCTCGAAAACTCAATGAACACGGGAAGATAAGGGTGAGTTAAGGATTCCAGCTACACTTCTATAGTTTCGACACGCTTCAACCATCTCTACTGCTCTCAATTGCTCTGGGCGGCTTAAATGTCGTTTTTCCATCTTTCTTCACTTACTGAAGATAATTTCAAGATAATACTGGGGCTCTTGCAAATTTAAATCTTGTTCCCTAGATTATTTTTATGTGTGTATTTTAAACCTACGGTGTAAATTGATATTTGCGAATATTTTTGGTTAAAATTAACTTTTGTGAATTGTTTTCTTTTTGTTGCAGTCGATCTTCTGCAAATGTTGGAGTTTAACGTAACCGTGACTTTTCCAGCTGCTCCTTTGTTGACAGTTATCCTGGCGCTTGTCGGTGAGTATAAAGAAAAAATGAAAAATAAAATGAACAAAGTTATAGAGCTTATATAATATATATATGGTGTTGTTGCAATGAAATATGATCTATAAAATACTAGCGGCTCGAAAATACACAATGGGGATCGCTTTTCTCGGAAAGGATGAAAGGAATCGTACACGGATATATCCTTATTTTAGATTTCGCATTGGATCTATTGCTAGGAAAGGTTGTTTTTCCAAAAAAAAAAAAAAATTATGCGTCAAAGATGGTGTTTAGTTTGTTTGTTTTCGTTTTGTGGAGTTTGTAAGGACGAAAATTTTCGATAAACAACCGGTTTTGGTCTTGAATATGATTTCTTTATGATTTTGAAATGAAAGGTACGAAATTATCTTAAAAAATAGATGAGAACTGAAAGTCCAAGATCTGGCGACGAATTTTGGGAAGGTACTTTTCTTGTAGCATTTTTAATTTTTTGTTGTTTAAACAATAACGACAACAGATAACAAGTGTCACCCTACACTTTTATAAACAAGAGAGCCTCCCGGACATTTAAAAAAAAATACGAATTAAAACAATAATGCAAACGAATGTGCCACTATACACTATACACTAATTTCTCTCACAAATCATCGGGAAACGTTCATAGTCGGAGAGCTGGCGACGAATTTTGGGAAGGTCCTTTAGGCAAAAATGAAAAAGTACAATCCAGTCCTGCAAGTCTTTTATATAACATTTGCAAAAAAAATTTTTTTTAAATGTTTTCTAGGCAACTTGTTTTTTATTATCTTTAACTTTATTATTTATAGAATTCGAAAAAAAATTCCAAGACGTTTTTGTCGGTTATAAAGTATTACCAGGCCTCTCCAAAAATATTTTTTTAGATTCCCAAAAAATATACTTTCGGCAATCTGAAATTCAAATCACTTATTTATTGAGTAATTTAAAAAATACCTGCAAATCGCTATAGAAATTTGGCGGTCTTAAACACTTCTCAAACGTAAATAGAGTAGTTTAATTTTTTTGGTAAAAATTGATAATTAATTAAAAAAAATTTAAATAATAATAATGTTTGCTGCATATATTATGAAGTGTAAAATTCAAGTATTTTAGTCTAAAAAAAAATTGAACAAAAATTTCATTGTGTATTTTTGAAAAAAAAAACATGATATATTAATATACGGAGCCGTTTCCGACTTGGATGGTAATTTAAAACATTTATGATAAAACTTTACTTTGAATACATTTATTATTTCACCGGCAAGTCAAGAAATTTTATTAATTAATCATTTCTTTCAATTACTATTAAAACTAAAAAAACAAGAAAATATGCCGCGATAAATAATTCTTTTATTTAATATTGTAATTGTGTAATTTTGGTACAATGAAAGTTGTATTCTCACAAAATCGGGAAATTATTAATCTAATTGATAGATACAAAATTATTTGTCATGGTAACATATTACAAAGTAATCAGGATAGGATTTATGAATATGTATAAATATAATAGAGTTTTAAATTATGACAATTTTTTGTGTTCTTCTCTTTTTAATACCAATTTTCCGACTTTGGTGAGAATGACCCAAATACATGATTTAAATTTCAGATTGCCTAAAGTACCTATATTTTTGGGAATTTAAAAAAAAATGCCGAGGATTGTTACTTTACGCTCTAGAGCAAAAAATAAATTATAGTTCAAAAAAACTAAAAAACACGCTTTAGAGGTAATCGAACTAAAAAGTTAAAAATAATGAATTAATTTAAGAATAAAATGATTAACGAGAAAATTAATGTCATTGTGGTAATAGCGTGGGGTGCTCATTATAAATTGTTACAATTTTCTTACTAGTTCTATTCCGAAATGCAGAGTTAGTGTATAAATTTAGTACAAAGCACCCCACGCTATTACCACAATGACATTAATTTTCTCGTTGATCATTTTATTCTTAAATTAATTAATTACTTTTAACTTTTTAGTTCGATTACCTCTAAAGCGTGTTTTTTAGTTTTCTTGAACTATAATTTATTTTTTACTTTTTAGTACTATATAAAAAACTTTCGAATTAATCTGAGCGTTTAAAGTGGGTAAAAATCGAGTTTAAAGGTTGCATTATAAATGAAAGACCCTATATTTTACTACTATATTGTATTGTCATCGGTGCTTGCCGTGTGCGCAAAATTTAGAATTAATCTGAGCATTTAAAGTGACTAAAAATCGAGTTTAAAGGTTGCTTTATAAATTAAACACCAAAAAAAAAAAATTTTAGCCGTGATCGGGATTAGAACCCACAACCGGTGAATCCGACGTCATCGAAGACGCGTGCCTTAGCCAGCTCGGCCAACGAACGTACTTATATTGTTTGGATATACTAACAGTTATAATACAAGCCACTTGCTAGGAGAGTTACAAACAAGCTCACAAACTCACATACAGGTGAAGCTAATATAAGCGTGTTAAAAAAAGGAATCTTTTTCGCTCGCTTATTTAATCAAACCACGCCCTCCGAATTAACTCAATTGATGAATATTTATGGAACCGCCCTTCTGACTTCTGACATGACTTCCTATTGGCAATAAGCGCGTGCGTGTGTTCTTTCCTCTTTATTCAAAATTAATCGATTTGTCAATTTGTCGATTTTAATAAAAATACATCGATTTCTGCGAAAAAATCGATTTTTATTTGGATTATTTTAAAAAGTACACGCTTTTCATATTCAATACGACACTGAAAATTGTCAAAAATTTTGAAAAAAGGTCAAAAAATTTGAAAAATTGCCAAAAAGTAAAAATTTTTGAAAAATGTTCAATAACTGTCAAAGATTGTCAAAATTTCGGAAAATGGTCAGTAATTGTCAAAAATTTGGAAAAAAAGGTCAAAAATTTCGAAAAATTGTCAAAAGGTTTCAAAAATTGTAAAAATTTCGAAAAATGGTCAATAATTATGAAAAATTGTCCAAAATTTTGAAATATAGTCAAAAATGGTCAATAATTATGAAAAATTGTCAAAAATTTTGAAATATGGTCAAAAATTGTCAAAAATGTTCAATAACGGTCAAAAATAGTCAAAATTTTTGAAACATTGTAAATAATTATAAAAAACTGTCAAAAATGGTCAATAATTGTTGAAAATTGTAATTTTTTTTTAAAAATGGTCAATAATTGTCAGAACCTGTCAAAAATGGTCAATAATTGTTAAAATTTGGAAAAATGGTCTAAACTGGTCAAAATTTTTGAAAAATTGTTAAAAATGATCAATAATTGTCAAAAATGGTCAATAATTGTTAAAATTTGAAAAAATGGTCAAAAATTTTGAAAAATGGTCAATAATTGTCAAAATTACGAGAAATGGTCAGTAATTGTCGAAAATCTGGAAAAGAAGATTTCAAAAATTTTGAAAAATTGTCAAAATTTCGAAAAATGGTCAATAATTGTCAAAAATGGTCAATAATTATCAAAATTTTTGAAATATGGTCAAAAATTGTGAAAAATGGTCAATAACGGTCAAAAATAGTCAAGATTTTTAAAAAATGGTCAATAATCGTCAAACGTTGTCAGAATTTTAAAAAATTGTCAAATATTGTCAAAATTTTTGAATGATCGTTAAAATTTTGAAAAATAGTGAATAATACGAGCCGTTTCTGAAAATCGACACGTAATTTATATATGATCAATTTACTAAATATCGATTAATATTACTTTAAAAATCGATATCAACAAATCGATTATAAGAAAATAATAATCGATTTATATAAAAATCGATTATTTTTTAACATTCCTATTCGAATTCTGACAAGTCTGAACAAGTCAGTAGATCTTTTTAAGGTCAATCATGATGAATAGCGAAAATGACGAATATTCTAGCACTCCTATTATAATCTAAGATAATATATAAAACTGTTTTAATTATTAAAAGGGCGACTGTAGAAAAAAGTATGTGTGTTCTTCGAGCGTAAAGTAAAATAGCCGCTTTCGAAAGATCGCCGCGCTCCGCTCCGCGTCGCGCGGCAACATTCTTTCTCAAGCGGCAATCTGTTACTTTACGCTCTAAATACACAAATAACTATTTTGCAACATTTTTAGTTTTTAGATTTAAAAAAAGACCAAATATCTCAAGTGTCATCTCATATTTTCATAACCTTTTATAAGCCTCCCGGATATTTTAAAAAAAATTACATCTTAAAGAAAATTTGCAAACGAATGCGCCACTATGCCCTGCACTAAATAGGGTTGTGGTATCGTTTCTATTGGTGGATTTTTGCATCGTTTGCAACCAGTTATAATCGACGTTTTATTCAAATTTTTTTTATCGTTAGGGTGTTACCAGCTATCTAAATCATTGTTGTGAGCGATTCGTCATTTATAGAAGCAATAAAATTGTGATGAACAAAAGAATAGTAGGTACATTTTACAGCAAATGTTGAACATGTGTCTTGAAGATCTTATGTATTTAAGATCGGGGTTGTGTGAACGTATGAATATAAGGCTACAAATTTTTTCTTTGCAAATGATTAGAAAGACTTACTAATTCTCGATATTTTGTTTTTTTATTAATTCCAATATCTTTCTCTTTACAAAAGATACAAATTTTTAAAGAAAACTCTACTTAAGTCATTATTCTAGGAAAAAACTAAAAAATTATTTTTTAATAATATCAACAGCATCAATAATTATTAAATTAAACATAAGCAAGTAACAAATTAATAACGCATAATTCTTGCTCGCGCTCTTGTAACAGCTTGGATTCGTCGAGGTGAACTTGGTATTAAATTATTGATAATCATTTGCAAAGAAAAAATTGGTAGCCTTCAGTTTACCCCACAGGATATTTAGAAGTTACGGTACATGAATATTGTTTTATTCCACCCGGTAAAGTAAATTGTCCAATTTATTTTTAGAAAAATTCAAAATGCTTTCAATAAATTTCCTAAAATGTGCCGAAAAATTCATTTTAACCGGTTGAAAATTGAAAGATTTCTTCTAAATCAAAAATTAGGGAAATTTTAAGTGTTCCGTTAATTTTTTCAATGAGTTTACAACGAAATTTGCGTAAAATATAAATAAACAAAACTAATGAACAAATTTTAATCTACTCGTTGTTGACTCAGTTCGGATATGTCATTAATAAAAACCGTGACAATGCTACTTGTGCATTCAAGTCCGTATCTTTTTTGGAGCACTACAATTTGTCTAAATCCAAAATAATTATCGTTCACTAAATATTGGCTAAGAGCGAAAAATTACCACTCTCCTATTAATCTTTTACTGTCTTGGTAGACAGGCGACAATAATTATTGTTGAAAATTTTCTTTAATCGATCAAAATTTACGTAAACGAATCTAAAAGTAAACGCGTATAATTCTCAATAGTTTTTAAATTCCATTTTTTTTAATAACACTGCATCGATGAACATAATAAAACGTTTGGTGATGAAGCACCATCAAAAAATCTCCGTATATAGCGTTAAATATTGTCTGTAGTTTGATCACAGGGGAGTATTGTCCTCCTATTTGGTCGGTACTTCAACTGCCGAAGAATAATAGTAAATATTGCAAGGCGCCGATCAGCAGCCAGGGAAAAGAAATCAAAACGCGATTTTGAACTAAGGTAGAAGTGTTTTGGAGGCAGTGGCGCGCCGGTAGGAATTCCGAATGAAAATAAAGGAACTAAAATATAAATATACAAATTGTTGAACGTGTGGTTTCAACAACTATCATAGTAGTGTTCAAAACAACCCCTCTTTTTCTTTTTGAATAATTGTACTTTTGTCATCGGACATTTTTTGGTTCGGTTTTCTCTTATCGTACCAGTGGCACGATAACCTTGATCCCTCAGCATTTTTAGCAAACCATGTCTACTAAAATGAAAATCGTAGAAAATGACATGATCAGAAGGCACTGCAATAATTTCGAGAAGATCAAGAACTACCCGAGATCGCAAGGGTTAATCGTTAACTTGAGGATTTCCTTTATCACCACAATAAGTATCAAAGGCATAACAATATCCTGTGGAACTACACACCATCCAGTTCTTATAACCAAAGCGTACTGGTATTCCCTTTATATATTGTTTACAGGAATGTCGACCATAAAACTTCACCATGGCTTCGTCGATTGACAGGTTTTCATGCAAAACGCCCCATTGTTGAAATTTATTTATCCATTCTGGACCTACCTGATGTGGCCGTTGATGCCACATCAGTTGAAATGACAATACATTTTATGCTCTCGTAAAAAATAGGATGTTTTCGATTTAGTGGACTGGAATTCTATAGGATAAATAGGAGAATTCTCTCGCATAAATAATAACTGTATTTCGTTAACAATTCAATAAACTTTAACGTCGAATATACTTACAGATGGAACGATGAATATATATACAAGCCTTTCAGTATGAAATATTAATTATTAGAACGATCTTACTCTTTCCTTTGTAGTTTTCAAAGCACTATTCATTTTATACCGGTAAAGGAGTGGTAGGTCTTAGCTATGAGACCGATCGGTTTGGGAAACTCAACATCGACTTTTACTAACTAAGCTAGCCTCGTAAAACAACCAGGGAGATAATGCATTTAGGTGCGAAGTGTGCGTTTGGTGACGCCTACTTCAACTGCCGAAGAATTATAGTAAATATTACAAGGCTCCGGTTAGCCGCCAGGGAAAAGAAAACAAAACGCGAATTTGAACTAAGGTAGAAGTGTTTTGGAGGCAGTGGCGCGCCGGTAGGAATTTCGAATGAAAAGAAAAGGACTAAATATAAAAATTGTTGAATGTGTGGTTTCAACACTACCTTTATTTTTTTGGTCCGTTTTGATTTCAAGTTTTTTAACCTTTCAGGCAGTGGCAAACTTCCTTCGTCCTCACTTTCTTCTTCATCACTGCTGTTTATATGCTCGATTTCAACGGCTACGTCTATAAGAAATATAGTTTCGGCACATTCTAAATTATCCTCTTTATCAGCATCAGGCGTTATAATAACAATATCTACTCTATATTCAATAGTCGCTGTAGCAGCATCTACATGACAATTCTTCCAACGTAAAAACTTTTTGGAGGTATTGGTGCTAAATGTTCAAATTTCGTAATAAATAAAAATAGGAATTGCAAAAATAACCATAGGTATTTTATATAGACGGCTTCCACCCAATGTCCCCAAACGAGGACACCTTACTAGGAATGGAGAACTATCAATGGTTTATCGATAACTCTCGATGGTCTATCGATATATATCGATATTTTTCACTATCGAAAAAAATCGATAGTTTTCGGTACTATCGATAGTTGAGATGTTTAAGTGAAGAATATAAATATATTATGAAAGCTGATAGGGAGTAAAAATTCTATCAAAAAATGGGACAGATAGAGAGAGAGATGGGAGAGAGAGAAAGATGAGAGAGGGATGGGAAAGAAATGGGAGGGGGGGGGATGGGAGAGGGAGAAAGATGAGACAGAGAGAGAAAGATGGGAGAAGGAGAGAGAGAGATGGGAATGAGAGAAAGAATTATGAGAGAGAGAGAGGGATGGGTGAGATAGGGAGAGAGAAATATATATGGAAGAGAGATATATGAGAGAAAGAGAGAGATCGGGGAGACAGATATAGGAAAGAGGGAGAGAGTGATGCGAGAGAGAGAGAGATGAGAGTGAGAGATAGACAGATGTGAGACAGGGAGAGAGATGGCAGAAAGAGAGGGAGAGAGATGGGAGAGCGAGAGAAAAGGAAGAGAAAGATAGAAAGACGGGAGAGAAAGAGAGTATATTGCGTGTGAGTACAATCATTATTTTAAACTGTCAGAATCTAAGACGGATTCGGTAATGTTCACGATCCCATTTTTTTCTTATTAGAAAGCCCCCCATCGGTTAAAAAGAAAAAAATTCACTTTTGGAAGAGAAAATTGCTATTAAAAGTACTAAAAAATCCACTTTTTTTTTCAATTTCTGACAATTATTGACCATATTTAGAAATTTTGACAATTTTGACAATTTTGACAATTTTGACAATTTTGACAATTTTGACAATTTTGTCAATTTTGACAATTTTGACAATTATTGACAATTTTTGAATATTATTGACCATTTTTGACAATTTTTCAAAATTTTTGACCATTTCCGACAGTTTTTGACAATTATTGACCATTTTTCAAAATTTTTGACAGTTTTTGACAATTATCGACCATTTTTGACAATTATTGACCATTTTCCAAAATTTTGACAATGTTTGACAATTATTGACAATTATTGACCATTTTTGAAAATTTTTCAAAATTTTTGACCATTTTTCAAAATTATCGACCATTTTTGACAATTATTAACCATTTTTCGAAATTTTGACAATGTTTGACCATTTGTAATCATTATTGACAATTATAGACCATTTTTCAAAATTTTGACAATGTTTGACAATTATTGACTATTTTCAAAATTTTAACAATTATTAACAATTTTTGACCATTTTTGACAATTATGGACCATTTTTGACAAAGTTGATACGTTGTTTTGAAATAAATATATATATTTTTAACATTTTTATAAAAATCGTACAATGATGTTACCGATTGTAAAACTATCGAAAATTATCGATAATAATCGATAGTAAAAATAGCACTATTGATAAATATCGATAGCCGGGACTATCGATGGTCCTCCATTCCTATAATTTACCTGACTTATGTAAACTACAATTTCAACAAACTCTACAAAAGTCATTGAAAATACATACCTTACACTTAGAACTACACGTTGGGGTATAATAAACACTGCTAACAAATGAAAAAAAAGGTACTGCTCTTCCAGACAAAGGCGTGAGCTTGTGATGTAGGGATGTTGATATGGAAAGGCATCTTTAATTGGTGGTCCTCCAAGTCACTCGGAGGGCCATCAGACGTTAATAAAACTACGACTTCTTGCACTGGGATAAGTTATGTTTATTACCATCTTTAATATTACACATTATAGTATAACTGAATAGCATATCCTTAATATAATCTAATACCTAATTAGAATGAATCAGAAGGAATACATTCATTATAACTGAATTAGAAATGAATTGAATTGAATATGAATATGTTATCCTCTGCTTTTATGATATTTATATTGTGGTTCAAGTTCAGGCTGATATTTACTATTGAATGTTATATGTTTATTTACGTGATGAACTTGACTCTCGATACCTGTCGGCCTCGTTGATTTTATTTATAAATTCTTTAACGTTCAATGATTTATTTCAAGGGAATTTATTTCTTATTTTATTTTATGCCAAAATGCATCACAAGCTTGCTCACAAAATTATACCTGTCGTTGCGTTGCTCGAACTAATGAACATCAGCGATATAAATTGAGAAGAAAACAACGTAAACTAATAAATCTTTCGTACTCGACTGTTGATATTTGTCAATAGATGGCGCTACAGTGAAATTTTATTTGCTGTCCCCAAATGGGTTAAATGGTGGGGTAAACAGACATAATTATAGATATTGGGCAGAAAATGACCCACACGTAATGCGGGAGTTTCATAGTCGAACACCACAAAAATTGAACGTCTGGTGTGGCATTTTTGGAGACCATATTTTATTGAGGGAAACTTAAATGGCGAGTCTTATCTACAATTACTCAATTTTAACACCTTATAAAATAATTTATTATTGTTTTGCTGATTCGTTACGAATTAGCATGTTACTAATAGTAAATTGGACATATCCCTAACTCCCAACCGATTGACTTTTCACTTATGTATTATACAATTTTGTAGTTCTCTTGTAGAGGAGAATCCAACAATGCAATAATGTATAGGGT
Organism: Lochmaea crataegi; assembly: GCA_947563755.1. Classification (NCBI taxonomy): domain Eukaryota; kingdom Metazoa; phylum Arthropoda; class Insecta; order Coleoptera; family Chrysomelidae; genus Lochmaea; species Lochmaea crataegi. The sequence continues at coordinate 39,904,441 of OX387433.1, read as the reverse complement.
GTTCCATTTAGAAACTGCGAGTGGTGGCCATAGGAACAAGTGCGTTAAAGTTATAACGACTACATATGAGCAAAAAGACGTCCCCCTTTATAAGATTTTTGACGTATTTTTTCATTTTTTCATAAAAATGACGCCTTCAGAATTATGTGGGGTGGATAGTTTTCATTGAAATGCTCTGTATGATTATTTTTAAAAACTCGAGTGAAATTTCTACAAATAAGCTAACCCTCCTTTAAAAATTCCATCGTGCACCTATGATAAAAGGATATTTTCACAAATAAATTAACCCTTTATAAAAATTCTACCGCTTTCATCAAAAAAAAGTCCAACTCGCAGATGATTCAGACGAGGCGCAACACGTCACATTCGGCAACGTTACCAACCCACGAGTCTTGCTTCTACCAAAAATTTTTGCTTTTGATTATTTATTATCATTAAGTAATTTTAATTAATAAAAAAGAAATAAATTGGTATTGTGTACCCTTTTTAAACTCTAAAAGATGAACTTTAAAATACAACGACCCATCCTTCATTATTAAGTAATCCTTTATTATTATTATAAACCCAAAACAAGTATACATTTACACGAGGGTTAATTAACGGAACAAAACATCAACGGGGTTGCGTTCTACCCTTTTTCGTATTGTATTAAAATATAAAGTTATGTCGGGTATCATCGAGAGGTTTTTAACATTTTTTTATTTAATCATTTTTCGTCGGATAGAAATTCACATTAAAATTTATTAATTAAATGACTTTTATTACGAGGGTCATAAGATTGTTTCGTGAGGTTGAAGATGGTCGGAAATAAGTAATCACATCTTATCGCATTTTGGCGTGTTTAAATATCTATTGATCCACCAAAAACGCTTACAACAGGAAAAATCATCAATCAATCCAAAAATCAACCTATTTTCTAAAATATCTTTAACACGTTTTTATTAACTCGCTATGTCTGTAAATGATCTTGAACTTATTTTCCGATGGGTTAGAGACTTGATATTTTCAACATAATTTAGAATTGGATGACAATAAAAGAAAATATAGAAAGAATTAAAGAAAAATGGACTTTCACTTTTTTAGTTTTGACATACATCATATGGTCGATATATATTCAACAGCTTGGTTGATAAATATTATGTCTTCGTAGCCGAGTGGTATAGAGGTTTGGCTGCGAAAATTATGAATTGTAGGCGTAAGGCTCGTCGAATCCTGGACACGGTGATAATTTTCTTATTTGTTATATTGTGACATTTGTATATGAATAACCTTTAATAAGAATAATTTTTTTATAGTACCAATATTTTCAAATTTATATCAAAAATTTAGACCATTAATTTTTTAATTTCGTATATAATCAAATAATAATAAATGATTTACAATGAATGTGAAATTTTCCACATATCTCTGTCATTATCTCACGAAAGTATTTAAAATCAATTGCAACATTCACACTCACAATACCACTATAAAGTAACACATTTTGGCGGCTTGTGATGTGCAGTTTTTGCTAAACTTCTTATATTTCCTCCTAGTTTTAGTTGACATAGGTGCGAAATGTATATTTTTTCCCGAAAGTACCGCAAAACAATGATCTTTTTTGAATCGAAATTATCGGTTTATTTTAAATACAACACCCTATATTTTTTAATACCATCCGAATGGTTTTCTTACGAAAATTTTAGACAACTTTTGAAACTTGGCAACGGTGTTAAAAGAGAATTTCTGTAAAAGCCTCTTATTAATCCCTTGTCTAATTTTCGAGTCATAATAAGAAAGGTACTTTAATCTGTTATTATATTCGTAAATATAACTTTACATTGACTTTATTTGTGTCATCAAGGGCAGTAATTAAGCTAAAGGCGAAACGATTGATCGTGATTAGAAGAAACCAACGTTTTGGGTAAGTCCCTTTAACTTAAAGTTTTTGTACCAACGATTCGCCAATTTTGGACAAAAGTTCTTTTTTATTTATATACAGTCCATTCTCAAGCCACTGAGCTTACAGATGGTATTAAAAAATATAGGGTGTTGTATTTAAAATAAACCAATAATTTCGATTAAAAAAAGATCATTCTTTTTTCTGCGCTTTCGGGAAAATATACATTTGGCAACGATGTCTACAAAGACTTGAAGGAAATATAAGAAGTTTAGCGAAAACTTCACGTCGATATCTTTTTCCATTCTCGAGTAATAAGCCGTTAAAATGTGTTACTTCATAGTGGAACACCCTGTACTAAAAAGAAAATAATAAATTAAATAAAAAAAATTTTAATATACCACATTTTTAAAACGAACTAAAAATGAAAAATAATAATAATAATAGTAAATGTGGGGCGCTTGCGACACTGCTACTATCTACATTTTTATAGAACTGTCGCATGCTCCCCATGTTTATTATTATTATTATTATTTTATCGTCCTCGAAATGTTATCAAGAACAAGTAAATGAATTATAAACGAGTTTGGTAGGAAACGCCGAGGGGTTGGTTCGGAAAAAAAGGAAACTGGGAAAATGGCGTGTTCTAATAAAATTAAAAGCAAAGTTGAATTTTGTCGGTTTGGGATAAGTAAGCAAAACAAATTCCGGATAGATATTTTTGTTCTAAGCTTTTGACAAAAGTTTTTAATGAGTACAATGATAAATGAGACCTTTTTTATTACAGAGTTCAACGTTCTGAGTTATAATATATATTTTGATTTGAAAAAGTCATTTTTATTTACCAATTTTGAGTTTTTTTTATTCAATATTAGCTTCCGCTGTCAAATACTTTTAAAAAAATCATCACTGGATGGCGATACATTTCCAAAAATTGGAAAACAAAATAAATTTCACTGTTATTTTTATGGACTGATTTTAAAATTAACTTCCGCTGTCAACTAATTGTAAAAAGCAGCTCCAGATGGCGTTTGTAATCAAATATTTGCAAAAAACAAATTTATGAAGATATTTTGACGTTTTCTCATCAAAATTAGCGTATGCTATCACTACTTAGGAAAATCTACTTTAGATAGCGTTTTAAGTTTAAAATACTGACATAAAAATTCTTTGTCATTTATGGACATATTTTGACGTATTTTTCATCAAAATTAACTTCTGCTGTCAGCTAATTTAAAAAAGCAACTCTAGATGGCGTTTTAAGCTAAAACCTTGAAAAAAATCTCTGACATATTTTGACGTTTTTTTATCAACGAAATCCATCAGTTTGGAAGAGCATTGGTGGAATAGCAGGAAATGACGACTCGTCTTACCTGAACCAACCTAGCAATTTTTCCACAGTATTTGGAAATATTTTTAAATTCATCTTGTACCGTATTGTGTTCCTGTTATATACTAATGTGGATAATAAATGTGGTTTTGTGGTTATTAAATAATATAGTAGTCAGGATTTACGAGTTATATTTTATATTAACCTTTCGTACAACTAAAATACGTCTTCAGTTTACCGTTTCAACGTAATGTGGGTTGCATAGTATTGCATCGGGTATAATGCTTCCATCTAATACTACCCCTCAAAACTTAGAACCTCACATTAAGTCTAAACTTCAAATAAAATAAAAAATAGTTACAAACTAAACTTAACTCTATATCAATTAATAATCGAGAAGTTATCTTTAAACAGGTACAATTTTAAGATATTTTTAAAATTTTGTATTTGACAAAGGCTTTGTCAATATGTCTGCCTCCTGATTAGCAGTTTCGACATACAATAATTTTAATTTAATTTCAGAAATGCAATTGCGTACAAAATGATGTCTAACATCAATGTGTACGTTTCGATTCATTTGGAGTCAATAATTTCTTCTTCTTCGGGGTAAGGAACGAGCTCCCAAGTACCGTTTTCATTGAGAGAATCGAGATCATCCTGTATTGCAGCTTTCCATTTATTGTCTTGGACTGCTTTTTCATATGTCTGCGGAACTTCAGACATAAAATTTCCCACAGATAAAGCTGCTATCAAGTTTTCTTCAAGATCTAGTTCATAGTCATTAAAGTGTTTAGGTAATTGTTTTTTTCGTGTAAAAGTAGATCTTTTATTTCGGTTTTCTTCTGTCTCGGTTTCAATTTCATCTTTTTCAAGATTTTTGTTTGTGTTTTCAGTTGGTTTTTCTTTTTCTGTTGTTTCTTTGAAATTTTCGCTGTCATTTACATCTATCATTATTGGGTTACCTTTCAGTTCGTCAAAAATAACATTTCGGCCTACAATAATTTTTCCATTGGACTCATCCCACAACCTGTATCCGTTGTCTGTATAGCCGACCATTATAAATTTTTGACTTCGGGAATCAAGCTTTGATTTACGATCCTCTTTTGGTATGTGGTTGTAGGATGTGTTGGGTGGGACGACGGACGAAAGAATAAATATTATTAATAAACTATTTTACTAATATACTTTACACAATATATAATTCAGATATGATATTACATACGTCAGAATATCTCAAGCAAGTGTCAAATTAGAACACGGCATTGCTGATGTGATAGCCCATAGACTTACAATACTCCTCCTCACAGCACTAATGCAGAAGACCTAGTTTGACTCTTGTTACGGCTACTCAGTTTAGAGAGCACCTCAGGTGTAGATTCTGAGACCAAACTAGTACAAATTCAGAGAGTAGTCTTACCGGTTCTCGGGTAATCCTACTTGAAATTTATTTAAGGTGAAATAAAGATAAATTATGTAAATTAGGAAAGGTAAGTGGGCGCCACTCTGAATAATACTAGCCTATTTGTTATTCACATCTGCATTATAGCGACAAATCCTGGAAGATTGGAAGGGAAAAAAACTATATGAACAACGTTATTAAATTTACAAGTTGTATATTTTCAAAAAAAATATGAAATAAAAAAAATAAAAAAAATTGACTAGTTATTGGATGACGACATATGTTGTGTTGGAGAGCAAGAACTATTGTACTTTCCTGTTCTTGTTGTAGTTGTAGATACACTTGTAGAGAAGTTGTCGGAAAACTTGAAGTCCCGGATAAAGTATTCCAGGTAAGGTATTCCAGGTAAAGTGTCCCAGGTAAAGTGTCCCAGGTAAAGTGCTCCAGGTAAAGTATCCCGGATAAAGTATCCCAGGTAAAGTGTTCCAGGTAAAGTGTCCCAGGTAAAGTATCCCAGGTAAAGTGCTCCAGGTAAAGTGCTCCAGGTATAGTATCCCGGATAAAGTATCCCAGGTAAAGTGTTCCAGGTAAAGTGTCCCAGGTAAAGTATCCCAGGTAAAGTGCTCCAGGTAAAGTGCTCCAGGTAAAGTGTCCCAGGTAAAGTGCTGGGGAACAAATATAGTATCAGGAACAATTTTCCAATTTAACTAAAATCCAGGATGTCTGAAGTATTGAAGTATGATATTACAGTACAGATAATATTTAATGTTGAAGAAAATTATTTGACAACGTGGTTCATACATCCTGTATTTTTTTAGATAAAAGAAATACTCAAAGAAAGCAATAAATGAAATAAATAAATGAAAACGATAAAATCGAATAACCGATTCTGCACCGGTAAATACATACATATTATAAATATGTCTATATTTTTAAATAGGTTTGAAATATATTCAAAGATAATAAAAAAAAAACTGAAAGAAAAACAACAAATTCATATCGATATATATTATTCCTGGCACTGGAATGACATTGCTACATAATAAAGATAGGAAGGTAGAAGCTATTAAGAAAGGAGAGTTAGTTATACATTTAAGCGAAATGACTTACCACTCAAATGAATGCACTTCTAAGATAAGATAAGATAAGCCAGAAAGGCTTCAATAGCACATGTTCGCCGGAAAGAAGAACGAAACCCTTTTGCCACTTGTTTAAATACACGAAATCATGTGAACGACAACCGACTTACGTCTCATGTTCGTGTCACGCTCATACGCTTTGACGAGGAAAGGAATTTACATTTCAGTGGTGAATTCTTGGTTCATATTTGATTTATAATTGGTAGAAGAAGAGACACGAGATCGAAGTGGGAATTTCAAGATAGAAGTGACTATTTTCCCGACAGACGGACCTCGATCAGTGCGCATAGAAACGTTGATTTCGACTCTCGTCGACAGTAAATATATTCAGCCTTGAAACATTTCTCGGTGTTGGGTATGAGAAAGGACTGGCTATTCGCCGCCCATACGATAATTTATTCATTCAATCGAGGGAAGTAAAGTGAACGAAATTAACGTTACACTCTCAGTATTGTTAATCTGGGTCCTGGTAATGCCTTCGTCAAAAGGTCAGCCTCCATTTCTTCTGTACACTTGTAAGTGATATTCAGGATTCCTTGATTAACACAATCTCTTATGTAGTGAACCTTAAGGTCTATGTATTTTGACTTAGGGGATACTATAGGGTTACATCCTAATTTTATGGCAGCTTGATTATCACTCCAAATTGTTATTTGTCCGAAATCAATGTTCAAATCTCTGAACAGTGATCTAAGATAAACAGCTTCTTTTGCAGCTTCTGTCAAAGCTCTGTATTCAGATTCTGCTGTTGATAATGCTACGCTTCTTTGCTTCTTGGAAGCCCAACTGATAGCTGCTCCTGCGTATTTAAAAATGTAACCGGAACATGACTTTCTGTCCAAGTTGCAAGCACCCCAGTCAGAATCTGCCATACCTTCTAATGGCTCTTGTGATTTGGAGTATGTTAAACCAACATCGATCGTACCTTTAAGATATCGTAATATTCGCTTTGCTGATTTGAAATGCTCTGGTCCAAAACAATCATTGAATCTTGATAAATAATTTACAGCGTACGTTACGTCAGGTCGGGTAGAAACTAAAACATACATACAGTGTTCCAATTAGGTTTCTGTAAGGCAAATTCTCTGCTCCTCCTTTCGTATTAGGCTCCAGATTTAAATTAACTTCCATCGGTGAGGTAGAAATTTTGCAATCCTGCATATTAAATTTCTTTAGAGTTTCTAGAATAAATTTCTTTTGTGTTAATTTTATTTTATTTTCTTTGTATTCCAAATCAACTCCGATTATACATTTTGGTTGTCCTAAATCTTTCATTTCAAATATTTCGCTTAACTTTTCTTTGATTTCAGCCAGTATTTTTGGACAAGAATAAGCAATAAGGAGATCATCTACATATATGACAATTACTGTCACTCTCCTCCTTTGGCTAATATGTAGACACAAGGATCAGCTTTCGACGCTTGAAATCCTATCCTCTTTAGTTCGTTGTCTAATTTTGTATACCATTGTCTTCCTGCTTGTTTTAGCCCGTAGAGAGCCTTTTTGAGGTGACATACTTTTTCTTGTTCGATACTTCTCATATCTTCTAGCATCTTCTTTGCTTTATCATAAAAAATAAAATCATCTTTATCGCATGCGTCTACCATAATTTCGGCAATATATTGCTCGATATATTCTGGAAACTTCATGAATATGTTTTCTACTAGATCGCCATTCAGATATGCTGTCGTGACATCCATTTGGTTAAGTTTCAAATCTTCTTCGACAGCTAGTCCAATTACAGTTCGAATGCTACTTAATTTGGCAACTGGTGCGTATGTCTCATTGAAATCAATCCCAGGTCTTTATCCAAATCCGCACGCAACGAGTCTGGCCTTCTTTATCTCTCCTTTTTCTGGAGTGCATTTATTTTTCAAAACCATTTTGTGATCAATAATTTTCATATCCTTTTCTTTCTTGACAATTTTCCAAGTTCCATTCTTAATGTGAGCTTTTACTTCTCCTTTAATAACGTCATGCCATTCCTCATTTTCGAAATCCTTATTACATATAAATGTGAGTTCATCTACGTCTACATTTAATGGTTCTTGATTCTCACCAGAACATGAAACTGTATTTGTCATCTCATAATCATGATGCCAATTCGGAATTTTACTTTCTCTACGGGGTCTTGGCTCTTCGTTTATACAACTTCTTATGTTCAATGGTTCATGACTTATACCTTCTCGGATGTCAGGCTCTTCGTTGACTTCAAGCTCATTATTTTCAGATTCTCGCTCAGTAGGTATAACTTCATTTTCATGAGTAAGTTTTGATGAGAACTCGACTTCTATGATAGGTAAGTCTTTGTTCTTCTTTCTTTGTTGTTTCTTCCCCTTTATGTCGGTATTTTTATTAACCCTATTTTCTTTGTCAGGTGTCATGTGTTCTTGTTCTTCAAGCTCCTTTAAAAACTCTTCATAGTTTTCTTCGGTACGGTCTTCACCCTTATAATACATTTTATCAATAAATTTTACGTCTCTGCTTATTATAATACTTTGTTTTTCAGGAATATAAATCCGATAACCTTTTGCTAGCTGTGCTTAGCCCATGAAAACTCCTTCTACAGATTTTGGTGTAAATTTGCCTTGTCTATTTTTGTTTAGGACGAAAGCTTTACACCCAAATATCTGTAGGTGATTTCCAGATGGAGTGCGGCCGGTCCATTTTTCATATGGTGTACAACCTTTCAGGGCTTTAGCTGGACTTCTGTTAATGAGATAATTCGCAGTGTATACCGCCTCGGCCCACATTTTTTGAGGTATGCTACCTTCGATCATCAAACACCGTGCTCTATCAAGAAGAGACCTATTTTTGCGTTCGCTTTGGCCGTTCTGTTGAGGTGTGTAAGGTGATGTGAGCCTTCTCTTGATTCCATTTTGTTTCAGGAAGTTATCAAATTCTATATCGCAGTATTCCTTTTCGTTATCAGATTGTAAGCTTTTTATCGGTTTGTTGTGAAATTTTTCAACTTTGCTTTTGTATTCTTTGAATTTCTCAAAAACTTCACTTTTGTGCGATATGAAGTGGACATAACAATATTTAGTGTAGTCGCAGACGTCACTATGCACAATTTCCAGAGCTTGTGTAGACTGTGGTCCGTCTAGGGATGAAAATGGTAGTCTAGTCATCTTTCCTTTAATGCATACTTCGCAGTCCGGTAAATTTCCTTTTTCTAGTACCAATCCTTTAATTAGGTTCTTGTTTGCAGCTAACTTTAAGTCATTCTCATTAATATGTCCAAGTTTACGATGCCAAATTTCAATATTGTTAACAGTTTTTGCTATATTTGCTTTTTCTTCCTTTGTGTAGTACAGGCCGTTTTCTTTTGCAGCAGTTAGAGTTACTTCACCTTTTTGGTTTTTAATGTATGCCTTATCTTTGGTGAACAATATGGTGTTTCCTTTTTCAGTGATCTTTGCGACTGACATCAGGTTTGTTGCCAGGCTAGGTACATATAATGTATCAAGAAGGTTAATTGTTTCATTTTGGATGTATATACGTACTTTACCTTTACCTTCAACTTTAGTAGTGTGATTTTCAGACGCTAACCGCAAAGTTCCAGTTTCAGAATTCATGTTCACAAAATGTTCTTCCTGTGCACACATATGGGACGTGCAACCACTGTCAAGGCACCAGGTATCTGCAGAGGTAATTGACAAACAAGTAGGCGTTATACTGAAGTGAAATCAAATAGCAGATAGCAAAATGTGAAAAATGGTCAATAAAATTTACATAGTATCGCACCCCATTAAAGGTTGCTGGCACTATAGGTCCACACACGTCTCTTGATACCACCTCCAGAATACGTTTTGGTTTTCTTTCTTCAGAAATTGATTTGAAAGGTTGTCTTGTCTGTTTTCCTTGTAAACAAACTTCACAAATGCCTGGAGCAGGATATTTGCATGAATAACCCATTCGTCTATGCTGCAACATGCTGTCAATTTCTGTTAGATTGGCCTGTAAGTTTTCTTGCAATTTTAGTTCTATACTATACAAGTTTCCATTTAGTTTTCCTTGTAAGACAGTTTTTCCATTTCTCATAATTTTCACTTGTTTATCTTCAAAGACAACCTGGAAATTGTTCTGTTACAATTTTTTTCTTACACTGAGCAGATTATGAAAAAGATTATTACAAACCCAAACATCCTTCAACAATACATTTTTATTATCATCGCTTCTCAAGTGTAAGTTCCCTTGTTTATTAGTTGCTTTTATTGTTTCTCCCTGTTTGGCTATGTTTATAGAGACTGACACGTCTTTCATGTCATATAAGTGTCTCCCAACATCTTCATTCACTAAATGGTTGGTTGCACCACTGTCGATGATAAATTTGATTTCATTGTCATTTCTCTGGGTTACTAACATAGTGGGGGGTTCCAGATTGGCTGATGTTATAAAGGCAATATCTTCATCGTTCGTTTGAGCGATACTTGCCTTGTTTCTTTCTTTATTGCTTTTCAAAATTGGGCACTTCATATGACCTTTATTTTGACAGTAATGACATTTGAATGGAGAAGGTTTTTGCTTAGTGGTATTCGTTTTCTTAAAAAAACTTTTTGACTTGCCGGTGAACACTGCTGCATTACTACTGTCTTCATCTTCACAAACTTTACTGTTTTTTCTGGACTCCTCAAGTAGCAATTTATTTTTAACAAAATTCAGAGTGACTTTATCTTCATCATTGCAAAAAAGAACATCAATGGCTGTGACTACAGCATCATACGAATCAGGCATGGAGAATTAATCTCATTGTTTTCATGCTTCCCACCAGCTGCTTTAAGTTCGCAGACAGTTTGCTCATATTCTGTTGAAAAATTTGTTAATGGTGATCCACCAGAAAATTTCATGCTTCTTAATTTCTTCTGCAACATTACCTGATTTGATATGCCTTTCTTGGTATATGTCTTACTTAAAGCTTCAAGAATGACTTTGGCTGTTTCCTTGCATTTTATTATTTCCAACATATTATCGGCCAGCACTGAACGATAATATTTCGAGCTTTAACATCTTTCTTTTTCCAATCCGCTTGTTCTTCGGCTGTAGTAGGGCAATCAGTTGATAAAACATTTAAACAACCATCTTGTTCCATGAGAAGTTTTACCCGAAACTCCCAATTTGAGAATCACGTGCCTTTGAACGGTGTAACATTATGTGTCACGAGGTGATTTATAGCTGATTTTTGTACCCCCGTTTCTCACCTATACTACTAAATTATAGCTGGGCCCATAACCTGTGGTTTTGTGGTTATTAAATAATGTTACGAGTTATATTTAATATAAACCTTTCGTACAACTCAAAAACGTCTTATGCTTTTTGACAAGTTCTGTCTCATTGGTTCACCTCCTTCTCAACCGAGGCGCCATCATTCAGTTTACCGTTTCAACGTAATGTGGGTTGCATAGTATTGCATCGGGTATAATGCTTCCATCTAATAATAAATGTATTATTATTAGTTCCTGCTGTCAACTAGTTTCAAAAATGAATTCTAGATTGCGATTTTAGTGGAAAGTAGTCATTTATGGACATATTTTTAGGTTATTTACATCAGAATGCATCTACTCGATTAGTAATGTCAACTTCAGCTGCCAACTACCTAATTTAAAAAATCAACTCTAGATGTCGATTTACGTGGAAAACTAAATTTATGGTGATTAATGAACATCATTTTACGAAAATTTGCATCAGAATGCATCTACCCGTTGTCAACTTCAGCTGTCAACTAATTTAAAATATAAACTCTAGATGGCGATTTACGTAAAAAACTGAACTTCTCGACAATATATGTACATATTTTTACGTCATTTAAATCAGAATGCATCTAATCGATGAGTAATGTCAACGTCAGCTGTCAACTAATTTGAAAAATCAACTCTAGATGGCGATTTAAGCGGAAAATTAAATGTCTCTACAATTTATGGACATATTTTGATGTTTTTCACACCAATATGCATTGTACTCAACGAAATTCATCAGGTTCAGTTAACTAATTTGAAAAATCAACTATAGATGGAGCTTTTAGAGGAAAGGAAAGGGGGTGTAAATGGGGAAATTTATTGCAATAGTGGTTGGTAGTGAAGATTATTTAAAACGAAGACGTGAATTTAATTGAATTTAAGAAAACCAGAGTTTTTTCAGTTACCAAAAGTAATCAGAAATATTCAAAGGTAAATAAAGTACGAAAGGAAATATTTATTATGATATACTTAAATTAAAGGTATACCTTACTTGTGAGAAGTCTAGAAAAAGCACAATTGCAGACAAAATACTTTACTTTTGCTGATGACATTATTCTGTTCTATACAAGTACAATTTAAAAGAACTGGAAGAAAAAAGGTGAACAATGATTTGAAGAAAAACCAGAGATGGTTGATAAGGAATAAGCTGTAGTACTAATTTGAAAAAGTTACTGGTATGTTCTTTATACAAAAAAATATGAATTCAGTTGATATTCAGATAAAAATAGGAAATGAAAATATAAATAAGGTGAGAAAATACATTGAAACAAATATATGGATCAAATAGAAAAAATTTATGTTTGCCAATTATTGGTCTACTTTACCAATGGGATCACTAAAACCACAAGACGTTGAAACTAATCGGTGACACTTATTTCTTACCAATTTTCAGCTACCTAATTCCAGTGAGGGCACTTGGGGGATAACCTTCATAGATAAAACACATAGGATTCAAAATAGTGTAGAGAATGTTTTGTGCTAGTTCAGTTACAGAACGTCCACAGGCATATATTTTGTATACGTACTTATGTATTTTACTAATTGTGACTTTCTCCAATGTGTTTCCTTCATTAGGAAATAAACTTTTGTAAATTGCAATTTTTGTAATGTTAAAATAAAGTACTTAAAAAAATGATTTTCTTGTATGATAAGAAATTATTTAAATATATTTTATATTAAAAATCTGTGCATGTTAAACTATTTCATTAATCTGTTATAAGCTTTAGCAGCTCATTTACTGTTATTTTGATATTATTATGACTGATCAAAGCGATGTCATCGAGATACTGCAATATGTATGTTTGCAAATTTAAATGTTCTGTTGCTAAATCATAGTTATAACAAGATAGATAGATTGTAGAGCAAATAGGACAGTGAGGAGCACTGGAGAAGTCCTTAAATGTTTGGCATAAAACTGTAATTCACTTTTACTTGTGTTGTTCTATCACTAAGGTAGTTTTAAAGATTAATAACAAGTATTTAGAACACATCATTTCATATAGTTTGTAGAACATACCACAGTTCCATACACCATCAAACGCTTCAGTCATGCCTAGAAAAAGAGCAGCACTATGTTTTCATCATAGTCTAAAGGTTTGTATATTTGATGTCAAGTTTGATAGTGAATGCGTACTTGAGCATTTTGTCCAAAACCAATCTGGTATCAAGATATATATGTATTTTCTGATATCCTTCAGTTAAAATATTTTTGATTTCAAAATTTTTTGCCAGAATAGACAAAATTTACTCGTAATCCTATAAAGCCTATTGGTAAATTGAGCAGTAAATATGAAGCATTCTAATTATCTTATTTTAACTTCAACAGTTCACTTATCACTCATAGTGCCTAAGCTAGATAAGTATAACAGGCCATATGATAGGTAGGTATCAAGTTGAAGACAAAATACTGATTCTATCTTTGAACAATGTTTAATGATCGAAGGATTATACACTTTATATTTAGGAAAAAGAAGTTACATAGTGTATAGTAAATTACTTCTCGTGCAACTCTGTATATCCAATATTTTCATAATTTCTTGTAAAGGCTTGACCAGTTAGAAGCAATCATCTTTTCGTTCATCTCTTGGATATTATTAATTCTATAATTATTGTTTTATTACTTCTTATTAATAGGGCCAAATTTGTGTGTTATTATAGCTTATGACTACTGGCTATTTATCTGTACATACTTCCTAGGTTTTCGAACTGTATTTCTTCTAGTTGCAAAATAGGATGCTTCAATTCTCAATTATTCGAAGGTCAATATAGTACATTTGAAGTGGCACATTTCCTCCAAGCATTTCAAGTGATTTTTCCTTTTTTTCATATTTTTGTGTAGCTAACATTTTTCTATTTAGGAAGCCAGATTCTGAAAAACTATACATAATGTAAACATAATATCCCTTTATTCATCATCAATTTATTTTTTATAATTGGGCAATCCAACTTGTGAACTTGGTTTTAGAATATACTTACTTGCACGTAGAGTGTCTTCTTTATTCTTCAAATTTCTCTTTTAAAGACTTATACTCATTCTAACTGTGTTGGACCTTCAAGTGTGTTCTAAAATTGCATACTGAAGACAATACATGGTAGTAGATATTCATATTTTTCATTACGTAAAAACATAAATAGCAGCACAGAGTGGAACTAATTATTTTACCACCAAACGATCACAATTTTCGATATTTTTTAAAACGTGGACAAAAACGGATTTCTTATTCACAATATTTTCCATTTCTGTGACCTAACCTCACTTACCTCACACGTGAACCGCGAACTGTCAAAGTAGCTAGCAACCAATAAAACATCATGAAATCGAGTTTTATGATTGGCTGTCGTCAGATTTTTTGGTACCCTAAGTTAAGTGGTGCCCTCTATAATGACCAGAAATTGGAATACATCTCTTTGTATAGCCTCCATGGTTATTTCTATCAGAATGCATCTATATCTATACTCGATTAGTAATGACAACTTTAGCTGTCAACTAATTTAAAAAATCAACTGTAGATGGCGATTTACGTGGAAAACTAAATTTATCGTGATTAATGAACATCATTTTACGTAAATTTGCATCAGAATGCATCTACTACTCGTTGTACAATTTTGACGTTTTTCACACCAAAATGCATTGTACTCAACGTAATCCAACAGCTTTAGTCAACTTATTTAAAAAATCAACTATAGATGGAGCTTTTAGTGGAAAACTGGAAAAATAAATTTCTTTGTCCTTTATTGACAGATTTCGATGTTTTTCACATCAAAATGCATCTACTCATTCGGATCTTTTAGTTTCTTTTGCTAAATTTTACTCGCTTTATATTTCTAACGTATTCACAGACATATTTTCGTAATTTTTACAACGAAACGCATCATCTCGACGATACAAAACCCCATATGAAATTTATTATGTTCGAATGAAAGAATGATTGTAATAATAGGCGTCATACTATTTTTCATACCGAAAGAAGCGGTAAAATACGTTTGTCGACGTGGCGTTCGAAGCGGTTCGATTTTCCAATTTATCTATTTTGTGTGGGATGTGCCATGTAGCATTTTGATACCGCGACTGATTGATGAGCTCATCGCTCTTGCCGTATGACGTGTCATTTTTAAAATGATCGCATATAAGAACTAATTAATCAATAAAACTACGAGTTGTTGAAAGGATCATGTAGTTCATTTACCCCCCGTGCGGAGGCATTAAACTCACTCTATTTTTTTATCGTTATGTACCAGGTACGATCAAAAATAAGTAAATACAATAAAAAAATCTAACCTCTAAAATGCCTTTCTAGAACATATTATTACAGTTGTTCCCCTGTAACTATGACAAACTTGACTCTTTCTCCTTTTGTAAATAAGTTTTTTACAAAACCTCCCTTCTACCAGTTGAGATCTGTTGCATATTATGCAGTGTGTATCTGCATCTATTGCAGGAGAAGAAAACAAAGGAAGGATAGTTTTTCATTTTTCCCCCTCTCGAGGGGAGCGGGCTGCTATAAGCTTTCCGGAGCCTCTTCAGCCAACATTTGGTTGGAATAAGGATTGTTTGGTTCAGGGGATTGGAGTGGAGGGAACGGTGGTAGGTGCCTGAGAGAGGTGTGTACCGACCCAGCATTCGCTTATAGCTACGAGAAAACCTCTGAAAAAACTCATAGCAAGAGCGTAACCACTCCACCACTTGGTCGGTCTGGAGAATAAACTCGTTGCTCTATTTTATTCGGTTTCACTGAAGAGGTTTACACAAGAACTGTATCCACTTTCTAGACACATTGTTGACACTACATTGTTCACAGTGGTTAGCTCATACTGGGTAAATGGATGAGAAAAGCTAATGATTGGGTATTTTGTATCCCACCATGGAAGTATTAATGGAATATAAAGGTCGGCACCGGCTAGATGGGCAATGCAGAAAAAGCACTCAAACATTTTTTTCGTAAAATGGCTTGGGCCGTAGGATGCAATGGAGCGTTTATAAAAACTTGAATTAAAATGCTAATTGTGAACGGAAATTTGAGGTTGTGTTCTTAATCAACCGTGTTAGCGGCAACATAATTTTCTATTTAAACAACCGTAAATGTTTTCCTATTTTTAGAAAAATGAAAATTTTTAACGCGAAATCTAGACCAACCCTTCTCGTATTTCAACAAATAATATTTTGCTAAAAGGCAGAGCTCTTTTGAACAGATTCCGCCCCGAAATAGTAATTTCAGTCAACTTGTTGGAAGGCGGGCGAACTCGGCCCGTTGAAGTTTACGCGGCGCCAGCGATGTCAACAGCATGCCATGATGGCGGAGGCGTCGAGGACGTCGAAAGTGCCATCGATGGTCGTTCTCGACGACGACGGCAACATTAGAATTTACATATTTAAACTATTAGTTATTTTTCAGTTACCGAAGCACGTGGATGCGAAAATACAATCTACACTGAGAAAACAAAAAAATAAATTAACTTTTGAAATACAGTAGAGCTTTGTATTACAGTAAAGCCAGTTGTCCTTCCTAGCCCTTTCCACCAAGCCCAGCGCCGAGATGTATGATTTCCCCCTCGCAAACCCGTGCTGGTTTACCTTCAAACCCCCATTCCTACCAACTTACTCCTTCATCCTATCCTTTATTATCCCCTCCATCAATTCACCCATTCCACACAGCAGGCTAATGGGCCTGTTGTTCCCTGCCCGCTTCTCCTCTCTACCCGCCTTCTTCATCAGTATCACCTTGGCCACCTTCCATCGTTCCGGGAACTCTTCCTCCCTCAACACCATGTTGAATAGTTCCCAGAAGTACTCCCCATTGTCATCTAACAGCCTCTTCATCATATAACCTCCCAGGCCATCTATCCCTGGGGCTTTCTTTACTTTGATGTTTCTCCTCCCCTCCTTTACTTCCCAATTCTGTACCGGCCTTATCCACCTGTTACGTAACGATAAGGTAATGCCAATTTGCAACGCCTCCAACAGTACTGGGCGACAATTTCCAACGGCTAATCAGTTTAGAGAGCACCTCAGGTGTAGATTCTGAGACCAAACTAGTACAAATTCAGAGAGTAGTCTTACCGGTTCTCGGGTAATTCTACTTGAAATTTATTTTAATTAAGATAAGTTAATTATTAATCAAGTTACTGAAATTAATAAAAGAAAAATTATTTAAGAAAGGTAAGTGGGCGCCACCCTGAATAATACTAGCTTATTTGTTACTCACATCAGCATTATAACGACAAATCCTGTAAGATTGGAAGGGAAAATAAACTTTATGAACAACGTTATTAAATTTACAAGTTGTATATTGACTTTGAAAACAAACAATTAAGCAAAGGAAAAAAAAATGACTAGTTTTTATTGACGGTTGTTGAAGAGTTGAAAAATCTCTAGGTGGCACTTTCCTGGAGTGATAGAGGTGGAGTCCTCGTTGAAGTACAGGTAACAGGTAAAGCGTTCCACGGTACTTTCCTGGAGTGATAGAGATGGAGTCCTCGTTGAAGTACAGGTAACAAGTAGAGTTCTAAAGTCCCATGTAAAATGTCCCAGGTAAAGTTTCGGGTCAAGGTAAAATGCTAAGGAACAATACTAGTATCAGGAAGAAATTTACCCAATTTAACAAAATCCAGGATGTCTGAAGTATGATATTACAATGATTAAAGATTACAATGTTAAAGAAAATCATTTAACAACGTGGTTCATACATCCTGTATTTTAGATAAAAGAAATAATAAAATCGTTCGTTGTTCACATGAAAGAAGAATGAAACCCTTTTGCCACTGTTTAAATACACGAAATCATGTGAAAGATAACAGACTTACGTCTCATGTTCATGTCACGCTCATACGCTTTGACCAGGAAAGGAATTTACATTTCAGTAGTGAATTCTTGATTCATATTTAATTAATAATTGGTAGAAGAAGAGATAAGAGCGAGTTCGAAGTGGGAATATCAAAATAGCAGTGGCTATTTTCACGACAGACGGAACTCGAGCGGCCCCTATAGAAAAGTTGATTTCGACTCTCATCGACAATAAATATATTCAGCCTTGAAACATTTCTCGGTGTTGGGTATGAGAAAGGACATGCTATTCGCCGCCCATACGATAATTTATTATTAATTAACTGGAGGAAAGTAAAGTGAACGAAATTAACGTTACACCCCTCATTTTTCCTACCCGCCTAGTATCCCCGTGAACAATTTCCCTATAATCTTCTCCCAATATTCCCCTAGCACCTCATATTTCCTCCCATCCTCTTCACCGCTATCTCATACGCCTTTCTCCATGGATTGTTTTCCAAATCCCCTAGCAACTTTTCCCACTTCCTACTTCCCTCTCCACCCTACGCTTTAGTTCCTTCTTATCCTCCTTGTATCCCCATTTTCCCTTTATCCTTCCTCTTCCCCTCAGCATCCATTTTCGTTCTTTCTTACAATTCCTCCACAGTTCTTCTAGAACGAACCTTAGGATACATCCTCTCAAAGCCTAAACGAAGCTTCTTTCTCAATCCCTCGGAAGAAATTTAGTTGCCAAAACATTACCGTCATTTTTTTAACATAACCTTTCTAACCAGATATTTTTCCACCTTCCTGTATGTTACAATAAAGATTCTTTCGACTCTCCTCTATTTATGTCCTTCACGTGCATCGGCAACAATGTAATTCGGTACGACGTCTGTTTACTGGATACGCGCACCGTCGAATCCGTGCCGTTAATTCGGCCGGATGGTTTTGCTTGCGTTTTATTGCGACGGAATGGGTTTTTGATGAATCGATGACATGCTGTAGAAGAGATAAAAGCGAGCGGCAGCGATCACTTCCAATAATGGAAAATTCATGGGCAGGTTTTATGGGGGCAGATTGCGATTCGTTTGTTGTTTTGTTATTGTTTCGTGTCATCTGCAGGGATTTTTCTTTATATGTGACTACAGGTGTGCAATAAAAGAATTATCATTTTAATTAATGTCGACGAGAAGACGTTTGGAATTGTGCATTTCTTTGAAAAATTTGTTTTCAGCTGAAAAATGCTTTATATACTTTTTGCTTTGTTCGTTGTAAAACCATGGAAAATTGAAGAATTGAAAAGATTCAATTTTTTTTCATTTTTTCAGAGTTCTTGAATTTCAGCACTAATTTTTTCTACCGTTCCTCGTTACTCATTAAACTGTTATTTTAAGGATTTTTCCAGAATTTTTCGTTATTTGTGCCACCTAAAAATGTTTTTTTATTTTCTGGAAATTTTGGATTTTTTTTAGTATAAAACACCCTCTTGCATTAATGACTGCTTGCATTCGACAAGGCATTCTCTGAATTAAATTAAGGATTACATTATGATCCATGTTATTCCACTCCTGCAAGAGCAATTCTCTCAGCTCCTAGGCAGTACTTCTCCATACTTGCCGACTTTCGTCTGATATATTGAGGCAAAAACGCGACTCATCTGTAAAGAGTATCTTGCTCTAGTCATCTTCCTTCCATGCCAAATGATTTCGGGCAAAATCCAATCTTGCAATTCGATGCTGACGGTTCAAAGTTGATCGTGTAGCCATCCTTCTGCAAGACAATCCATTAGCACGAAGCCTTCTTCTAACTGTCCATTCGCTAAAATTAACATTTCTAACCTCTTGAAGCTGATTTCGCAGCAAAACCGCAGAAGCTGTTCAATGCCGCAAACTTGACTCGTGACTCTTTTTCGCCCAGATCCGGGTCGTCTGTTTGTAAGACCTTTCTCCTGGTAGCGTTGGTAAACATTTTGTACAGCAGAGAGGTAGGGATATGAGATTAATGGATAAGAATCGATTAAATAAAAATCGATTTTTCTTTATTCAAAATTAATCTATTTGTCAAAAATCGATTTTAATAAGAAATAAATCGATTTCTGCGAAAAAAATCGTATTATTTTAAAAAGTACATGCTTTTCATATTCCAATAATAAACCTAAGAGATTCATTCATTAACAATTTATCAGATTAAAAATCAAATAAAATTATATAAAAAATGGTCAATAATTGTCAAAAATGGACAATTATTCTCAAAATTGATCAATAATTGTTAAAATTTTGAAAAATGGTACATAATTGTCAAAATCTATCAAGAATGGTCAATAATTTTGAAAAATGGTCAAAATTTTTGAAAAATTGTCAAAAACTATAAAAAATGGTCAAACATTGTCAAAAATGGACAATTATTGTTAAAATATGTTAAAATTTAGAAAAATAGTTGATAATTGTCAAAAATTGTTAGTTTTTGAAAAATTTTTAAATATGGTTGAAAATGGTCAAAAATTTAGAAAAATTGTCAAAAATTGTTAAAAATGTCCAGTAATTGTCAAAAACTATAAAAAATGGTCAAACATTGTCAATAATGGACAATTATTGTTAAAATATGTTAAAATTTTGAAAAATAGTTGATAATTGTCAAAAATTGTTAGTTTTTGAAAAATCTTTAAATATGGTTGAAAATGGTCAAAAATTTAGAAAAATGGTCCATAATTGTCAACAATTGTCAATAATTATCAAAAATGGTCAATAATTTTGAAAAATGGTCTAAAATTTTGAAAAATTGTCAGAAATGGTTAAAAACTATCAAAAATGGTTAAAAATGTCAATTATTGTTAAAAACTGTTAGAAATATTTACAAAAACTGTCAAAAATGCTTAAAAATTGTCATTATTTTGAAAAATTGTCAAAAATTTTCAAACATTTGGAAAAATGGTCACTAATTGTTAAAATTTTGAAAAATGATCAATAATTGTCAAAATTTTGAGAAATGGTCGATAATCGTCAAAATTTTGAAAAATAGGCAATAAATAATACGAACCGTTTCTTATCGATTTAAACACGTGATTTATAAAATCGATTTGCTAAAAATCGATTATTATACTATAAAAATCGATTATAAGAAAATAATAATCGATTTATATAAAAATCGATTATTTTTTAACATCTCTACAGAGAGGCTCTTACCAACAATTCTGGCGATTTCACGTTGTCCAAAATATACAATTTTTTTAGAACTTTAGTTCTTTACGTTAGGTTGGAGCGAGAGGGGTCGCGCAGTAAAAAATCTGACCGTTACTAATTGCCAAATATGTTAAAATTTTTGAAAAATTGTTAAAAATTTTGAAATATGGTCAAACATTTGGAAAAATGATCAATAATTTTCAAAAATTGTCAAAAATGGTCAATATTTGTAAAAATGGTCAATAATTGTTAAATATTTAGAAATATGTACATACAATAACTGTCAAAAATTGTTAAATATTTAGAAAAATGTACAATAATTGTCAAATTTTTTTGAAAAAAATATTGAAAGGAACTAAAGTTCTTACCGTGTGTCCCACGACACGTTCTACTTTTTTCTTTTTTGCGAATTGTTATTACTATTTTTCAAGAGAGATACACATACATTTCTTTCAACCATCACCTGAAACTCACTAAACGGAACTTTCCTTGCAAATATGCAAATTTTTGTCTTTGGTGAATTTTTGATTTGTTTCAATATTTATTGAGGGAGATACAATTTTTTTCCATCCGTTTGTTAGTAGGTACTTTTGAAAATTTTCACAGATTTTTTGGTTATTTGTCTATTGAAAATATGCAACTGTTTATCTTTTTTGCGAATTTTCAGTATTTTTTTAAAAAAGATTATTTTTGTTCTTAAAAAAGATAAATTTTTTTCGGTTCTTCCCCAGTACTCGCTAAACGTTACTTGATAGATTTTGCAGATATTTGGTCTATTTGTGCAACTATGTCAAATTGAAAATATTAAATTTTTTGTCTATTTAATAAAGTTTTACATTTTTTTAGATTTTCCTTGAATTTTGTCATCATCAGCTTTAAGTCCTTCTTCACTCAACACATGTCCTAAATATTTTACCTCTTTCACACCAAACTGACAATTTTTGAAATTGAACCTCACATTTGCATCTCTTGCTCTCTTAAACACTTCTTTTAATGCGTTTAGATACTCTTCTTCACTTTCACTATAAACTAAAATGTCATCTATATACACTTGAATACCAGGCACATTTCCAAAAATTTCAACAAAGGTGCGTTGAAATACCTCCGGAGCGGAACACAATCCAAAAGGTATGTTCCATATTTTCCAGCATTGAATGTTGTTAATAACTGACTTTTTTCATCAAGTTTAATCTGATAGAATCCCTTGTTAGCATCAAGTGTAGAAAATATCTTTGGCTCTCCCATTTTTGACACTGTTTCCTCAAATGCTGGCAACTGGTAACCTTCTCTAATAATGTTTCTGTTTAAGTTCTGTGGATCTAAACAAACTCGCAATGAATCATCAGATTTTTCCACAAGGACCATCGAATTGACCCATTCTGTCAGTTTAGTTACTTTTTTAATTACATTCATTTTTTCTGAATTTACTGTTTGGACCCTTACTTTGTGGAATCTACTCATATTAATGTTATTAATTAGAAACAGTTAGTTTCATTTATAACATTCATTTTTTCTGCTTTAAGTTTTTCTTCAATCCCTATTAGAATTTTTCTAGGAGCTTCTGCAATAGGCTCGGCACCAGGCTTAAGTTTAATTTTGTGAGTAATATCTTTTATTTCACCAATAGATTCAATTAAGTCTTTATTTTCCTCTATTAAGTTTTCTGTTTTGAATTATATTTACGTTAGCGCGTTTAATCAGCATATATTTCAGTATGAATTCCAAACCTATAATACATAGTGAGTCAAGTTCCACAACTTGAAACGTCTCAATATCTTCTATATTATTTACGTTCCATGGTACTCGAGTTTCTCCCTCTGTATTGTTGATAGAGCTTCCATCATAGTTTAATAGCTTTATTTTTGACTTATGTATCTATGCACCAATCTTTGAGGCAACTTCTTTTGTCAAAATATTGGTCTTTGCACTAGTGTCAATTTTACAGCTAACTTCATGATTATTTATTAAAACTTTCACTATCTAACTATTTCTGTTAATTGATCAAACTTGTTTGATATTATTTTCCATTTGTAATTTTATTTGTCCAATAAATAACTCTTCTTCTTTATCCTCATCTTCTGAGTCACTTTTTATTACATGCTTTTTTTTGTATTTTCGCCTTTTTCTTTATTATTGAAACACATTTTCTCAATATGGTTGAACATTTTACAATTTACGCATGTTTCGCCATATGCAGGACATTTTCGAAAATCATGCCTTGTACCACATTTTTGGCAAATACGCTTTTTCTGCGTATTCTCGTCGTACTGTTTTTTATTCTCTGTTTGATACATTTTTTTCTTTATTTCGTCTTCTTCAAGCTTCCTACTTTGTGCTTCTGCTAGTTCATCCGCTTTGCAAATGTCTTTGCACTTTCTTAATTCTAGGTTAGGTTCTCGCAACAATATATCTCTGACTATGTAATCTCGAATTCCACATACAATTCTATCCCGAATTAAACTGTCACATAAAGTTTCAAAATTACAATTATTACTCGATTTTTTAAGTTCTGTAAAGAAAGTGTCAAATGTTTCACCTTCTAGTTGATTACGAATATTAAATATGTGTCTGCTCACCGTTTCATTTGATATAGGAGCAAAATGGAGTTCTAGTATATTTATTATTTCTTCACAGTCCTTTTTCTGAGTATCTGTAACCTCCAAAGTCTCAAAAATATCATGAGCTTCTGGCCCAATAGAGTGAAGCAAAATTGCTACTTTTCTTTCTTCACTAATATCTCTATTTGAACTAATACCTGAGGTTTCCATATATATATATTAGGAATCTTTGTTTCCATTTTCTGAAATTTACTGCTACATCACCTTCTAAGCTCAACTCACACGGAGTCTTTAAGTTTTCCATTTTTCGTTTTATTTTTGTACCGACCGGCTTTTTATTATAGAGGTTAACTTTTTCACGTCGGCTATTATTTTTTATTTTATTTTATAAAGCACACAAGTTCTTAAACGCGATTATCGCAGCGCCATGTCATGTTTTTAGTATTATAAATAAAATATATATTTATTAATTGGAAATACTATTTACTTATTAAAAGTTAAAGAACCAAACATTACAGTTTTCATTGTTCATTAGCTGTCCTTTTTCTACAATTGTCACCACCTGGCCTCCAACCCAGGCCCTGCCAGTCACCTAAATACTACTTCTTGAAGGATTTTTAAGGAAAATGTGAAATTTTTTTCTACTATTTGTTAGATACTCATTAAAGGGTACTTTTTAGGATTATTCCAGATTTTCTGGATATTTGTACCGGCTTGAAATATTGAAAATATTGTCTTTTCTGCGAATTTTTTGATTTTTTCCAAGGAAGATAAGAAATTTTTTTCAGCTGCTCCCTGGTACTCACCAAACGGCTCTTAAGAATTTTTATATATTTTCGGGTTTTTTTGCCATCTTGAAAGTTTGAAAAATTTACAAATTTTTGTCTTCTGTGGATTTTTTCAGCTGTTTTGAAGAAGATACAAATTTTTTTTCCGTTCGTATGTTACTATTCACTAAAGGGTTCTTTTTAGGATTATTCCAGATTCTATGGATATTTGTGCCGGCTTGAAATATTGAAAATATTGTCTTTTCTGCGAATTTTTTGATTTTTTCCAAGGAAGAGAAGAAATTTTTTTCGGCTGCCCCCTGCTACTCACTAAACGGTTCTTGAGAATTTTTAAATTTTTTCAGTTTTTTTGAGGAAGGTACAAATTTTTTTCCGTTCGTTTATTAGTTTTCACTAAAGGGCTCTTTATAGGATTACTGCAGATTCTTTGGATATGTCACCTTGAATGATTGAAAATATGCACATTTTTGTATTTTTTGCGAAGTTTCAAATTTTTCCAATATTTTGAAGATACCAAATTTTTCCCGGCCGTTCCCTTGTACTACAATGGTAATGGGCGCCAGCTTGAAGGGCTCCGGCTAGAGACTCCTTTCAAGGGAGATTCGACCCTAAGTTTATGTCGCACAAGGATAACATAAGGGTTGTGAAAAATTGAGGGCTCCACTACCTTTTTGACGTCGATAAAAAATACTAATGAATTTAAAAAAACTAAGGCGGAAAAGGTAGAAACGCCTTGTAGAATTTAAATGAAAGTTAACCAGAAATCAAATGAAAAATTACTTAAAAAACAGAAAATTTTAAAACTTTACCCCGGACGATATCTCCCTCAACTTTTATAGTTGAGGATTTAGAAAAAAATAGAAAAATAGGATTTAAAACAAATTTATCTGCCACAGGAGATGAACAAATGTGAGGTGAATTTGTACTTTTATGGGTACTTAGCTTATGAAGTATTGTTTCCACAAAAGGTGATGGTTGAAGAAGGTAGGTAGGTCTTGCCTCTACGAAGTCTTGAGTAGATGGAGACTAGATCTGGAAGAAGATAGGAAGATAAAGATGTCTTGATTCGAACGGTATCCTAGCAGCTGTGTCCTGGTCGAGGGCGGTATCCTAGTCTAGGTCTTGGGGCTGTGCTTACCACAGCAAAATTACTTAGATAGGAAAGGTATGAAAGCGATAAAACAATGGAGGACTTTCCTCGAAGAGAGTCGTGGCGTTGAAAAAAATGGAAGCGACCTTTGGCAGACGTCAATTGTTTTATGGTCAGGGTTGAAGAATTTGAGATCACAGAACTATAATTGGAAGTGGCTAATGTGACGACGACCGGTAATTAAAAGGATTTATTCTATAAAATCGAAACAGGTCGATAGACATGTTACAGTACCCACTAAACGGTACTAGATTTTTCCAGATTTTGAGACTATCTGTGCAATGTTGTAAAATTGAACTTTTTCAGTATTTTTTATTTATTTATTTATTTATTTAACTGTCATACCATTTTCATACAAAATTAGATTAAAAGAAAGAAAGAAGAAAGGGTTATCAAAATATTTTCCCCACTGCTTTTTATTATTCACTGAAGGGTACTTTTGAAGAATTTTCCAGAATTTTTGGTTATTTGTGCAGTCTCGAAAAACTGGAAATATGCCATTTTTTGCTTTTTCTAGTGAATACTTGAATTTTTTTGTATTCTTAGATTATTTTGTTCTACTAATCATGAAATGTTTCCATGGATTCTCTGATTTCTTTTATAACTGCACCACCCTAAAAAAATAAAAAATGCCCCCAATAGTCTTTTATAAATTCAATATTTCAATATTTTACTGCAAAAAGATTTTAAAAAAATTGAAAGCAGCTTTTAATAATTAATTTTTTTCGCATTCCTCGCAAGTACAGTAAAAATCATTAAAATATTTTCAAATTACTTGAAAAAATTTCCATTTTTGAAATTTTTAAAATCACACAAATGACTCGAAATACTCGTGGACTATTTCATAAATACTATAAAATGACAAATCAAATTTTTAAAATAAAAAATGAAAATTGTAAATTATTCTTTTTTTTTTATTTTTGGACGTGGTGCAGATTACCAAAAAAATTGAGAAACTTTTTTAAAGGTACAATTCGATGAGTACCAAAAACATCCTTGATAACTTTTCTTCCTCCCTTAGCAGTGTCAAAAAATTAAATTAAATAAAAAAAACGTTTTGTATCTCCCTAAACTTCCCTTAAACTCTATACACCATCTATGAGAAAAAAATCAAACAATGCAGGGAGAATAGAAGAAAGCCAAAAATAACAAAAGAACTAAAAAATTAAAAAGGATCTGTAACACTCCTTATTTAAATTTTATTGGAAATAGTGACAAAGGGGTAGGTAAGGGAGGAATGTACGACAGTTCGACCTGTAAAATTTGTCTTCAAGACATTCAATCTGTTTCGTTTTCGGTGCCGTACCCTGTATATAAACAACACTTTTATTTTAGAATAAATTCAATTAAATTTTCATTTAAATTGAATGTGTTGATATAAAATTGTTATCTACCTCATTGTTTTTAAAATTCCGTTGGTACTGGAAGGTGATCTTTAAATAGATACCATAAATGCCCATTAACTTTTACTTCTTACACATCCAAGCTTCCAATTACTATGAAACGTTTGACTTTACGCAATAAAATAGACCAACAAACTACCCAGATGGTGGATATCTTTTATTCCAGACCGCATCAACTATTTAAAAAAAACGTAGAGTGTAGTCATAGAAAACCACTTTTAAAAATTTTATCGTAAATGGA
The DNA here is from genome assembly GCA_947563755.1 of Lochmaea crataegi. NCBI lineage: Eukaryota > Metazoa > Arthropoda > Insecta > Coleoptera > Chrysomelidae > Lochmaea > Lochmaea crataegi. Next base: position 39,877,375 of record OX387433.1, on the reverse strand, counting down.
TTTTTTACATAAAAAAAAGTACACATATATACAAAGTAAACATGTAGCTCATTGAAAGCGGGACAACACTATATAAGCTTCATTGTTAATTGTGTTGCATAACCAAAAGTATTGTGTGTTGCATAATAGCGTGGCGAATATCGAAAAATCCATGCTTTTTCTTCACCCAAAAGAAGTGCTTAACGCGCCTAAAGAAATTTTCACTCCAAAAAAACAAAAACTAAAATGTTTAAGTTCCATATTGGACCCCCTGTTAACCAGAAACACCATTCGTAGCTTAGCGTTACAATTTCCGTATCGGCAACAAGTTCCATCATCAATCTCCAGAGTACATTCCGGCGGCGTTATCACCGTGGAGTTCGGCGTTAGCAAGAAGCAACAGGCACCTTATATTATAGCGGGGCCGTCTCAGACGTCGCCGTCTAGACCGCCACATCAACAAGTAGGGCGTCCTCGTGGAGATGCTGGCGGCGGCACATGCCAAACATCACCAGTTGCCACGTCCAATCTTGATACTTTTTTTTTGTTGCTTCCGCCCACTGTATCCGGATTCCGCACAATTGATTTTTATATATGAAGACAGTTACAAATGCCGGGATTTTACACGGAGAAACGTTGATTATGAAAAATGATAGTAGGTAGATGGTGCGGGGATTTGGAAATTATAATTTTTTGTTTGCCTGGATAGGAATAGCAGAATGTAAATTGAAGCGGTTCAAAAAACCATAGTTAGAATTTATTTCCTTTAACATTCAATTTATCGAAAAGAAAATTTTGTTCAATGAAATGTCAAAATATAAAATAGGCGTTTTACATTAATAAAAAAATTGTCAGTGGCGTGCGTGATTTTTTTATAAGAGCTCCATTGCTGATTTTCATATAATTGGACGTACCGTTATGTTGGCACACATTTTTGAATTCAATTGTTACAAATTATAAAGATCCAATTTGAGCCAAATATTAATTTGCTTAGTGATTCTACAGAGTGATTGATTAGTGTGATAAAGCTGAGTAGGTTTGTTATCATGAAATATACCGAAAAAAGTTACCTACAAAAATTGTAGGCAGCTTTAAACTTCATATTTCAAAATTAGTAATAATGTTCCATAACTCGGTACCAAATCAAAGTTATGATTTTGCAAATATTTATTAAATCAAATACATGTATGTAAGAGGGAAAAACTTGAGGAGAATGAGTTATTTGTAAAGATTGATATATTTAATTAGAATTTAACTTTTAATCACTTACTGTGTACTTACATTCTATTTTTTTATAATATAGATAATAAAACAAATCTAAATGTTGAAAATAACTATTTACAAGACACTGGACGTGATGCCTGGATTTAATTGAACAGTCAATATGGACCTGGTCCAAGTAGGTTGAACAACCGAGATGACGTACCTGGAATTAGATAGAAAAACACTCTGAGTATTCAATTTGCCATAAATAATTATCATTATTCAAATAAAGATCAGTTTAGTTAAAATCCACAAAATTAATGAAAGTATTAATTATGCATATTATGCATATATCAGTACTTTAATTTTGGTTGATAAAAAAAAATAAATGCCTAATTGTAAAAATTTAGGGTTATTAGGAAAGTTGCAAGGGGCGCAAACTCTCCCCAGTGCATGTAAGGAATATGTGGCACATATGATTAGCAAATATTTATACTCTACGTGATTTGGCACAAATGAACACTTTAGGTATTTACTAGGAACTAAAACTTGAATCGTTATTAAAATTCCTTTTACCCTATCGTAGCCTCGAAAACTACTTATCGCCGACGTGAAATATGATACTTTGTTGTTGTTGTTGTTGTTTTGTCGCGAAATGCATTTCTAAAATATTAGGGTATGCCCATAATTTAATTTATTATACTTGAAACGAAAACCATTTTAAGAATAACAGGGTGGAAAAAAATGTGTCTTACAAGTACATTATTTTCTCAGTAATTTTAAATGGACCACCCTGTATTTTACACATCATTCTCGAAGAGTACTATTACCATACTTCTATTTTTATCAACCATTTCCCATAAGTACCTAAAGTTATTAGTTTTTGAGATATTTTTATTTTTCTATGCAAAGTTCAATTAGATATGTTATGTAATTGAGACCTTCTTCATTTTAATCGAAATTATGTTATTTTTTTTGGCGTGTTGTTTCTTATTTGCCTCTAAGTAAAATTTTTAGTAAACCTTCAACTGTAAACTATTACATACTCGCAAAACAAATAACTTTAGATATGGGAAATGCTTGATAAAAATTGAAGTATGGTAATAATACTTTTTGACAATTACATAAAATACAGGGTGATCCATTCAAAATTACTGAGAAAAGAATGTACTTGACACTATGTATTTGATTTAATAAATATTTGCAAGATCATTCGTGTTTGCAAATTTTGATGATTATTAAAAATGTTTGGCTTCAATTATTCTTTTACTCCTATCCAATTATACAGGACGTTGAACTTGTTACGATTCTGATGGAAAATTGGTTATAACTTTTGAAAAACCCTGTATAACAGATTACAGCCTTATATTTTTATAATGGAAATGGGAAGCGGATTTCAGGTTTAAAGTAAAATATAGGGTGGTTCATTTAAAAAAACAACTTGGATCTGGCACCGAGTTATGGAGCACCATGTAACATTGTAACCGATTTACAAATATGAAGCGTAAAGCTATCTACAATTTTTATTGATAACTTTTTTTGGTATCTTCTATGATAACAGACCTACTGAGCTTTATCATACTAAATCAATCAATCACCCTGTATATAAGACTTGAGTGAACAATCGTTTATAATACTGAAACATGTTGGCCGTAAAAACCACGTTTTTTACACAGTTTCGAGATTTATGCAATTGAAAATTGATCTGATACTTTTGGCACAAATAATTGTTGTTATTATTATTTTTTATTAAATATAACTTTTTTTGTGTCATAATTTTTATTCTTATTTTTCGTTTTAATCTTTTTCCTTCTTATTGTTTCGTTTTGGGCTTTTTCATTTTTTGGCTTTAGTATTCTATAAAAACTTTCGTCCTTCAGTGACACTAGACTTTCTAAATTGAAGAAAAAGGTGTCATGTCACATTTGATTAAAAATTGAGTAAGTTTATTATAAGTAAGTATTTTAGGACACCCCTGGAATATATGTAACGTCTAATTCGACACTGTCTTCAAATTTCCTGATAGTTAAAGAGATATTTACGTGATAAAAGTTCCATGTCACAACTACTACTAGTCCTATCAGAAAATAAAGGAGTTATGTCAAATGTGTAGGACTTAGATATACACTGTGCTCATTTGAAAAGGACCCACCCTTAATATTTCAAAAATGGGACATATTAGAAAGAAATGCCGAAACTTTTAACTTGGGGGGGGGACACTTTTTGGCGCTAATGTCATAAACGTCAGATTCACCCCCTCCCTACTGGAGATACCCCTTCAATTTTTTCAAATGGCATTAGGTATCAAGTCATACCTCATTTAAAAGGTCTGGTGAATCTCTATCCAATCATTTTGTTTTGCCTTTGATACCAGCCTTCCATTGTTATTTAATCGTTGTTTAAGATTGGCTCTTTTTCAACTTGTATTGCCTGAATGTTAACGGTGGTCACTTTGAACACATGATTAAATAGCAGTTTTTCTTGTTAACAGTTGTCTTTTTACTATTTGTAAATTTTTTATTCTTTAAAGAGTCTTTCTATCATAACACAATACGGGGGAATACGAAAAGTTGAAAGAGAGCCAATTTTAAACAATGATTAAATAACAATGGAAGGCTGGTATCAAAGGCATTGAAAAAGTACTTCGAAAGCATCAAAACATTCACATATCAGATCAATATCGAAGAATTATCGTTTCTGCCAGTACTAAAAGCGTGTATGTTGATATGGAGCAGTTCTTTCTTCACTTTGACGCATTGCCATCCATGCTTCATTCATTTAAGAAGGTGATTAATACAATTTCCGGCAAAATAAATTTACGGTGTTGAACGATTTTGGTACCATTTTTATTAAAGCAGTTTAGCTCCTAACAATCCATACCTTCAAGTAGATTAACATAAAAAAGTCACCTGACAAGTTGAAGTAGAAATGGTTACATTAGGACAGTTACCCAAATGTGGAGGTCTAACAACTGAGAACATGTCCAATTTACGAGACCAGCTCAAATTAATTGATCCCGACTAGTGATGAGCAAAATTGGTCTTGGTCTTGCAGTCTCGGTCTTGGTCTCGCGAAAAAGCAAGACCAAAACCAGGATTATCATTAGACCAAATACTGGATACGCAAGACCAAGACTAAATAAGCAAGACCAAGACCAAGGCAAGGACCAAACCAGGCATATTTGAGCAAGACCAAGACTGGATCAGGAAGACCAAGACCGGGATTGTCCAAGCCTTGCTCTTGCTTTGCTGATCACTAATCCCGACTATAGATGGTACTATCAAGAAGCTTTAGATCAAAATGCAGACAATCCTGTTGAGTTATTATTTTCTCTGTAATTAAAGTATATCACAGATAATAACCTAAAGTGATCTAATGTATAATGTTTTACCTATTTCAATAAAAAAAGATCAAAACGCGTTTTGTTAATTTACTCAGAACTATAAAAATGTGACATGACACATTTCTCCACTTATGTCTTCAATTGATAGGAAATTTAATATTTCGATATACATTGTATGGATACAAATAATGTAAATCGATTTGATGATTATTCAGAAGTCGACCGAAGAATAATGAGATCAATATATATTCATCTTATAGTTAATGACTCTGAAGCAGAGATTACGATTTGTAATCTTTGCTCTGAAGCGTATTGAGTAGTCGATAGGTCACCAGTTTCCCATAATATTCTATCTGATGTTGCAATGTGTAATTCCACCACCTCGTCCTATTTACAACTTGAACGGTTTACACTGATGGATCCTCGCTATATTTCGAGTTAAACTACAATTTGATCAAATAATGATTCCCTTTATACAAAATAAATTGATAGGATATGACCTATTTTTTGTGGAATAAAAATTTCCAATGGATATTCGTCAGCAGCGTCCAACATTTTTTTTAAAATGAACTATTGAATATTTTTTTAAATTGAAAGATCTTGTGTATTATTGCGATTTTTTGAATTTTAATTTCCAAAAAGGTCGTTATAAAATGTTTTTGGAATTAAAAAAAGAGTAATAACATGAAATATCGACGAAACAGAAAACATTTTCAAATTTAGAGTTGAATATTTACTTTTGATCGATTCTCTAATGCATTTTCAGTGGTCTGTCCACAACTTTTTTACAGAGTTTTACTTACGAAAATTACTAAATATTGGTTGTCTTTTGCAAAGTTGGCGAAAATGACTTGAGATTGCTTGAAAATTGTAATAGACCCTGATTTGACAAATGTGACTTCCTTTTCTTGCGAGAAGTTGGCTTAAAACTCGCTAGAACCCCAATCACGGTTTTCCCGTACTCTAATAATGTAAAATTATTCGGTTTAGGTTCCTTTTAATTGGGGTTGACGTTCTTTAAATAAAAACACATCTTTCTTCGACAAATGTTTAATTTGAACTCCCTGACCAAAAACCCCCAAAGCAACAATTGCCAGCCTACACATTCTTTCAATATAGTGCGTGTCTGCTTATTATGTAATTGTTACTTATATCGAATAACAGTTTATAATCAAACTGCTTGGTCAATATATTTCATAATTATAATTGAATACATTGATACCAAAGTTAATAACCTATACTTTAACAATAAGCATAAATTCTAACCTAAATAATTAACTACCCATTTCACTACATTGTGAATCCAAACTCCTATAATATGACATTATTCAACGGTTATGACTTCCTTTTCTTGTTGTTGACGAAAATAGCGCTTAAAAATCTGTAGAAATCAAATCCTGGTTGTTTTGTAGGTACATTAGAAAGCAAAAGATTCTGTAATGGCATGATCTAACGGTTATGGCCTCCTTTTCCTGTGGAAGGCTAACAAAAATAGCTGGAACCCAAATCAGGTTTGTCTTGTACATTAGACAATAATTTGAATCTGCTTAAAAATCGCTAGAACCCAAAAATCCGGGTTTTCATGTAGATTACAAAGCAAAAAATTCTGTAATGACAAAATTTAACGGTTATGGCTTCCTTTTCCTGTGGAAGGCTAACAAAAACAGCTAGAACCCAAATCAGGTTTGTCTCGTATATTAGACAATAACTTGAATATGCTTAAAAATCGCTAGAACCCAAATTTCCGGGTTGTCTTGTAGATTAGAAAGCAAAAAATTCTGTTATGACATGATTAAACAGTTATGGTCTCCTTTTCCTGTGGAAGGCTAACAAAAATAGCTGGAACCGAAATCAGGTTTGTCTCGTATATTAGACAATAACTTGAAACTGATTAAAAATCGCTAGAACCCAAAATTCCGGGTTGTCTTGTAGATTAGAAAGCAAAAATTCTGTAATGACAAAATTTAACGGTTATGACCTCCTTTTCCTGTGGAAGGCTAACAAAAATAGCTGGAACCCAAATCAGGTTTGTCTCGTATATTAGACAATAACTTGAAACTGCTTAAAAATCGCTAGAACCCAAAATTCCGGGTTGTCTTGTAGATTAGAAAGTCAAAAATTCTGTAAAGACATGATTAAACAGTTATGGCCTCCTTTTCCTGTGGAAGGCTAACAAAAATAGCTGGAACCCAAATCAGGTTTGTCTTGTACATTAGACAATAACTTGAATATGCTTAAAAATCGCCAGAACCCAAAATTCCGGGTTTTATTGTAGATTAGAAAGCAAAAAATTCTGTAATGACAAAATTTAACGGTTATGGCCTCCTTTTCCTGTGGAAGGCTAACAAAAATAGCTGGAACCCAAATCAGGTTTGTCTCGTATATTAGACAATAACTTGAAACTGCTTAAAAATCGCTAGAACCCAAAATTCCGGGTTGTCTTGTAGATTAGAAAGCCAAAAATTCTGTAATGACATGATTAAACAGTTATGGCCTCCTTTTCCTGTGGAAGACTAACAAAAATAGCTGGAACCCAAATCAGGTTTGTCTTGTACATTAGACAATAACTTGAATCTGCTTAAAAATCGCTAGAACCCAAAAATCCGGGTTTTCATGTAGATTACAAAGCAAAAAATTATGTAATGACAAAATTTAACGGTTATGGCTTCCTTTTCCTGTGGAAGGCTAACAAAAACAGCTAGAACCCAAATCAGATTTGTCTCGTATATTAGACAATAACTTGAATATGCTTAAAAATCGCTAGAACCCAAAATTCCGGGTTTTATTGTAGATTAGAAAGCAAAAAATTCTGTAATGACAAAATTTAACGGTTATGGCCTCCTTTTCCTTTGGAAGGCTAACAAAAATAGCTGGAACCCAAATCAGGTTTGTCTCGTATATTAGACAATAACTTGAAACTGCTTAAAAATCGCTAGAACCCGAAATTCCGGGTTGTCTTGTAGATTAGAAAGCCAAAAATTCTGTAATGACGTGATTAAACAGTTATGGCCTCCTTTTCCTGTGGAAGACTAACAAAAATAGCTGGAACCCAAATCAGGTTTGTCTTGTACATTAGACAATAACTTGAATCTGCATAAAAATGGCTAGAACCCAAAATTCCGGGTTTTCTTGTAGATTAGAAATCAAAAAATTCTGTAATGACAAAATTTAACGGTTATGGCTTCCTTTTCCTGTGAAAGGCTAACAAAAACAGCTAGAACCCAAATCAGGTTTGTCTCGTATATTAGACAATAACTTGAAACTGATCAAAAATCGCTAGAACCCAAATTTCCGGGTTGTCTTGTAGATTAGAAAGCAAAAAATTCTGTTATGACATGATTAAACAGTTATGGCCTCCTTTTCCTGTGGAAGGCTAACAAAAATAGCTGGAACCGAAATCGGGTTTGTCTCGTATATTAGACAATAACTTGAAACTGATTAAAAATCGCTAGAACCCAAAATTCCGGGTTGTCTTGTAGATTAGAAAGCAAAAATTCTGTATTGACATGTTTTAACGGTTATGACTTCATTTTCTTGCGGAAGGCTGACAAAACTAGCTAGAACCCAAATCAGGTTTGTCTTAAACATTAGACAATAACTTGAAACTGCTTAAAAATCGCTAGAACCCAAAATTCCGGGTTGTCTTGTAGATTAGAAAGCCAAAAATTCTGTAAAGACATGATTAAACAGTTATGGCCTCCTTTTCCTGTGAAAGGCTAACAAAAATAGCTGGAACCCAAATCAGGTTTGTCTTGTACATTAGACAATAACTTGAATATGATTAAAAATCGCTAGAACCCAAAATTCCGGGTTTTATTGTAGATTAGGAAGCAATAAATTCTGTAATGACAAAATTTAACGGTTATGGCCTCCTTTTCCTGTGGAAGGCTAACAAAAATAGCTGGAACCCAAATCAGGTTTGTCTCGTATATTAGACAATAACTTGAAACTGCTTAAAAATCGCTAGAACCCAAAATTCCGGGTTGTCTTGTAGATTAGAAAGCCAAAAATTCTGTAATGACATGATTAAACAGTTATGGCCTCCTTTTCCTGTGGAAGACTAACAAAAATAGCTGGAACCCAAATCAGGTTTGTCTTGTACATTAGACAATAACTTGAATCTGCTTAAAAATCGCTAGAACCCAAAAATCCGGGTTTTCATGTAGATTACAAAGCAAAAAATTATGTAATGACAAAATTTAACGGTTATGGCTTCCTTTTCCTGTGGAAGGCTAACAAAAACAGCTAGAACCCAAATCAGGTTTGTCTCGTATATTAGACAATAACTTGAAACTGATCAAAAATCGCTAGAACCCAAATTTCCGGGTTGTCTTGTAGATTAGAAAGCAAAAAATTCTGTTATGACATGATTGAACAGTTATGGTCTCCTTTTCCTGTGGAAGGCTAACAAAAATAGCTGGAACCGAAATCAGGTTTGTCTCGTATATTAGACAATAACTTGAAACTGATTAAAAATCGCTAGAACCCATAATTCCGGGTTGTCTTGTAGATTAGAAAGCAAAAATTCTGTATTGACATGTTTTAACGGTTATGACTTCATTTTCTTGCGGAAGGCTGACAAAACTAGCTAGAACCCAAATCAGGTTTGTCTTAAACATTAGACAATAACTTGAAACTGCTTAAAAATCGCTAGAACCCAAAATTCCGGGTTGTCTTGTAGATTAGAAAGCCAAAAATTCTGTAAAGACATGATTAAACAGTTATGGCCTCCTTTTCCTGTGAAAGGCTAACAAAAATAGCTGGAACCCAAATCAGGTTTGTCTTATACATTAGACAATAACTTGAATATGCTTAAAAATCGCTAGAACCCAAAATTCCGGGTTTTATTGTAGATTAGAAAGCAAAAAATTCTGTAATGACAAAATTTAACGGTTATGGCCTCCTTTTCCTGTGGAAGGCTAACAAAAATAGCTGGAACCCAAATCAGGTTTGTCTCGTATATTAGACAATAACTTGAAACTGCTTAAAAATCGCTAGAACCCAAAATTCCGGGTTGTCTTGTAGATTAGAAAGCCAAAAATTCTGTAATGACATGATTAAACAGTTATGGCCTCCTTTTCCTGTGGAAAACTAACAAAAATAGCTGGAACCCAAATCAGGTTTGTCTTGTACATTAGACAATAACTTGAATCTGCATAAAAATGGCTAGAACCCAAAATTCCGGGTTTTCTTGTAGATTAGAAATCAAAAAATTCTGTAATGACAAAATTTAACGGTTATGGCTTCCTTTTCCTGTGGAAGGCTAACAAAAACAGCTAGAACCCAAATCAGGTTTGTCTCGTATATTAGACAATAACTTGAAACTGATCAAAAATCGCTAGAACCCAAATTTCCGGGTTGTCTTGTAGATTAGAAAGCAAAAATTCTGTATTGACATGTTTTAACGGTTATGACTTCATTTTCTTGCGGAAGGCTGACAAAACTAGCTAAAACCCAAATCACGTTTGTCTTATACATTAGACAATAACTTGAATATGCTTAAAAATCGCTAGAACCCAAAATTCCGGGTTTTATTGTAGATTAGAAAGCAAAAAATTCTGTAATGACAAAATTTAACGGTTATGGCCTTCTTTTCCTGGTGAAGGCTAACAAAAATAGCTGGAACCCAAATCAGGTTTGTCTCGTATATTAGACAATAACTTGAAACTGCTTAAAAATCGCTAGAACCCAAAATTCCGGGTTGTCTTGTAGATTAGAAAGCCAAAAATTCTGTAATGACATGATTAAACAGTTATGGCCTCCTTTTCCTGTGGAAGACTAACAAAAATAGCTGGAACCCAAATCAGGTTTGTCTTGTACATTAGACAATAACTTGAATCTGCTTAAAAATCGCTAGAACCCAAAAATCCGGGTTTTCATGTAGATTACAAAGCAAAAAATTATGTAATGACAAAATTTAACGGTTATGGCTTCCTTTTCCTGTGGAAGGCTAACAAAAACAGCTAGAACCCAAATCAGGTTTGTCTCGTATATTAGACAATAACTTGAAACTGATCAAAAATCGCTAGAACCCAAATTTCCGGGTTGTCTTGTAGATTAGAAAGCAAAAAATTCTGTTATGACATGATTGAACAGTTATGGTCTCCTTTTCCTGTGGAAGGCTAACAAAAATAGCTGGAACCGAAATCAGGTTTGTCTCGTATATTAGACAATAACTTGAAACTGATTAAAAATCGCTAGAACCCATAATTCCGGGTTGTCTTGTAGATTAGAAAGCAAAAATTCTGTATTGACATGTTTTAACGGTTATGACTTCATTTTCTTGCGGAAGGCTGACAAAACTAGCTAGAACCCAAATCAGGTTTGTCTTAAACATTAGACAATAACTTGAAACTGCTTAAAAATCGCTAGAACCCAAAATTCCGGGTTGTCTTGTAGATTAGAAAGCCAAAAATTCTGTAAAGACATGATTAAACAGTTATGGCCTCCTTTTCCTGTGAAAGGCTAACAAAAATAGCTGGAACCCAAATCAGGTTTGTCTTATACATTAGACAATAACTTGAATATGCTTAAAAATCGCTAGAACCCAAAATTCCGGGTTTTCTTGTAGATTAGAAATCAAAAAATTCTGTAATGACAAAATTTAACGGTTATGGCTTCCTTTTCCTGTGGAAGGCTAACAAAAACAGCTAGAACCCAAATCAGGTTTGTCTCGTATATTAGACAATAACTTGAAACTGATCAAAAATCGCTAGAACCCAAATTTCCGGGTTGTCTTGTAGATTAGAAAGCAAAAAATTCTGTTATGACATGATTAAACAGTTATGGTCTCCTTTTCCTGTGGAAGGCTAACAAAAATAGCTGGAACCGAAATCAGGTTCGTCTCGTATATTAGACAAGAACTTGAAACTGATTAAAAATCGCTAGAACCCAAAATTTCGGGTTGTCTTGTAGATTTGAAAGCAAAAATTCTATATTGACATGTTTTAACGGTTATGACTTCCTTTTCTTGTGGAAGGCTGACAAAACTAGCTAGAACCTAAATCAGGTTTGTCTTAAACATTAGACAATAAGTTGAAACTGCTTAAAAATCGCTAGAACCCAAAATTCCGGGTTGTCTTGTAGATTAGAAAGCCAAAAATTCTGTAATGACATGATTAAACAGTTATGGCCTCCTTTTCCTGTGGAAGACTAACAAAAATAGCTGGAACCCAAATCAGGTTTGTCTTGTACATTAGACAATAACTTGAATTTGCATAAAAATGGCTAGAACCCAAAATTCCGGGTTTTATTGTAGATTAGAAATCAAAAAATTCTGTAATGACAAAATTTATCGGTTATGGCTTCCTTTTCCTGTGGAAGGCTAACAAAAACAGCTAGAACCCAAATCAGGTTTGTCTCGTATATTAGACAATAACTTGAAACTGATCAAAAATCGCTAGAACCCAAATTTCCGGGTTGTCTTGTAGATTAGAAAGCAAAAAATTCTGTTATGACATGATTAAACAGTTATGGTCTCCTTTTCCTGTGGAAGGCTAACAAAAATAGCTGGAACCGAAATCAGGTTTGTCTCGTATATTAGACAAGAACTTGAAACTGATTAAAAATCGCTAGAACCCAAAATTCCGGGTTGTCTTGTAGATTTGAAAGCAAAAATTCTATATTGACATGTTTTAACGGTTATGACTTCCTTTTCTTGCGGAAGGCTGACAAAACTAGCTAGAACCCAAATCAGGTTTGTCTTAAACATTAGACAATAACTTGAAACTGATTAAAAATCGCTAGAATCCAAAATTCCGGGTTGTCTTGTAGATTAGAAAGCCAAAAATTCTGTAAAGACATGATTAAACAGTTATGGCCTCCTTTTCCTGCGGAAGACTAACAAAAATAGCTGGAACCCAAATCAGGTTTGTCTTGTACATTAGACAATAACTTGAATATGCTTAATATCGCTAGAACCCAAAATTCCGGGTTTTATTGTAGATTAGAAAGCAAAAAATTCTGTAATGACACAATTTATCGGTTATGGCTACCTTTTCCTGTGGAAGGCTAACAAAAACAGCTAGAACCCAGGTTTGTCTTGTACATTAGACAATAACTTGAATATGCTTAAAAATCGCTAGAACCCAAAATTCCGGGTTTTCTTGTAGATTAGAAAGCAAAAAATTCTGTAATGACAAAATTTAACGGTTATGGCTTCCTTTTGCTGTGGAAGGCTAACAAAAACAGCTAGAAATACTTCTTAAACGGTCACGCCTTAAGTGAGGTGAATTCTTATAATGATCTCGGTGTTACAATTACTACAGATTTGAGTTGGTCCGAACATATTGTAAGTATTACCAAAAAAGCAAAAAGTAAGCTGTACCTCCTCAGCAAGTCTTTCGAAAGAATGTCATTGCATAATTCAACTCGTTTATATAAAGCTTATGTCCGTCCAATTATGGAGTATTGTGGAACTGTGTGGTGTCCGGAACTTGTGCGGGATAAAGATTAGAAGTTATACAGAAAGACTAAATATAATGGATTTACCGACCTTTGAACAACGTCGTCTTCGTGGGGACATGATAATCACCTTTCGCATTTTAAATCTTAATTATGGTAACTTAAGAAGCATATTTAATGTGGACATTGATAATCGGCTTCGAGGACACAAATGGAAGTTGAAAAAAGGAATATTCACCTGTCGGACAAGGCAGCATTTTTTGAGTAATCGTATATTTCCAACATGGAACCATCTACCTGAGGATATTGTAACGGCACCGTCTGTCAATATTTTTAACGGTTATGACTTCCTTTTCTTGCGGAAGGCTGACAAAACTAGCTAGAACCCAAATCAGGTTTATCTTGCACATTAGACAATAACTTGAAACTGCTTAAAAATCGCTAGAACTCAAAATTCCGGGTTGTCTTGTAGATTAAAAAGCAAAAAATTTTGTAATAGTCACGATTTAACCGTTGTGTCCTGTCAATTTTCTAATCCAAATTTTGAAAAAATCACTATTGGAAACGCTTTAGAATAAAAAAAATCAAATATCGACAAATTAAATCAAAATTAATTCCTAAGTTGAATATTTATTTTGACTTTTTTGCATTTTTAAAATCATAAATCTATTTGCGATAAATATAAAGAAATATAAAAAAATTAAATTATTTTTTCGTTACAGATACTTTTGAGCAACATTCCGAAAAATTATCAGTGGCGTACACATATTTTTTAAGATTTCTATTTATAATTTTTGAAATTGAAAATCCTGTTTATTTTGACTTATTCCCAATTTTTTATAAAGTGCCTCTAGAAACGTTTTCGAATAAAAATACATTAAATAACAACAAAAATAGAAAAAAGATTTTAATTTTTTGATAGTTACTTTTCATCGCATTCCAAAAAAATTGTCAGTGCCTTGCAAAAAATTTTCTACTGGATCGCATATTTTTTTAAACTCCTGTTTATTTCGGATTTTACTGCAATGTTAAAAATAATTTTCTCTAAATATCGACAAAAATGTAAAAAATTCGATCAAATTAATTGCAAGAAACTGCTCCTTATTTTATATATCGACGTCACGTCTTTTTTTTCAAATTAAAAATGAACCGAAATAAAAATACGGTTTCGAATCGAAAAGTCGAATCATATAACTTGGAACTAAATACTTTTATGTTTCGTACGACAAACAAAAACACCGTTGAAAAGTAAATGTAATAAAATGTGCATATAAAAGGCGAACCGACGTAGATTCCCTACAATTTCTCGTATGTACTGAATTTCGCCACTTTTTCAAAAGAGAGCACTGGACGGGTATCCATGGAATAAGCCCAACCAATTACCGAGTCTATTCTACAAGAAGTCGCAAAAGTCTGAAAAATACGATTTTTTTTCTCATTCTCCTCCTTAACAACCAGAGCCAGAGTAACTCAACGAATATCAAAACATTTTTCGTTTATTTTATAAATTTCTTTCAAGTTTCGTTATTTTCCATATAAATAGAAAAAGAAGACGATATATCAGTTGGTGGAGTACGAATTATGCAAAAGCACACCTTTTTAGATTTTTTCGATTTTTTCGATTTTTTCAATTTTTTCAATTTTTTCAATTTTTTCAATTTTTTCAACTTTTTCAATTTTTTCAATTTTTTAGATTTTTTCGATTTTCTCGATTCTATTGTTATTTCAAATGGATCACCCTGTGTATTTCTTGCCTTATGAAATCCTTAAGAAATACTGATTATTACACGCTTTACATTAGCTTCACTTTTATTTTTGTTTGTTCGTAACGCCACCTTTAACCTAGATTTTTACCCACTTTAAACGCTCAGGACCGATGACAATACAATATCGTGGTAAAATACAGGGTGATGTGGCCATTGATGCCATATCAGTTGAAATGACAACAAATTTTATGCTGTCGTGAAAAACAGGATGCTTTCGATTTAGTGGACTGGAATTCTATAGGATGACTGGTTCTCTCGCATAAATAATAACTGTATTTCGTTAACAATAATTCAATAAACTTTAACGTCGAAAATACATACAGATGGAACAATGAATATATACAAGCCTTTCTGTGTGAAATAGTAATTATTAGAACGATCTTACTCTTTCCTTTGTTATTTTCAAACCACTATTCACTTGAAATGTAACTTTGCTTCGGGTTGAATCACTATACAAACTTTAACTTTATAGAAAAATGCACTTATTATGCAGGAAATAAAGGAATTAAATTAATTACTATGAAACTTGACCCATATGGTCTGAAAATCTCGGTTCTATACCGTTAAAGGAGTGGTAGGTCTTAGCTGGGAGACCGATCAGGTTGGACGCCTACTTCAACTGCCGAAGAATAATAGAAAATATTGCAAGGCGCCGGTCTGCCGCCAGGAAAAAAAACAAAACGCGAATTTGAACTAAGGTAGAAGTGTTTTGGAGGCAGTGGCGTGCCGGTAGGAATTTTGGATGGAAATAAAAGAACTAAAATATAACTGTACATGAATATACAAAGGAACTAAAATATAAATATACAAATTGTTGAACGTGTGGTTTCAACACTGGGTGTTATTAAATCTTCAACTAAAAATGAGGTATATTATCGTTTTTGTTTGAAACGTCCTACTTTTTTTTTGGGCCGAGATGGGAAACTCATGTTCGAATGGGTCTAGGACCCAAACAGTGTTGGACTCATCCCCAAGGAGATGCCTACCAACCAAACCCACCTCAAACTCGCCGTTACCCCCGCCTCGGAATCACTACCCTAGCATACTTCGAGACAGGCGGCGGTCCCTCGCACACTCTCCGCTCACACCGTCATCTTCTCCTTCCTATCACTCCTGCCTCTCATGCCATATCGAGTCCTTCTCTCCCCCTTACCATCTCTACTACTCCACTCACCTCCATCCATTCCTCCTCCCCCCTCAACATTATCTCCACCATGTTTTCCCAGTACACCGCCTCCCCTAGTTTCCTCTCCAACTTCTTCAGCACTTCCTCGTTCCTCCAGCATCTAAACACATGCCCCATATCATCCTCCACTTCACACCTCTCGCACACACTAGTCTCTCGTTTCCCAATCTTGTGGAGGTACCCTACTCTCGACCCATGTCCAGTGAGCACTTGTGTCAAGAAGTAGTTCACCTCCCCGAATTTCCGGTCCATCCAATCTCTCCTATTCCCAATCGCTCCTTTTAGCGCGCTCTCATACTCCTCCCACCTTCTCTCCATTTCCTCCTCCATCCATTCCCGTACCTCTTCTTTGGTCGCACCCCTCCAGCGTTTGCTCCTAGCTCTAGCCAACACGTCCAATGGGTAGGACCTTGCCAGCACCGCTGCTGCCAGTCCACCCACTGTCCTGTACCCCTGCACCACCCTCATCAGTATCCCTCTCTGCATCCGCAGAAGTGGCCTAACCCTCGCATTCACCCCCGCTCTTTCACCCCACACCTCCGCACCGTACAGCATACTCTGCTCTACCGTCCTACCAATTACCCTCCTCTTCCACTCTCCCGGCCCTTCCACATTCCTCTCCCTTTGCCGTACATACCAGACACACATCATCCGCATACACCGTAATCTCACATCCCTCTTCACATACTATCCCACAAACCTCATCAAACACACACTTCCAGAGCGTCGGTCCAAGAACCGAGCCCTGAGGCACTCCAGCCTCCATCTCATATCTCCTTCCTCTGGAGTCTACAATCACACGCCCCGTCAGGTAGTCCTCCACCAGGTTAACCAATCCCTGCTCCACTCCAAGCCTCAGCAACGCGCTCAACACTGCCCGTTTGCTGACACTGTTGAACGCGTTCCCGACGTCGAAGAACACGAGTAGGGCCAATTTCTTCTTCCTCCAGCTGCCCTCCCTAGCTCTTTCCACCAAACCCATCACCTTGCTCAGTGCCGAGATGCAAGATTTCCCCTTCGTAAACCCGTGCTGGTTTACCCTAAAACCCCCATTCCTACCAACTTCCTCCTCAATCCTATCCCTTATTATCCCCTCCATCAATTTACCCATACCACACAGCAGGCTGATAGGCCTATAGTCCCCCGCCCGCTTCCCCTCTCTACCCGCCTTCTTCATTAGTATCACCCTGGCTACCTTCCATCCTTCCGGGAACTCCTCCTCCCTCAGCACCCTTTTGAATAGTTCCCAGAAGTACTCCCTATTGTCATCCAACAGCCTCTTCACCATATCACCCCTCAGGCCATCTATCCCTGGGGCTTTTCTCACTTTAATGTTTCTCCCCCAATCCTCTACCTCCCACTTCTCTACCGGCCTTATCCCCCTCATTTTCACTACCACCCTTGTATCTTGGATTTCCTGTATTCTGCAACCCACTCCTCCTTCTCCCCCTTTGAACAATTTCTCTATAATCTCCTTCTCCCAATCCTCCTCTAGAACCTCGTTCCTATTTCCACCCATCCTTTTCACCGCTATCTCATACGCCTTTCCCCATGGATTGTTTTCCAATTCCCCCAGTAACTCTTCCCACTTCCCTCTTTTTTCCCTTTCCACTCTACGCTCCAGTTCCGTCTTCTCTTTATTTCTCCCTCTTCCCTCTATCCTTCCTCTTCCTCTCAGCATCCGTCTTCGTTCTTTCTTACACTCCCTCCACAGCTCCTCTATTTCCTCATTCCACCAGTAATTGGCCCTCCGCTCACGCCTATTGCCCCTCTTTCCCTCTCTTTTGCAGCCCTGTATCACATTGTACAATTCATCTGCATCATGTCCAAGTCCCCTTCCTATCTCTTCTCTTAGTTTTTTCCTCATACTCTCTGCCTCGGCTTTCGTCCACTTCCATTCCCACTCTTCCACTTAATCCTTTCTCTCTTTCCTTATATCCGTCTCCACATACCTATGTAAGCTCAAGCTTTCCTCATCCTCCAGCACCCCCCAACTAAACACTCTTTCCCACAGCCATTCATCACATGCTGTTATATCAATGAATGATGAACCCCCGTCACCCCTCACGAAGGTGGGCAGTAGTCCATCATTCAGCACCACCAACCCGTTGGATGTTAACACTTCCTCAAGGATCTCCCCTCTCCTGCCCGTTTTCTTCCCCCCCCCATATAGTATTCTTCGCATTGTAGTCCCCTGCCACCATTCTCCTTATGATCCTCCTTTTTCCTTTTGACACCCTCAGATCGTCCTCTAATCCTGTCATGCTCCTCTCATATTCTTCCAGGCTGACACTTGGGCTTATATACACACTGTACACCACCATGTCTCCCATTCGCACTACCACTCATCCATTTCCCTTCCTCACTTCATCCGCCCTCAATCCATCCCCCACCAATCTTATTCCTGCTTCTCCTGTATCGTCCATAATCCATCCCTGCTTCCCCACATATCTAGCACTCACCTCGGATCCACACACTACATCCACTTCCCTCCTAAAAATCACTTCATCCAATATATCATGCGCTATCCTGCATTTCCCTAAATTTATCTGTAACACTCTCCATACATCCCCTACATTCCTCCTTCCCGCGCAATGCTGTCCCCTTCCTCCTATTTGACCAGACTCGTCCCCTCTGAGGGGTCCAGAGGGTCCCTCCCATTTTTCTTTCACCTTTTCCATCGTCTCCTTCTACTTCTTCTCTTCCCCTACTACATTCTATCTCCCCTGGCTTGTGTCCCCTTTCCCCACGTACCCTACAAAGGAAGGCCTGCCGACAGTCTCTCGCCATGTGATCCTCGCTCTTACAAAGCCAACACTTACTCCTCTCCTTGACTACCTTCACCTTACACCCTGCTACTTTATGGCCCTTTATCCCACATCCAAAGCATCTGTCATCCTCTCTACCCTCTATAATATTTACCCTGTTCCACCCCAATCTAATCTCCTTTTTTTTCAACAAGGCTACCGCTTTTTCCCATTCCGCCCTCACCACCGCCATTTTCATCCCGTTCCTCTCCCTTACCACTTTAATCACCGTTGTCCCTTTCCCAATCAAATTCTCTATTTTCCCCCTCACCTTTTCATCTTCTATCCACGGTTCTATCCCTACCATTTTAATGGTTTTTGTTCCCCTCCCCGCTTCGACCACCCTAGCTCCTGTTACCCTTCCTACCTCCCCCAGAATTCCCCTTACCTCAACCCCCTTCTTTGCCTCTATTACCACCTCCCTATTTCTTGAGACTCTGAGTCTATCCACCCACTCCCCTGCCATCTCCCTCAACCCCTTCTTAATCCTCTCGATCCCCTCCTGATCGACTTCCCCGATATCCTTCAGGATTATCGCCCCATTTCTACCCTCCTTTTCCTTCTCCCCATCTGTATAGATTGTTACCTCCGCCACCTCTCACCCACGCCACCATCTTCTTCAGCACTTCCACCTCTACCTGCTCAAGCCTGTGGAGTCCAATGCTGTCCCCGCTCCCCACGACCCCAAACAGTCGACTCATCAGCTCAAACACCTTTTTCTCATCCCTTACAATCTCCCTCCATCCGACAGATGAACTCCTCCGTCTTCACCCTTACCCCATTCCTTTCCGTAGTGCGTACCTCCTTGATCCACTCCATTTACTCTCCTTTTCCCCCTACCATCGGGTACCTATCCCTAAACATCCTCTGTATTCCCTTCTCCATTCCACTGTCTTCCTTGGTCACCCATACCACCTTTATCTTTTTATCCCCTAATATTGGATTTCCCACCTTCACCTCTATTCCCTCCCCCTTTTTACCATCCCAGTCCCTACCTCTAACCTCCATCCATCCTTCCCAGTCTCTTTCCCCACCTTCCATCGTGTTTGCATTATCTCCTTTCTATCGTCCTCCCCCCTCAACTTCTCCAATTCCTTGACCCGCCCCTCTGCCGCTGCCTTCTCTTCCTCCAGCCTTTCCACCTTCTCCTCCAGTCGCCTTACCATATCCTTCAATCTCTCTACACTCTCCCTCTCTTCTTCCTTCCAATTCTCCATTTCCTTGTTTCCTTTCTCCTTCAGTTTCCTCTTCTGTTCCTTGTCCTCCAGAGGCGATACCTCCTTTCTCTTTACTCCAGTATCACTCCACCCTCTCGTCTCCCCCGCCTTATCAGGCGTTCGTTTTACCTTCGTCGATTTACCAAAAATTCCATTTCCTTGCCTTTCTTCATCCATAACCTCCTGTTCTATTTTTCTTTCTTCTTTTTCCATATTCCATCCCACGAGTAGCTAGGGAATTAAATGTCCATTTATTCGGGGCTCTGTGGTGGTAAGGCTGGTTACTCCGGGAGGTCACCAGGTATCCCGGAGGCACCGTTTCTGACTGCCTTTCGCGCAGCCATTCATCCATTGCCACGGTAGCTAACAACGTAGATTACGGATTGTTTTATCGAGGTTTACTCCTCTTGAAACGTCCTACTAGAGCTGATATACTAACAGGTGGCGTGGCTTAGTTGGTTAAGACGATTGTCTAGTGAACAGGAGATCGCGAGTTCGAATCTCATCGCTACCCCATGGATAAAATTTAGTTATTTAATATGAATAACAAAAGTAAAATCAATCAGCTAAATAAATTATAGTCTAATTTTTATAATTCAATATACAGGGTGATTGATTAGTATGATAAGGCTCAGTAGGTCTGTTATATATAAAAATTGTAGATACCTTTACGCTTCATATTTATAAATTAGTTACAACTCAATGCCATATCAAAGTTATGTTTTTTTAACGCAACTGTACCAACTTTAAACGCTCAAATTATTTGAAATTTTGTGCACTTGTCAAGGACCGATGACTGGTCAATAATTTCAATTAAATAAAAAATAATTCCTTTAAATTATGTGATAAAACAACACTTTTTTAGTGTTAACATACATCATAATATATGGTCTATATACAACAGCTTGGTTGATAAATTATTATGTCTTCGTAGCCGAGTGGTATAGAGGTTTGGCTGCGGAAATTATGAATTGTGGGCGTAGGGTTCGAATCCTGTTTATTATTCACAACAATGTAAATACCACCATAATATCGGCCATATCACAAAATCTACAAAAATCATGCGATCCAATTCCGAGATAATTGATACGATCCATACTTAAAACTCTGTATAATATCGTTTTGTATACGTAAAGTCACATTTCTGAAAACCTCCGCTCCTCAAATTCCCAAATATTCGATTATGTTCGAATTACGTTGGTATAAATCTAAGAGTTAGGTTGTTTTGATATAATCAGATTTGATATCGATCATTGGCGTGTTGTTTAGGGTGAACTACAGGATGTTTATTTTTATTTCTAACATTGTTTCTTTGGTGTTTTGAGAAAAAAAATTGGATTGTTCAATAAATAAGTTTGGAAGCACCCATGAAGACAATTTGTTGATTCATAAAAGTGGTTTTCTGCATTTTCTCTACATTACAATACGTTTGTATAGAACTCTAAGCACATTGTTGAGTCTACCAGAAGCTGAAGATACTTTTCCGGGTACCAACGACTATCTGCTCTTATAACTCCTACCTTTTAGAAGACCTAGTGCTGAAAAAATTTCTCCGGAGATCATAATCAGACTGCTAGAAACCATGTAAAAAAAACCATTGTACATTATAAAGCAAAAGTAATATTTTTTTGCGAGCAGTTGGCGAAAATAGCTTGGGACTGCTTAAAAATCGATAGAAAAAAATCTGAGTTGTTTTGTACATTAGAAAGCGAAGAATTTTGTAATTGAACATGATTTAAGGGTTGCGGGAAGATGACGAAAATAGCTTTAAACTGCTTAAAAATCGCTAGAAACCAAATCCGGGTTTTTTACACTATAGGGGCCATCCATAATTTACGTCACACGTTAAAGGGGGCTGGGAGGGTATCACCGGAAGGTGACATTGTTTGACAACGGTGGGGGGGGGGGTCAATAGCTTTGTGACGTCACATGTTAAAATTTTTGTATCTTTAATTAACATAAATAGTCGTTTATTGTTTTCTAACTATAGTATAACAATTTTCAATTGATAGTAATTCTTTGGCAACATTATGGATTCATCGTTAGTCCTCAGCTCAATTTGTAGTTCAGTCACCATCAATTGAACATTGTTGTAGTATAGTCGTTTGTTTTCTCTGTTATCTAAAATATTTGACTTTATGTATTATGTATGCTTCTGCAAATTTATAAGTCTTTAGTGGAGTCACTCTTGAGATATGGTAACATTGTTTGGGGTAGGCTATATGGCAATGCCCTAAACCAATTAAATGTCATACAGAATTATATTCTGCGGATAATTTTTTTTTAATAATAAGCTCTATTCAACCAATCTGTTATATTATAATGAAAATACTTTAAATGTTCGATGTTTATATTACCTAAGTCATTTACCTTTTATTATAAACTTAAAACAAAATACTTCTTAAATCATCAATACCAAACAAGAAATAGTACAAGTCATATGATCTTTGTACCTTTTAGAAGATATGATGCTAACCAAAGGTTTGCTACCATTTTGGCTCTAAACATGTTTAATTCTCTACCAAATTCAACAAAAACAGCAACCAAATATACTTAAGACATTTGTCAATCAGTGTAAGAAATACATATATGAAAATAGAGAGTACCTACTTAGATGGACTCTTATAGTATGTAGTAGTAAATAATGTTATCTTTATTCAATTTCGGATATTATTTATTTATTTAAGGCGATTTCATAGTTCTATTTTATTTAAAATGTATAAATGTCAAGCCTCTTAGGTGCGTTATACTCAACAAGTTAATACTATGTGTTGAATTGTATTCATTTTATGTTATTTCTTTCTCTAAATACTGGTTGCCTACCTAGTAGGTACGAAATTGAAAATGTATATTCCAAAATTAATATATATTAACTTGTATATATATAATCAACTTCCCTTCTACCTTTCGGTGTAGGGAGATTTCTTAAAATTTCAAGTTTCTTCAACAAAAGTTTTCCATTTTTTTCTATTTGTTGCTAACTGTTTTGCTTTTATCATTGTTTTCCCTCTTTCCTTTAATATTTTGGCTATGTTGTTATCCCAGGATTCTTTTGGTCTACCTCTGTCTCTTTCAACAATCACCTTTGCTTCCCATACATTTTTAACTATAGTCTAGTATCCTCCATTCTCTGTAGATGTCCCCACCAGCTCAGTTGTCTTTCTTCTATATAGCCTAGCATGGATTTTATTTCTAGCTCCTCTCTTATGTTTACATTCTTTATTCTTTCTCGTTTTGTTATTCCTTCCACAGATCTCAGGTATTTCATTTCTATAGCTTGTATTCTGCTCTTCATTTTTTGGTCCATTACCCACGTTTCGCTGCCATAAGTAAGTATCGGTCTAAAAACTGTTTGGAATATTGTCATTTTGGTTCTTTTTGAGATTTCCTTCTTATTAATAAATCCAGGTTTCAGCATGTGATAAGTTTTCATGGCTTTTTTTGTTTTTTTCCCATAATATCCCTTTCCTGGTTACCAGTGCTGTCAATTGTTGTTCTTAAATATTTAAAGTAGGTAACTTGTTCGATTATACTATCGTTAATTCCTATATTCAACCTTTCCTGATTTTTTGCTATCATAATTATTTTTGTTTTATTTGCATTTATTTTCATTCCGTTCAATTTAAGAGTCTTATTCCATATGTCTATATTAACTTGTATTTAATTAAAATATAAATTCCACAGGTTTAGTTGTTATATTAATCGAATATATTAATAAATAAATGTATAAAAATGTATATCTTGTAGACAGATTTCAAGCAGTCAGATGTCAACATAATACTTCCTCGTATTTAGAAATAACAACTGGTGTTCCCCAAGGTCCAATTAAAAAAAATGTTGATTTTATTGAAGATCATTAAATAAAAATAAGAAAAAAATGAAAATAACTTTTTTCTTTCGATTATTTTTAGATACATGCATAAAATTGAAAAATGTGTGACGTCACATCAAGGCCCCTGATTCAGGGTAGGGGGAGGGGATTCTGAAAATGTGACAAGAACGCTTTTGATTTTTTATTCTTGCAGGAAGTTTGCAAAATCGCTAGAAACCAAATCCTGGCTTTTTACATTAGAAAGCAGAAAATTTTGTAATAGACCATGATTTAACGGTTATGACTTCCTTTTCTTGCGATAAGTTGGCCAAAATAACTTGATAAATTTCTAGAAACCAAATCAGAACACACACAAATGTGCAAGATGAGCCCGTCCCTCCCAGGATGCATCACTCTATGCGCAGAGCATTTCGGGGAGAACTTCCACCAACCCCCCTTCTCATCCGATGGATCCTCATCGTCTACGTTCGCGTTTTCCGCGTATAGCCAAATGGCTGCTGGCTGGGGTCGATCTGTCTTCTCATTGGCTGTGTAATCGCGGGGGTTATTTCTTCAACGGTCTTCTCGTTGATCGTTGTCTTCTGTTGTGTGTATTTTTTCGCTGTCTCTATAAGGGGCAAATCCTTAGCCGGTGATCTGCGACTAAGGAAGACCTTTAGAGTGGATCCACTCGTTATAATTGTCCCTAGTTGAAATCCCGTCTCATCTTTCTATAGATGTGTCGGGCTATCTCCTAGGTGGGTCTTCTTGAGATTCTCTATAAGTGACCTTAGACAACAGTCTTGTCACCTATTCGAGAATCTGTTGTTTTGTCGGTTTGGTCGTCGTCGTCGTCGCTTAGGCGTAGCTGACTCCTCGCGTCGTTCCTTTTGGGGCTGGTTTCCTCGTCGTCCTCTTATTTAGGGTCTGTGGGCATCCCTTATAGTTTACTGGGTGTTCTTCCTGGCAGTTTGCGCAGGAGGATGGCTTGTTCCTTGGACTTCTGCACTCGTTCGAGCGGAGTGGTCCTCCGCAATTGACACATTTGGTGTTTACTCTGCACGTCGTCTATCTGTGGTGATATCCTTGGCAATTATAGAACTTCGTCGGTCCACTTCCTCACTTTTGCTCTTCCCATCTTATCCTCACTTGTTGTATATGATGGATTTTTCTTCTCCTTTTCTTCCATGTCTTATTCCTCTATATAGAGGAGGTAGAGGGTAGTGGTCTTCTTTCACCGATTCTGGAGCAGATTTGGCTTATTTTACCGATTCGGAATCGTTCCTTTTCTATTTCCTCTTTTAGTTCGTTTACGTCTTCGCAGTTTGTAAGTCCTTTGATGACAATTCTTCCTTTTTTTTATACTGCGTGTACCATTCCGCTTCCTTTCTTTCTTTATTTAGGTACCTTGTTAGGTTCCTGTAATATTCGCAGGGGATTTTTACTCCGAGTCTTTCTCGGATGGTAACAAACCTCGATTTTATTCCAAGCAACCAAGCCGATATATGTCTTTCCTTACGGAGCTCCAATGATGGGTGCTCCGTAGGATGACGTGTGGTGGTCGGTGTGTCTTTTTTATTTTCTCTGATGGCTTCCCTCTTCTCCTGTTTTTGATGGACACCACTTCCGTGAAATCCATCTTATCGTTTGTTTTCATTCTTCGGCATCTCTGTAGTTCCTGTCCTCAACAGGTCCTAAAACATATAAAACATTTGCGTTTAAAAACGCTGTTTTTGGCTTCTAATTAGCTTTCGCCGAGTTCAACCTCCGTCTGATCGCTTTCTCAGAATTTGTGTGGTGCCTTTTGGCATAAAATAAATAAAAGGTGAGCGGTCGTCGGACTGCCGGCAGAAGCTTGCTTTTTTTGCACAATAGAATGATCATTTTTGACCATTTTTCGAAAATTTTGACAATTATTGACCATTTTTTCAAAATTTTTGACAATTTTTGACTATTTTCTCAAATATTAACAATTATTGATCATTTTTGACAATTTTTCAAAAATTTTGAACATTTTAGACCATTTTTCCAAATTTTAACAATTATTGACCATTTTTGACAATTTTTTAGCATTTTTGACAGGTTCTGACAATTATTGACCATTTTTGACAATTTTTCAAAAATTTTGATAATTTTTGACCATTTTCATAATTTTAACAATTATTGACCATTTTTGACAGTTTCTGACAATTATTGACCATTTTTGACAATTTTTCAAAAAATTTTGACCATTTTTCAAAAATTTTGACAATTATTGACCATTTTTGAAAGTCTTTTATAATTATTGACCATTTTTTCAAAATTTTGACCATTTTTCAAAATTTTAACGCAGCGTTGGTTATATAGTATCGCACGTTATTTCAATGCATCTCTCTCTCTCTCTGCACTGGACGTACATAATGGCTTGCGTCTCCCTCTCTCTCTCTCTCTCTTTCTAATGAGTCATCGCGTGACGAACGCTTTTTCGTAACATCACACGTTTCACGAGTTCACTAACCTTCCCAAAAGTCCTATGTCGTGCAATAAGAAGCAAGCTTCAATAAGAAATAAATTCCCTTGAAACTATTTACAATAAATAACTGAACGTTAAAGCATAAATAAAACCCACGAGGCCGACAGGTATCGAGAGTCATGTTCATCACGTAGACGGCTGCTCGCGTCGACTCACACACTTGTTGACACTACCCCAAATCAGAAGCTGAAAACTTCTACCTTTTGGAGGACCTAGTGCTGGAGACATTACGTCGAAGGTCATTCCCAGAATGCTGTGAGATTTTTGTGTTCACCGTATGTTGTACCACTGCATTATCGTTCAAGGAGAGCTAGTATGTCTGGAAGGACTGACAGAGATCGCTAGACAAGTCTGTTCCCTACCTAGATTTTTGTTATTATTGTTCAACGATGTCAATTGCTTTTCTCAAGTTTACGAAGCCTGGTTTATTATTTATATGTAGGTTTTGTATATTTCTGGATAAAAATGATACCCAACGTCTATGGATGGCGAAGGGTAGGCTCATTGAGAAGTGCCATGCCACATAAAAATTTTCCTTTGACTGAAAAGCAATGGAAAAATAGCTACTCGTCGGCGACGGTAAGTGTAGTGATTCGTTTTCACGGAACTAATTTCTTTCTGGGATGCGCGCTTTCGCGAGTTCTTAACGAAATGAGAAAACGAAAAAATAAAAAAATAAATAAAATATGTTGTTTCAGATTACCGTCGTCGATCAGATACAGGTCGCAGATTACTTTCGAGTGGTTGTTTTCAAAATCGAGTAATAAGTGGTACATGTTGATGCGAAAAGAGGAATAATTGCCACTAAACTGCAGAAGGGGGGTTTTTAAGAATAAATTTTTCTTCCCTGTTAAGCGATACTCCCTTCTAGTGGCATAAAATTTAAAGTCGCTCTATGGTATACTCCTTTTGTTCATTGGTTTTGTTTTTGTTTTTTCATTTCAATCAATCAAAGAAAGTCATTTAATCCGGGAAAGTAAGGTCGAAAAATCTACATAACATGAAATTTTTCCGGAAACATATCGACCCCTAATCGTTATCCTGAATTCACGAATAAATTTCGCCGGAGCTTGCGATTCAGCTTGCAAGAACAACGTGGATAACATGAAATTGGAGTCTTTTACGCTGATATCTCTTTCAGTTTTGCTCGCATAAAAAAATTATAGGAAATTTCATGCCCTAAAACATGATAAAAGTAGATTTTTTTCTTACCCATATATAAAAAATTTAAGAATTGTGATTACAGAATCGTCTTTAGTCCGGGATTAAGCTCACATAGCTCTCGGACGGAGAATATCTACCTTGTACTGATGAGGCGCAAATACGCCGAAATGTTGTACCTTTTAATTGCAAACCAGAATGGTTGGTTAAATCTTGTAGATCATACTGTCTCCGTTTAATTTAGAAGTGTAATTCAATGTCTGTCGGGGCATATAGCCCGAGAAGTAGTTGTTTCTTTTAAGTGAATGGTCACGTTTTTGTAAATATTTCAAAACTTTGTAAAGCGTTAATAGTATAAAACTATTATTCGATATCTATTGGTAACTAAATACGTCAATTTACAGGAAACTGTAATAATCCATAAATAAAATATACCTATTGACCACTAGAATAATAGGACCTCTTAAAATCAAAATTTCATCTTCAAATTAGGCACAACGTATTTTTCGCATTTTTGGATTTAGAAGGTTAGAATAGTCAAAAAATATGCAGCTATAGGATATATTTATCTATTAATTTTACAAATGTTTCAATATACTGAATTTGGTTAATTTATGATGTATTTAGTTCGTGGTCCTTCTAATCTTTCAATATAAACTTGAGAGCAAAATATATTCGGACTATGGTAAGGAGATTTCGGTACAAAATACTTGAAAGGAAATTAATTGCATAGATGATTGAGAGACAATTTTAAAAATTCGTGCATAAAGAGCTGACCAATTCCTCTTTCGTTAGCACCTCTCAACGACTTTGGGACAACCATAATATATAAGCTAAATATTCTGAACATGCAGAAAGAAGGAGATTGTAGGCAAATTCTTCACAGGGGGAGAAGGAAGAGTTGGAGACAGAATTCGAGAAATAAGGCCGATAGAGAAGTGGGAAGTAGAAGAGGGGGGAGGAACATTAAAGTAAGGAAATCTCCACGGATAGATGGCATGAGGGATCATATGATGAAGAGGCTGTTGGACGACAATGGGGAGTACTTCTGCCAAATAAAACTGAAAATTTAATGATAAACACTGACAATACCAACGCCACTGGATAATCAATATCAGTCAATAGTAGAAGTTGGAAGGAAGAACACACGCACGCGCCTGCCAATAGTAAGTCAGGTGGTTGCATAGCAATGTGCTGTTCGATAAAACTTTGGAGTACCTACGCGGTAATATGATTTTCGCACGACGTTGCCGGGTTGAAGGAAACCCCTAATATATTTGGAAAAGTGTTTACCTTTTAATATTCAAAAATTGAAAAAATAATCTTAATAGAAAAAATCCAATGAATCAAGCACGTTAAAGAGCTAAAGTTTAATAATTATTGTGATATATCGAATGTTTTCGGCCGCATTCCTTCCACATCTTTAGATAAGTTTGCCAAACTATATAGGTTATTGAATCCAATCTGTAAATTAATACATTTTTCCATTTTCGTTGTACCACTGCAAGTGTACAAAAGGAGCAATAATCCCAGCTCGCGCAACGAAAATATACCTAACGAATCACGAACTTAAACTTCTTTATAGTGCTTTATTTACTATACAGTGCTATGTTTCCTTACATTATCATCACCTTGATTTGGTCATTTTGATAATACTTGCCGCTTGAATAAACAAAATTTCAAATTGTTTAGCAGTTTTTGAAAAATTGAGAATGAAAAAATATTATTTCCAGATCTACTTTTATCATGTTATAGATGATTATAAGATATTTCACTCGAAGGCGGCCCAATTGTTGTTGTTACAAACGTTCGCCGTGATCATAAATAAAATAAACAACTCCCTTTTGTAGTCGGCAACGCCACCGGTAGGCATTTATAGAAGTTTATTTTACTCTAAGCTATACAGGGGTAACTTAAGAAATATATTATGTTCAACATAATAATATGATGAATAATTATTAAAGGTTATATATATAAGAAAAAATACATTTAAATTTTCTAAATAAATAAATGTTATTGTCTGTTGGAGCGTTTAGCCCGAGAAGTAGTTGTTTCTTCTAAGTGAACGGTCACGTTTTTGAAACTATTTTCAAAACTTTGTAAAGCGTTAATAGTATAAAACTATTATTCGATATCTATTGGTAACTAAATACGACAATTTACAGGAAACTGTAATAATCTATAAATAAAATATACCTATTGACCACTAGAATAAAAGGACCTCTTAAAATCAAATTTTTATCTTTAAAATATGCAGCTGTAAGATATAAGTATTTATCAATAAATTTTACAAATGTTTTAATATACTGAGTTTGGTTAATAGTCCAGGAAATATAGTCTGAATATGACCATTTTACAATGTTCCCCTCCTGGTGGCTGATTTTTGCTTGACGAGAGGGCAAAATCGATGTAGAATAAGATGCACTCACTCCGATCTCTGAAGTCGTTGCGGAAATTTTTTTAACGAGGTAAGCAGGGTGTGATTTCAGTAAAAATGACGTTTTTCCTGCATATCTTTTTACCTTACAATTTTACAGAAAAAACGTTATGAACTTTTTTTTCCTCCTCAAAAGATCTACCTACAAAACTAGACTTTGCACGTCAAAAAATATCGATTAGGCCCGAAGTTATGAGCAAAAAAACATTATTATTAATAAACAAATTAAAAACCCGATGTTATCATTATAACGTCTTTATATTACACCTAATTATGCCCTCAAATTCACAAATAACTCGTACGAAATCTGGAATCTGTAACTTAATTAATTTACAAATTATGAAATTATGAGCAAATTAATTGTACGACATTGCGCATCACCCTTACTTATGATGTTTGTTTTGTTAGTATCTTTCACTGTTATAAGTCATGTGTCGTTATTATTTTTCAGAAATATGCAATTTCGCAACCGTGCGAATGATGATTTAAAACGGCCTTAGTTGTAAAATGCAATATACCGCGTGCTCACTGAATTTTGCAATATATTATTCCGTACATTGATAGAGCATGAAAAAGCTTTAATCTGAAAAAAGATTCGTCTAAATTCCTTGAAAAACAACGGATTGACGAACCGTCAAATTTTAAGGTTCATTGTTCAACAATTTCAGGGTGCAGCGAAAAAAAAAAAGATATTCATGATCGGAACACGGAGTACTTTCACTGTTTAAAATATTTTTCCGCCTACCTCTATCCGAAGTATACATTTCCTGGCCTCATTGCAGGGAGCAAAGTCGTACTTTTCCTCCCTAGGGAGGAAAAGTAAAAGTGACGTCATGGTACGTCATCAATGAAATAACTTATACGGTATTGACGACCTAAACTACATTCTATTATATAGTATAAATTTTACCGTTTGATTAAAGAACACCATGTATTTTGCAAAATGGTGGAAATCAGTAAATTGTTATTTTAATTTAACGATTTTTACATTAATAATTTGACTTCAGCAATACGTTATGTTCATGATTCCGCAGAACTTCACTGCGAGTCTCCGTAGCGCAACGAGTTGGTGCACAACTCACTGTTCATGATAGGCATGTAGTTGATGGTTCGAATTTCAGTGTGGGCAATTTTTTTTCTTTTTTTTTAATTTTTTCATAAATAAATTATTCAAAAATATCTTGTTAGGGAGGCGGAAAAATCATATATATATATATAACATGGGAGTAAAGTGCCTTTTCCTTCCTTGAATGATTACTGCCCTCCGCTACGCGTCGGGCAGTAAACTTCATCCTCAGGAGGAAAAGTAGTACTTTCCTCCCTTGTTATACAAATAGCTATATTCTAAGGGGAACATATAACTAACCTAAAAGCCATTTCCAAAATCAACAAAAAAATTGTCAAACATCCGCCATTTTTGTTGTGACGTAGACAAAACGAATAAAAAAACTGAACTTTTGTAAAGAAAACTTGTGCTAAAATGAAACATTTTAGTGAAAACCGCATGTTTCTATCTCAAAGCGTTTAGAAGTTATGGGCAGTTAAAATGAGGGAAAATAAAGATGGACACCCGGTATATACGGGGACTATGGTATAGAGACTTACGTAATACTTGAAAGGAATTTGATTGCAAGGATGATTAAATTCGTGCATAAGGAACTGACCAATACCTCTTTGGTTAGCACCTTTCAACGACTTTGGGACAAACATATACAGAGTCATGAGGAACTTCATATACTTCTACAATAATATGTAGAGTCCCTCAGGGAGGATATCATGTGGCTACTAAAAAGTGTCAGCTCCTTTTCTTTATTAATCTACAGGGTGATTTGAGAAATTGACAATAAATTTTAATTGGCTGTAGTGTTTAAACGGCTCATTTGATTTTTCTAATTTTTCCATGATACAGTACACTACTATCAAGAATTCGACTGGTATTAGCTAAACTTGGAAATTCCAGGACCGGCTTTGAAAAAATGTGGCTACTAACTTACGAAAAGAGATTTCAAATAAATGTTTTTGCTTTATTGTTACACCCTGTATAATTATGACTTAGACCGTTGGAAAGCATTTTCTATCACAAGTAGGGGGTTGCCATTTAAATTTTTGTAGGTGGGGTAGGTGGGGCATAGGGGGTTGATGGGGGTGCGTTCTCTCTTATGTTATTTTAGTTCCCCCTCTCTACCAGAGAAACGGTTTTGAAATTTTTTTTAAATCTCTTTTCGTTCACGAGGTACAGCCCATTGTAAGTTTTAAAATATACAGCGTAAAAGACTCCAATTTCGAGTGCTTTTTATTTATTCGAGAATTCAGGAAAATGACTAGACTATTTCATCGTACTGAAAGTTTTCGAAGAATTATCCAAAATGCACTCCTTTTGCAGAATATCTTGTCGACAATCAAGAAAAGTCGTTGCGACTTTTAGCGTGTTTCGTGCAGAGTAGAAAACTTTTAATTTATTCCGGCTATTTTTGTCACCGTTTATGATGTGAAATAAAACGCAATTCAGAAGCACCGCAGGTAATTTAACGTTTCCGCATCTACTCTGTACTTTTTCACTTTTTTTTTCTCTTTTCACAACATTTCTTCGGGGGAAACTGCAGACGAAATTAATGATTGAAACTTTCATAGAAAGTCTATACGTGGTTAAATATATTTGATATTTGTCAAGAAAGGGAAGGGAATAAAACCGAATTTATCTGTTGTAACTCATCATTGATAATAATCCACGTTTGCTAGCAGTAGTAATATTTGATGTTAGCCAAATACTTGAAGAGGTCTGGTGCTTCTGGATGACGATTTTGGCAGACCAGAGAAGTGACATGTCGGCAAATTGTACTGCCAAGGCGCTCCAGTAGATGTTTTACATTGAAAAATTGCAGTAGCATAATCGAAAGGGAAAACTAAAAGTATTTATAACTCGAGCTTATCGAATATCCGGTACTTATCTCGATATTCGCAGTTAAAGATCCATTTTCTTGGACTATTCACTGGGTAAACAAGCAATCCGAAGCACTTATATTATTTATTATTTTTTTCAGTTTAAATTTGAATTTTTCCCAATTCATACAAATCAAATAAATATTTAATTAGGCTGACGAGCTTCGCTGAATATTTTATTTTTAGTCGTATTAAGTCTCAAAATCAGTACATGCTACTCAACTACATAAAGCTGAAATGTGAGTTTCAGTGGAGTTTTTACAAGTTTTTTTCTTCTTCTTCCATTATATTTCATCCGATCAGTTCTTAGGGAAAGCTTTTATGTTCCATACATTTTTAATAAAGAACCTAAAATATGAGGAAAAATATTTAGAAATCTGTAAAATACGAACAACGAAAATTTCAATATATTTCGAAGGATCAGGACTACGACTTCCATTGTCATAGACGTTTGCCGTTCCGTCGACCCAAAGACTGTTTTAATAACTGTATTGGAAACGAAATTTAATATTAATAATAAAATTTCAACCTACTTTCTTCTACAATACGAACTACTATAATCAATAATTCACAATCTCTAGTGTCAGATAGGGACCAGCATTCTATAAAAACTTGATTGCTTTTGATCAAAAATTATATCAAAATATAAAAAAGATTGTGGTTTGATATCCCAAAATAAATAACAAAAATAATAATGAATATACCGCAAAGAACATACACAATATAACAAAAAACTAGTATTAAGCCCACTTTATTTAATTACTTGAAACCAAATAAGTTTAATCGTCTTCGAGCGATTGCAACGACTACGGCCGCGCGGCTGGAGACGTGCGACTTTTGTAGTACGGCTGCAGCGGCCAATACAAATGACAATTGCGCGATTGCGGCCGCTTCAACTTCTAAAATTATGTATTTTATAGACGCGAAACCAGTTTGTAGTCGGCTATCATGGAGAAGGCAGTGGTTTCTTGGTTCTGTTTGAGAAACGAAGAAATTTTATTACTACTGGTTGCGGATTCTGTACGATTTGGTCCTCACGATATATTCTGCGCCCGAGGAGAAGGGGGTTATGAGAATATGTTGGTTCGGAGACACATGAAACATTATTTCCCTATTCAAATTTAGGACTTTTACCACTTTAACAAGTATGATTTTAATAATCATGAAATTTTTTCGCCCCCTATTTGAATTTCGCCCCTGGGCAGTTGCCCATTGTGCCCTGTGGTTAATCCGGCGCTGCCCACAACTGTCTGTAGTTTCATCAACAGTAAACCATATACAATTCCTTCCAATGATTGCTCTAATTTGTTGAATTGTATCGCGATATACAGGAAAAATATAGTTTTTGCGACCGGTGTGAAGATAGCAGCCAATTTTATCTGCAAAAATGTTGAGAACTGCTCAATTTGCAGTTTCAGTGGCGTGCAGAATATATATTGAATCTAATTCATATTTCGGAGAGCCACCTTGATATTCAATGAATGGAGGTATATTGGTGTGAAGGACACACTGTTCAAAGGAAATTTGCTTACGAAGGGGAACAAGGGTTGATACGTCACCCCTAAAATTAGAATACATTATAACTTCCACAGGAAACGAGAAGCTTAGTCAATATTTGGAGGGTAGAAGAATAATAACACACTGTTCAAAGGAAATTTGCTTACGAAGGAGAACAAGGGTTGCAACGTGACCCCTAAAACTAAAATAAATTGTTTTCAGTATAATTATGCTTCTTTTATCCAAATATTAACTTGGCTTCTCGTTTCCTTTGCAAATTATAATTTATTCTAACTTTAGAGGTGACGTATCAACCCTTGTTTCCCTTCGTAAGCAAATTTCCTTTGAACAGTGTGATTTCTGTATTATTATGCATCTTATCTCCAAATATTAACTAGGCTTCTCGTTTCCTTTGGAAGTTACAATTTATTCTAATTTTGGGGGTGACGTGCAACCATTGCTCCCGAGCACCCGATCGTAAGCAAATTCCCTCCAAACAGAGTATCGTTCACACCAATATACCCCCATTCATTGAATATCAAGGTGGCTCTCCGAAATATGAATTTGATTCAATATATTGTAACGGATTGAAAATACAACAGCATTCAAAATAAAGTTTAAATCTATTTAAAAATTTAGCAGCAACTGAATTTGATAAAAAGTATTGATGATTATAAACATTAAGGATTGTTATCATGAAATAATATAATAGTAAAATACCTATGTATGACTCATTATAAAGTAACTGATAATACTTACAGTTTATACTAGGTACAATTGTCAAAACTAGCTTTTCATATTTTTTAAAAATATTAATTGATGAGAATAGTAAGAAAAAAGGGATTATTTAGAGTATTCTCATAATTACTGAAACAATTCAAAGTCTAAAAAGTCCTACATCCAACACTAGAATCGAAAATTCTTATCCACCAAGAGTTCAGTTGTGAACCTAAAAAAATAAACTATAGTAACACTTGTAAATAAAAAAGAAACACATAAACTGCAACTAAAGGGTGCAAGGACATGTTATAAATCAACAAGATTTCTTTCAAAAATCTCACCAATTTGTTTATGAAGTGAGAAGGAAAGAAAATAGATTGGAATCCGATGCTATTTCCCTGAGCATCTAAAGAAGAAGGACTAACAAAAAAAATAAGGTACCTAAATTCTTTCTTCCTACAATATAAAAGAAAAAGAAAGTTAATTATTAAATAATAACAATAATATTCTAAAAAGATAGAGACTTAAAGGCCATAATAATAATAAAAAAGACAAACAAAAACAATAAATGCATTTACATTAAAAAAAGCAATTGAAGAAGATTTGACATATTCATGATTTACTGTAGTATTTATATTTTTATATATTATTATTAGATTGTAAACATCTATCTATTTTTACCTTTTTATTATGGACTAAACAAGTTTCTAGTTTTCCTTTATAGATAAATACTTTACTAAAATTGATTTCCACTTACTTTGTTGGTCGATAAGCAATTTTCATCATTGATTTTGTATTTATATGATAACCATTGTTTTTGTAAACACTTCTCATTTGCAAACTGATTTCTTGAATTTAGCAATTATTTTTACTATTCTTCAAGTGTGGAAGGGATGGTAATGCATCATTCATAATTTGCCACTGTGTTAGAATTTGTTTCTCAATAAAAATTATGATATTTCTTCGTTTAATTCAACAACTTGGCTATTATTGAACAGCCATTTTGCAGATAATTAATAAGAGTGCGTAGAGCGTCGACTCCAAACACAACTAATGAATCGGACTGAGATAGGTAGTTTCGTGCGTTATCAGAGTAAGTTACAGGGTTGTACTGAGAAAGAAAGATCAGGTAAATTTAATAAAATTTTAATAGGTGGAATTATATAAAAAAATAAGAAGATCATTCATATTCAATACTTCGTATTTATTTTATTTTAAATTAAATATTGGCGCCCAACTATACAATACAATAAAATCACAATTCAATAATCACTTTAATAAATAAAAAAAATAAACCCCATTACCCCATTCACATTTTATTTTAAATTAAATATTGGCGCCCAACTATACAATACAATAAAATCACAATTCAATAATCACTTTAATAAATAAAAAAAATAAACCCCATTACCCCATTCACATTTTATTTTAAATTAAATATTGGCGCCCAACTATACAATACAATAAAATCACAATTCAATAATCACTTTAATAAATAAAAAAAATAAATCCCATTACCCCATTCACACACGTGACAATATATTCTGCACGCCACTGAAACCGCAAATTGAGCAGTTCTCAACATTTTTGCAGCTAAAATTGGCTGCTATCTTCACACCGGTCTTTTTGCGTACAGTACTTTCGACTGGTATATATGTCGTTTGCAATGTTTTCACAAGACATTTTTGAAGTGATTGTTTTTCAACTTGTTTAAGGGAATATTTGCTTTTAACATGGCATTGCAGAGATCCAGATTAAATTCTTGTTGTTCATTACGACCGGACGTAGATGCTATAGAAGAACCAATTGTTTGTTGTTTAAACTTATTAAATTTGTACTTTTTCATTTGTTCCGAGTGCACTTTTGTTTTAAGATGTTGAACTATGTCGTACTTTTTAACACACTGAATCTACAATAAAGCAGTTTTTGGCTGCTTATATGAAAAAATATTTACCGGGTAATGCATCATCCTAGGACATACACCCTGGTCCAAATTAAAGTAGCCCTTTTTCAATGTTAAATATTATATCAAAACTTTTTTCTGTCAAATTAAAGAGAAAAGAGATGTACACGAAAAACGTTATTTCCACTGAAATCCCACCCTTCTTACCTTTTTAAACAATTTTTCCCTTCGAGGTGAATTGAGTTCGCATTTTTCTACATCACTTTTGCCATCTTTACACTCAAAAGTAGACATTAGAAGGAAAACTATGTAAAATGGTCATTTTTGGGATATTTTTTCTAGACTAAGAAGGCTAGTCCTACTACTCCATGTGATGGCTCCATAAGTGATGATTGGTTTCATTATGGCTGTGTACATCCTGCTGAGGATCCTTTGGTTACATCCCCAATTTTCTCTTGTCAGGTTCCTACACACCATAAAAGCCATTTTTTCTTTGGATGTAATCTGCTTTTCGTATTTGTTCTACAGGAGCCAAGAGAATCAAACCTAGATACATGACTTCTTTTCACCATTCAACCTCGTTTCCATCAAGTTTAACTGTTTTAAGGTTGAGTTTTCTTTTCTTATTGAAGGCTATTAAGATGGTTTTGGTAGGGTTGATGTTCAGTTCCACCTGCCTACACCAGCTATTCGTATAGTCACAAAGGGTATTCTCAAATTTTCCCCTGGCCGTTATGACAATATCATCGGCATATTATTGTTAGAATATTCTGAGGTAAGTCAAACCACACAAGAGTTCGTCAAGCGACAGACTCCACATTAAGGGGGATGCTACTCCTTCCTGTGGACATCCTCTGGTGATGTATACATGAAGACAATGTCTTTGCTCGTCTCTGATACCCTAGTGGTGAGCAGTTCTGTCATCCATTTGTGGCTTGTGCTGTCTACATCTCTTCTATTTAATGCTCATGTGGAATATTGTCAAAAGCTCTTTCTATGTCCGAACTCACACATACTAGAGTTTATTGGTTATCAAGACAGTTCGTCAGTTGTACCAACGAATATCTGCCTGCCCGGAAGTAAACATGCTCATGTTGATGGAGAAGTAGAATCTCTAGGATCTCCGTTCCAATATACTTGTCAATGGCTCCCTCCATCGCTTTAAACACAAAACGATTTCGGGTCTGAAAGATTTTGGGTTTGTATAGCAACAGCAGATACCACCACCAACAATGCTGTGTCGTTTGTTGAAGGGTTCAGATCGATTCGAATTCATTTATTGACCGACAAATAAAATCCCTCATGTATCTTTGAAATTTTCGGAAGATATTGGAGATGTTCCATCTCCTATTTAATTAGTTCGTGTCCATATATTGGATGATACGACTTGTCTATTAACATTATTTTTTCAATTTCTGAATATTAAAAGATGAACACTTTTCCAAATATGTTATGGGTTTTCTTCAAGCCGACAACGTCGTGCGAAAATCATAATTACCACACCCTCCCACTAACTCAATTGGTGAATATTTATCGAACCTCCGTTGCTAGGTAACCACCTGACTTCCTATTGGCAAGCGCGTGCGTGTGTTCTTCCCTCTCACTTCGACAATTGACTGACATTGATTATCCAGTGGCTTTTATATTGTCAGTATTAACCTTCGTATTTTCAGTTTTACTTGGTATCTTATTATTTTGTATTCATATTGATTTCAATTACGATTTTTAACATTATTTGTTTTTAACAAATACCGTGTTTTGAAAAATAACTTACCTTTAAAGCAGAGCATAAATCAGTTTCTTATATAATTATTATATAATAATAATTATTATTTTTAATACTTTTATAAAATAGGTACCGTACGCCATTGGTACGTTTATGACAGATATCGGCCATTTTTCCTCTCCTCTTACCGATGCCGCGTAGCTTCAGATAGACTAGACAAACGGTTCTTTATAAGTTTTAAAATTGACACACTGTATATTTTAGAAATTGGATTTTTGTATATCCTCCAATTCTATCAATTTTTTGACGATATACATAAAGAAAAATAAAAGCAACGAAAATTATCACATAGTCTCTGGAGAAATAAACATCTCTTCCCAAAACGCTAACGCGATTTGTGCCTTTTCGTCCGGCATAGAAAACGAGATGGCGTCGGTAAGTAACTGGCAGCAGACCACGTTAGTCGACGGCGTCCTGGGAACGCCACAACAATTCTATTTAGGCCACATGCCGAAAAAAATGATGTCAATGAACGTGTATTTACAACGGTATTTACAGTTTTCTTCGTCATTTAATGCCTGTCAAGCTCGAAGAGTGGTTGTTTCTTTGCTTACAGCTTGGAATATCCAGTTCTAAATGTATGGTATATTTCTCAATACCTTTGACACTTCTCTTGCTTTTGTTTCGAGTGGATTCTCTACTTTATCAGTTTCTTCAAATTAAAATTAAAATTTTTCGACTAAAGCCTTTTTGCTTTCAATTTGAATTTGTTATGAATCACTAAAATTCACAGTACGCTTCAAGATGCGACGGATAAAATAGAAACGTCCTGTAATATTTATATATTATTAATATAAGTCTAATTGTTGCATTAATTAACTTTTCTTTGCCGTTGAATGAGGTATCAAAAACTTAATGTAATATTTTTCGTTAACAATGCGAACGAAGCCGTGATCTGTTCGTGGAACGGTGAAACATTTAATTAACTCCGGTGCCTTTCTAATTAATTAAAATATGAAAATTTCGAAAAAGTATTACAATGGATTTGCAGTTTTGTATGTAAAATAAAATTACTAGGGCGAAAAGGGCAACTGATAGTCGAGGATCCATATTCGGCTTCGGTGGCTTCCCGTTTCTAGATTTTTCGTGTAATTTCATCCTTACAAGTTTTCTTTAGTTTTTTGAAACTTCTTATTGCACGACGTATGACTTTTGGGAAGGCTAGTGAACTCGTGAAACGTGTGATGTTACGAAAAAGCGTTCGTCACGCGATGACTCGTTCTCCGCCTCTTTCTAGGCCGCCCGCTGCGCTAACTCTCTCCCCTCTCTTCCTCTCTTCCTTAGCCGTAAAATTGTCAAAAATGGTCAATAATTGTCAAAAACTATCAGAAATGGTCAAAAATTGACAAAATTTTGAAAAATGTTTAAAATTTTTGAAAAATTGTCAAAAATGGTCAATAATTGTCAAAACCAATCAAAAATCGTCAAGAATTGTCAAAAACTGTCAAAAATTGTTAAATATTTTAAAAAATGGTCAATGATTGTCAAAATTTTTGAAAATTCGTCAAAAATGGTCAATAATTGTTAAAATTTTGAATAATGGTCAAAAATTGTCAAAATTTTGAAATAATGGTCAATAATTATGAAAAAACTGTCAAAATGGTCAATAATTGTTAAAAATGGTCAAAATTTTTGAAAAATTGTCAAAAATGGTCAATAATTGTCGGAACCTGTCAAAAATGCTCAAAAATTGTTAAATATTTTAAAAAATGGTCAAAAATAGTCAATAAATGTTGAAATTGTGAAAAATAGTCATAAATTGTTGAATATTTTGAAAAATATACAATAATTGTCAAAATTTTTGAAAAATTGTGAAAAATGGTCAATAATTTTCAGAAACTGTCAAAAATGGTAAATAATTGTTAAAATTTTGGAAAATGGTCAAAAATTGTCAAAAAAATTCAAAAAAATAGTCAATTATTATAAAAAACTTTCAAAAATAGTTAATAATTGTTAAAAATTGTCTAAATTTTTTGAAAAATGGTTTAAATTTTTGAAAAATTGTCAAAAATGGTCAATAATTATCAGAACCTGTCAAAAATGGTCAATAATTGTTAAAATTTTGAAAAATGGTCTAAAATGGTCAAAAATGATCAATAATTGTCAAAACTGTCAAAATTGGTCAATAATGGTCAATATTTGTTAATATTTGAAAAAATTGTCAATTATTGTCAAAATTTTGAAAAAGGGTAAAAAATTGTCCAAATTTTTGAAAAAAGGTCAAAAATGGTCAATAATTGATAACGCCAAGTAGACAAAATGTAATGGCTGATTTTTGCTGTAGGTACTTGTAAATAACTTGATCAAAGGTATCTCCGTGACATTCATGAATCGTTCGAGCACTATTTGGATTAGCAATATTTTGTATTTCAGCTTCTATCTTCTTCTCGAATATTCTAATACCATCACGACACAAACTATCAGCTTCTTCTTGCACAAATTGATGGTTTTCTCCAACCTCGCATTCTATTGGGCATAAGAAGCAAGCTTCTGTCGGCGGTCCAACGACCGCTCACCTTTTTTTTTGTTCCTTTTACTGATTGTTTCGTCTTTTTCTTAACTGTGTTCCTTTTCCCATATTGATTTTGTTCTACTTTTTCCTAAAATATTTCTACTAGCAAACAATGTACAGGTTCTATCACCTTTGCCAAAAGTGAAAAATTAAAAAGGAGAGCGGTCGTCGGACCGCCGACAGAAGATTGCTTCTTATGCATAATAGAATGACCTTTTTTGACAATTTTTCAGAAATGTTGACAATTTTTAACAATTATTGACAGTTTTTTCACAATTTTAACAATTTTTAGACCATTTTTCAAAATTTCAACAATTATTGACCATTTTTGACAGTTTCTGACAATTATTGACCATTTTTGACAATTTTTCAAAAACTTTGACCATTTTTCAAAAACTTTGACAATTTTCAACAATTATTGACCATTTTGAAAGTTTTTTATAATTATTGACCATTTTTTCAAAATTTTAACCATTTTTCAAAATTTTAACAATTATTGACCATTTTTGACAGTTTCTAACAATTATTGACCATTTTTGACAATTTTTCAAAAACTTTGACAATTTTCTACAATTATTGACCATTTTTGACAGTTTTTTATAATTATTGACCATTTTTGACAGTTTTTTATAATTATTGACCGTTTTTTCAAAATTTTTACAATTTTTGACCATTTTTCAAAATTTTAACAATTATTGACCATTTTTGACAACTTTTCAAAAACTTTGACAATTTTCAACAATTATTGACCATTTTTGACAGTTTTTTATAATTATTGACCATTTTTTCAAAATTTTTACAATTTTTGACAATTTTTCAAAAACTTTGACAATTTTCAACAATTATTGACCATTTTTGACAGTTTTTTATAATTATTGACCATTTTTTCAAAATTTTTACAATTTTTGACCATTTTTCAAAATTTTAACAATTATTGACCATTCTTGACAACTTTTCAAAAACTTTGACAATTTTCAACAATTATTGACCATTTTTTCAAAATTTTTACAATTTTTGACCATTTTTCAAAATTTTAAAAATTATTGACCATTTTTGACAGTTTCTGACAATTATTGACCATTTTTGACAATTTTTCAAAAATTTTGACCATTTTTCAAAAACTTTGACAATTTTCAACAATTATTGACCATTTATGAGAGTTTTTTATACTTATTGACCATTTTTTCAAAATTTCAACAATTTTTGTCCATTTTTCAAAATTTCAACAATTATTGACCATTTTTGACAGTTTCTGACAATTATTGACCTTTTTTGACAATTTTTAACAATTATTGACAGTTTTTAACAATTATTAACCATTTTTGACAATTTTTTATAATTATTGACCATTTTTTCAAAATTTTTACAATTTTTGACAATTTTTCAAAATTTTGACAAATATTGACCATTTTTGACAGTTTCTAACAATTATTGACCATTTTTGACAATTTTTCAAAAACTGACAATTTTCAACAATTATTGACCATTTTTGACAGTTTTTTATAATTATTGACCATTTTTTCAAAATTTTTACAATTTTTGACCATTTTTCAAAATTTTAACAATTATTGACCATTTTTGACAACTTTTCAAAAACTTTGACAATTTTCAACAATTATTGACCATTTTTTCAAAATTTTTACAATTTTTGACCATTTTTCAAAATTTTTACAATTTTTGACCATTTTTCAAAATTTTAAAAATTATTGACCATTTTTGACAGTTTCTGACAATTATTGACCATTTTTGACAATCTTTCAAAAATTTTGACCATTTTTCAAAAACTTTGACAATTTTCAACAATTATTGACCATTTATGAGAGTTTTTTATAATTATTGACCATTTTTTCAAAATTTCAACAATTTTTGACCATTTTTCAAAATTTTAACAATTATTGACCATTTTTGACAGTTTCTGACAGTTATTGACCTTTTTTGTCAATTTTTCAAAATTTTTGACCACTTTTCAAAAACTTGGACAATTTTCAACAATTATTGACCATTTTTGACAGTTTTTTACAATTTTTGACCATTTTTCAAAATTTTTACAATTTTTGACCATTTTTCAAAATTTTAAAAATTATTGACCATTTTTGACAGTTTCTGACAATTATTGACCATTTTTGACAATTTTTCAAAAACTTTGACCATTTTTCAAAAACTTTGACAATTTTCAACAATTATTGACCATTTTTGAAAGTTTTTTATAATTATTGACCATTTTTTCAAAATTTTAACCATTATTGACCATTTTTCAAAATTTTAACAATTATTGACCATTTTTGACAGTTTCTAACAATTATTGACCATTTTTGACAATTTTTCAAAAACTTTGACAATTTTCTACAATTATTGACCATTTTTGACAGTTTTTTATAATTATTGACCATTTTTTCAAAATTTCAACAATTTTTGACCATTTTTCAAAATTTTAACAATTATTGACCATTTTTGACAGTTTCTAACAATTATTGACCATTTTTGACAATTTTTCAAAAACTTTGACAATTTTCAACAATTATTGACCATTTTTGACAGTTTTTTATAATTATTGACCATCTTTTCAAAATTTTTACAATTTTTGACCATTTTTCAAAATTTTAACAATTATTGACCATTTTTGACAACTTTTCAAAAACTTTGACAATTTTCAACAATTATTGACCATTTTTTCAAAATTTTTACAATTTTTGACCATTTTTCAAAATTTCAACATTTATTGACCATTTTTGACAGTTTCTGACAATTATTGGCCATTTTTGACAATTG
The DNA here is from genome assembly GCA_947563755.1 of Lochmaea crataegi. NCBI lineage: Eukaryota > Metazoa > Arthropoda > Insecta > Coleoptera > Chrysomelidae > Lochmaea > Lochmaea crataegi. Next base: position 39,833,423 of record OX387433.1, on the reverse strand, counting down.
TTCAAAAAAATTATGACCATTTTTCAAAAACTTTGACAATTTTCAACAATTATTGACCATTTATGAGAGTTTTTTATAATTATTGACCATTTTTTCAAAATTTCAACAATTTTTGACCATTTTCCAAAATTTTAACAATTATTGACCATTTTTGACAGTTTCTGACAATTATTGACCTTTTTTGACAATTTTTCAAAATTTTTGACAATTTTTAACAATTATTGACAGTTTTTAACAATTATTAACCATTTTTGACAATTTTTCATAATTATCGACCATTTTTTCGAAATTTTTACAATTTTTCAAAATTTTGACAAATATTGACCATTTTTGACAGTTTCTAACAATTATTGACCATTTTTGACAATTTTTCAAAAACTTTGACAATTTTCAACAATTATTGACCATTTTTGACAGTTTTTTATAATTATTGACCATTTTCTCAAAATTTTTACAATTTTTGACCATTTTTCAAAATTTTAACAATTATTGACCATTTTTGACAACTTTTCAAAAACTTTGACATTTTTCAACAATTATTGACCATTTTTTCAAAATTTTTACAATTTTTTAACCATTTTTCAAAATTTTAAAAATTATTGACCATTTTTGACAGTTTCTGACAATTATTGACCATTTTTGACAATCTTTCAAAAATTTTGACCATGTGTCAAAAACTTTGACAATTTTCAACAACTATTGACCATTTATGAGAGTTTTTTATAATTATTGACCATTTTTTCAAAATTTCAACAATTTTTGACCATTTTTCAAAATTTTAACAATTATTGACCATTTTTGACAGTTTCTGACAATTATTGACCATTTTTGACAATTTTTCAAAAATTTTGACCATTTTTCAAAACTTTGACAATTTTCAACAATTATTGACCATTTATGAGAGTTTTTTATGATTATTGACCATTTTTTTCAAAATTTCAACAATTTTTGACCATTTTTCAAAATTTTAACAATTATTGACCATTTTCGACAGTTTCTGACAATTATTGACCTTTTTTGTCAATTTTTCAAAATTTTTGACCACTTTTTCAAAAACTTGGACAATTTTCAACAATTATTGACCATTTTTGACAGTTTTTTTATAATTATTGACCATTTCTTCAAAATTTTTACAATTTTTGACCATTTTCAAAATTTTAACAATTGTTGACCATTTTTGACAGTTTCTGACAATTATTGACCATTTGACAATTTTTCCAAAATTTTTGACAATTTTTCAAAAATTTTGACCATTTTTCAAAAACTTTGGCAATTTTCAATAATTATTGACTATTTTTGACAGTTTTTTATAATTATTGACAGTTTTTTCACAATTTTAACAATTTTTGACCATTTTTCAAAATTTCAACATTTATTGACCATTTTTGACAGTTTCTGACAATTACTGGCCATTTTTGACAATTTTTCAAAAAATTATGACCATTTTTCAAAACTTTGACAATTTTCAACATTTATTGGCCATTTTTGACAGTTTTTTATAATTATTGACCATTTTTTCAAAATTTTTACAATTTTCGACCATTTTTCAAAATTTTAAAAATTATTGACCATTTTTGACAGTTTCTTACAATTATTGATAACTTTTGACAATTTTCAAAAATTTTGACCATTTTTCAAAAACTTTGACAATTTTTAACAATTATTGACCATTTTTGACAGTCTTTTATAATTATTGACCATTTTTTCAAAATTTTCACAATTTTCATACATTTTTCGAAATTTCAACAATTATTGCCCATTTTTGACAGTTTCTGACAATTATTGACCATTTTTGACAACTTTCAAAATTTTAACAATTATTGACCATTTTTTATTATATTCAACAATTTTTGACAGTTTTTGACAATTTTTGATAGATTCTGACAATTATTGACCATTTTTGACAATTTTTCAAAATTTTAACAATAATTGACCATTTTTTACTGTTTACGACAATTATTGACCATTTTTCAAAAACTTTGATAATTTTCAACAATTATTGACCATTTTTGTCAGTTTTTTATAATTTTTGACCATTTTTTCAAAATTTTCACAATTTTTGACCATTTTTCAAAATTTTAACAATTATTGAACATTTTTGACAATTTTTCAAAAATGTGGACCATTCTTCATAAACTTTAACAATTTTCAACAATTATTGACCATTTTTGACAGTCTTTTATAATTATTGACCATTTTTTCAAATTTTAACAATTTATTACCATTTTTTACTGTTTACGACAATTATTGACCATTTTTGACAATTTTTCAAAACTTTGATAATTTTCAACAATTATTGACCATTTTTGTCAGTTTTTTATAATTTTTGACCATTTTTTCAAAATTTTCACAATTTTTGACCATTTTTCAAAATTTTAACAATTATTGACCATTTTTGACAATTTTCAACAAATATTGACCATTTATGAGAGTTTTTTTATGATTATTGACCATTTTTTCAAAATTTCAACAATTTTGACCATTTTTCAAAATTTTAACAATTATTGACCATTTTTGACAGTTTCTGACAATTATTGACCTTTTTTGTCAATTTTTCAAATTTTTGACCACTTTTCAAAAACTTGGACAATTTTCAACAATTATTGACCATTTTTGACAGTTTTTTTATAATTATTGACCATTTCTTCAAAATTTTTACAATTTTTGACCATTTTCAAAATTTTAACAATTGTTGACCATTTTTGACAGTTTCGACAATTATTGACCATTTTTGACAATTTTTCCAAAATTTTTGACAATTTTTCAAAAATTTTGACCATTTTTCAAAAACTTTGGCAATTTTCAATAATTATTGACTATTTTTGACAGTTTTTTATAATTATTGACAGTTTTTTCACAATTTTAACAATTTTTGACCATTTTTCAAAATTTCAACATTTATTGACCATTTTTGACAGTTTCTGACAATTATTGGCCATTTTTGACAATTTTTCAAAAAAATTATGACCATTTTTCAAAAACTTTGACAATTTTCAACATTTATTGACCATTTTTGACAGTTTTTTATAATTATTGACCATTTTTTCAAAATTTTTACAATTTTTGACCATTTTTCAAAATTTTAAAAATTATTGACCATTTTTGACAGTTTCTTACAATTATTGATAATTTTTGACAATTTTCAAAAATTTTGACCATTTTTCAAAAACTTTGACAATTTTTAACAATTATTGACCATTTTTGACAGTCTTTTATAATTATTGACCATTTTTTCAAAATTTTCACAATTTTCATACATTTTTCGAAATTTTAACAATTATAGCCCATTTTTGACAGTTTCTGACAATTATTGACCATTTTTGACAACTTTCAAAAATTTTAACAATTATTGATAATATATTCAACAATTTTTGACAGTTTTTGACAATTTTTGATAGATTCTGACAATTATTGACCATTTTTGACAATTTTTCAAAATTTTAACAATTATTGACCATTTTTTACTGTTTACGACAATTATTGACCATTTTTCAAAAACTTTGATAATTTTCAACAATTATTGACCATTTTTGTCAGTTTTTTATAATTTTTGACCATTTTTTCAAAATTTTCACAATTTTTGACCATTTTTCAAAATTTTAACAATTATTGACCATTTTTGACAATTTTTCAAAAATTTGGACCATTCTTCATAAACTTTAACAATTTTCAACAATTATTGACCATTTTTGACAGTCTTTTATAATTATTGACCATTTTTTCAAATTTTAACAATTTATTACCATTTTTTACTGTTTACGACAATTATTGACCATTTTTGACAATTTTTCAAAAACTTTGATAATTTTCAACAATTATTGACCATTTTTGTCAGTTTTTTATAATTTTTGACCATTTTTTCAAAATTTTCACAATTTTTGACCATTTTTCAAAATTTTAACAATTATTGACCATTTTTGACAATTTTTCAAAAATTTGGACCATTCTTCATAAACTTTAACAATTTTCAACAATTATTGACCATTTTTGACAGTCTTTTATAATTATTGACCATTTTTTCAAATTTTAACAATTTATTACCATTTTTTACTGTTTACGACAATTATTGACCATTTTTGACAATTTTTCAAAAACTTTGATAATTTTCAACAATTATTGACCATTTTTGTCAGTTTTTTATAATTTTTGACCATTTTTTCAAAATTTTCACAATTTTTGACCATTTTTCAAAATTTTAACAATTATTGACCATTTTTGACAATTTTTCAAAAATTTGGACCATTCTTCATAAACTTTAACAATTTTCAACAATTATTGACCATTTTTGACAGTCTTTTATAATTATTGACCATTTTTTCAAATTTTAACAATTTATGACCATTTTTCAAAATTTTAACGCAGCGTTGGTTATATAGTATCGCGCGTTATCTATCTCTGCACTGAACGTACACTATGGCCTGCGTCTCTCTCTCTCTTTCTAATGAGTCATCGCGTGACGAACGCTTTTTCGTAACATTACACGTTTCACGAGTTCACTAGCCTTCCCAAAAGTCCTATGTGGTGCAATAAGAAGCAAGCTTCAATAAATTCCTCATTTCCAAACGAACTAAACGTTTTTTCTGATACATGGTGCTGTAAAGTTAAAGTAACAGATCAAAAAAATTGAAATAAAGGTCATTTTTACTTTAAGATATCATTTTTTGTTATGAACTGCTAATAAAATTATTTTAGCTTTCGTTTTAATTTCATATTTACGAATGAATCCGAGTTATTACAAAGAAGAAAAAAATACTCGCGCTGCTCTTTTCACAGACATTATTATTATTATTATTATTATTTTGATCGAGATGTCGTAGTAGACATCGCAGTCAACAGATTTTGTATTCATAAATCTCACAAGAAAAGTAGACAGGGAAATGTTCGGTATAGCGAAGGAGTGCGCAAAAAAATTAAAATATAAAAAAAAAGAAAGAGCAAGTCAACGAGTTATTTTATCTCAGCGCTCCGAACGTAATTATCTAAACAATGTTGCTACATGAAGATTCTCTATCTTTCTTTCTCTCGTTCATTCTGTATCATAAAAATTCATGGAGTGGTTCAAGCATTTCATTTGGTGGACTTTTTGAATTTATTTGATATTAATTTACGAGAGGGAAAAATGTATTAAACTAATAAGGTCGCTGCTAAATTTCGCAGAAAGTTAGAACTAGAAAAAGAGAAGATTTTTTTTTAAACTCACTAGCCAGAAGGTTGTAACATGTCTATAGACTTTTAAATCGTTAATATTTTTCTAATTCCCGCACGTCGTCTCATTAGCCACTTCCAATTCTCAACCCTGACCATAAGACAATTGACATCTGCCTCCATTTTGCCAGCGAACTTCCTCCAAAACTACTTTTCGCTGTCGAGTGTCTTCGAGCCAAGACCTACCTTTTTATCTTTTCTGCCAAATGGTAAAACAAGGAGCCGAATTGATTATTTCATGATAGAAAGGAAGCACTCAAAAGATGCAACAAATGTCAGAAGCTACAGAGGAGCAGATGCAGATAGTGACCATATTCTGGTAATAGCAAAGATGCGACAAATAATGCCCAACATTAAATAAATAAAACAATAGGATTACAAAATATGATCTGAACAAGTTGAAAAGCAAAGACTGGAACAGGAAACAACAGAAATATTAAACAGGAAACCACGATTTTATGACTTGGAGGAAGAGTGGAGAAATATTGAAACAGTACTAAAGAAAGTAACAGGAAAGGTTGAAAGAAAATGCAGGAACAACTGGTTTGATGCAGAGGGTAGGGAAGTACAGAAATAAATCTCGACTAAAAATGATAAGTAGGTACTCCAACCGAAGAGAGCAATCTGGAATATGAAAGAGTGAGAAGAAAAACGAAGCATATATGTAGAAAGAAGAAGCGGGAACGGAAGGATGAAGAATCAAGCAAAATTGAAGAAACATACAAAAATAGAGTAATCAGAAATTTATATCAGGAAGCTAAAAGGAATAAGGAAGACAGTGTTAATAAAATATTGCACCTTGAGGATGAAGATGAAGAAATTGTTGGAGATAAAAAAGGAAAATTAGACTTGTTTGCAAAGTATTTTGAAGGATTACTGAACAACGATAAAAAGGACAATAATATGAGCTGTGACCTAGAGGAAGAAGAGGATGATATGATCGTTAAAATACCAACTGAACAAAAGATTCAGGATAGCATAGACCAAAGTACCGGAGAAAATGGCATACTAGCAGAGATATTAAAGAACTGTGAAATAATAGAAAGATGCAGAATAGCAGAGTTAATTTTAAAAATACGTAAGGAAGAAAATATACCAAAGGATTGGAATACAGCCTTATTGTGCCCAATTTATAAAGAAGGAGATAAACAACAATGCAATAACTATAGAGGAATCGCCCTTCTTGACGTTACATATAAAATACTGGCAAATATACTTGATAATCGCTTAAAAATTTATCAGCAGACAACAGTCGGTGAATACCAAGGAGGTTTCAAGTCAGGAAGATCCACAATAGACCAAATATAATAGTTAATAAACTTAAGCTTGCATATGTTATTTTTAGACTATAAGGAAGCCTATGATTCAATTGTAAGAATGAAGTTATACGAAGCTATGAAGAAACAAGGTATACCCAAAAAGCTATGCAGGCTGGTCATAATGACTCTACAAAATGTTATTGGAAGGGGAAACATCAAAGCAATTTGTAGAAAAGGTCTAAGACAAGGTGATCCATTGTCCACGACATAATTTAATATAGTATTGGAAATCATCTTAAGAGAAAGCTCGATAAGGACTAATTTACAACAATAAACACACCAATGTCTGGCATATGCTGATGATCTAGTTCTAATGACGAGAACACAAAACGAACTAGAGAGAATATTTAAATCACTGGAGAAAAAAGCAAAGGAATATGGCCTGATGGTAATTAATGAAAAAAAAACTAAGTACATGGTTATGGGGGGTTATGGTTACACCTATACATTTGAAAAAGTGGGACAACTAGATTACTATGGGAAGAAGAATGGAGAGAAATTTGTAGAAAAAAGGGGAAACATCTATATAAATTGAAAGGTAAAATCACTCGAAAAACCTGGTTTGATCAAGTAAATCTGGACAGATCTAGAATAACCTTAATGTGTAGATTAAGATTAGGGCATTGTGGATCCCTGGAACACTTACATAGAATTGGAGTCAGAGAGTCCCCCAAATGTGATTGTGGTGAAATTGGAAATATTAAACATTTTTTTTTGAGTGCAATAACATTAGTAGTGCAATTAAAAACGCTTTTTACTTCAATATGCTCAAATGTGTAACAAAAAATAGTAGTTCTGCTTTAAGCTTAGAATGCATGCTTAGTTACCCAACAGCTAGTAGTGTTTCTCTAATTTATGCATATCTTAAACATATTAATTGTAAACTTTGAAATTTACAGTGAACAAAAACAAGCAGTGAATCCAGAGAGAGTGATGACAATAAGTCAGACGCGGCAAGCACTCAACTCTGGTCTGGAAAAACTTTAGGACAAAAACAAACAAAAAATCTGGGTGGATAACCTAGCGGTTAAGCCCATTATCTCAAAGAAGAAGAAGAAGAACTAGATTACTCAGAAGTAGTCTCAACAGCAGAAAGAAGTGGAGAAAAAGAAATAGCGAAAAGAATATCAAAAGGTAGTACCTAAGACAGCAGGAATATTTTCAAACATATATCCAGAGGGGCTAAGATTTGAATATATCAAACAATATTAAGACCATCAGTAACATATGCATGTAAAACATGGGTTATGAATAAAAAGGAAGAGGACAGACTAGAAATATGGGAGGGGAAAATGTTGAGAAAAATATTTGGAGGAGTAAAAACAGAGGAGAACGAATGGAGAAGAAGAACTAATAACGAATTATTGCTAGCGTTATACAAAAAAACAACGATAACAAACATAATAAGAGCACAGAGGGCCAGATGGTTGGGTCAAATTAGCAGAATGACAGAAGAAAGGTGGGTTAAGAGAGTTCTAATGGGTGGACAAATTAGCGAAAGGAGAAGGGGCAGACCTAGAACAAAATGGCTGGATGCAGTAAAAGATTATCTGAAAAAAGTAGGAACACCGAACTGGCCTAGCGAAACATTAAAAGCAAGAACATGGGGAGAAAAAGTAAAAAAAATTGAAGCCAAGGGCCACTAAGGGCCTGTAAAACTGATATATACATATACTAGCGGACCCGACAGACGTTGTCCTATCTTGTCTTATCATATTATACAAATTTTGACTATTTTGTTACTTTTTTGATAAAGGAATACATTTCTTGAAAATTCGACTTTTCTGAATTTTCTTTCAATTTTTCGGACAAACAAATTTTTTACACGTTTTTTGAAATGACCGTATCAAAAAAAACTCCTATGCTAAATGCCATCAAAATCGGCCCATCCGTTTAGGAGTTGTTCAGTATGAACCCGATTGCAGCGCCACCTACCGGGACTAATTGTGAATCTAAACCTTTCAGTTACTTACACAAACACACAAAATTTCATTAAAATCGGCCTATACATTTAGGAGTTGTTCATCATGAACTCGATTGCAATGCCACCTACCGGGACCAATTGTGAATCTGAACCATTCTCGAATCCACTTGAACACACACAAAAAATTTAATCAAAATCGGTCCAGCCGTTTAGGAGGAGTTCAGTGACAAACACACTTACAGTAGAATTATATACTATATAAAAAAGATACATTTATATACATTTTTTACCTAAATTGCTGTGGTACCTTAAATATCTCAAAGCACCATAAAAAGTATAGGCCACATTATCATTTTTTTCTCCAATTCATCGGCAGAATAAAATTAATGTTTTAATTTATATTTTTTTATTTTGAATCCACCCAGCTGTAAGATCTGTAGGGGATCGTGCCCGGTTAAGTTAGGTTAGGTCTTAATTAACTTCTACAAGGTGTTCCTACCTTTTTCACCTTAGTTTTCTTCTTATTAAAATTAATTTTTGATCTTTCGTCGACGTCTAAAAGGTAGTGACGCCCTAAAGCCTCTTATAGTCTAACAACCCTGGCATACCTAGTGCAGCACTAACATGGAGTAAAACCACTCTTTAGAGGAGTCTCATGCCGGCATCTATCTCTTAGTGGCCAATCTAGCGCCCTAGTAATTTACGAACAATTGACTGTTACAAATTAATTTGTAATTTTCTTCCGGAAAGGTGGATGGAAGACACGGCCTGGAGATATCCCAGTGGTGGGTCGTCAATAAATTTGGAGGTAGAGGTGTCTTAGAGATGTTGTGATGTTGGATATGTTGTTAGGGAGGCCTCTTATATGGTGGTCTTCCAGGTCCTTAAGAAGGACATCTGACTTCAATAAAACTTTTTTTTGGGAGGTGGGAAATCTTCAAAAGACGCCTGGGAAGATGTCCCAGGGGTGCGGATTCAGCCAATCACGCTTTGAACCCCACGCCTCTAAAAGGCATAGGGCCATTCACTCCGCAAAGGAGCCGCTTTTGACCGCCTACCAGCTAAAACCCACCTCTCTTCTCCAACTGATACCCCGGAACCGTTCTTAGCGAACATCACATCGGGCGGCACCAGCTTTCCTGTTTGATTGTTACCAACCCTTTCCATTCCTTTCTCGCCCTCTCCCTTCCCTCCTATCTTTTAATTAGTTCCGTAACCCCAGCCAAAAAAATTTCAAACCTTTCCCTCGAAACTATCGCCCGGACCTCCAATTTCTGTTCCCAGGGCCAATTCCATCCGATTCCTTTCCCCCCGATACTGGACACACCGAAAGACCGCGTGTTCCGCTTCATCAATTACTCCGCGGTCGGGACACAGATCGTCTACGGTTTTCCTTATCCCATAAGTATACGCCCTAAACGATCCATGCCCCGTCAGGAACTGCGTGAAAAAATAGTTAGTGCGCCTGTGCGCACTTGTACCATTTCCTCGCGTCAGTGATGAGCGATCGCCTGAAGCGCTATCGTCGATACAGTCCTGTAGGCACTACATACCTTCAGATGCGGCTTTTTTTGCGCGCTTAGCATCATCTGCTGGTATTTCATTTTCCATACCGGAGCTCCATATAAAAGAACCGAGTGGATCGACTCCAGCAACATCCTCCTCTTCATTAACCCGGGGCCTCCCACATTCGGCTTTCTTTGCGGCGGTTTCCACATATTTGGAGAAGCTGCATCTATCATCAAAAGTTATCCCTAGATATTTAACATTTTTTTGGTGTTTCTGATCTCGAAGTTTATCCACTCCCTGTCCCTCGGGCCTCAGAATTATTGCCTCCGTTTTTGGAGGGCTAGTTGAAGATCGGGCTTCTCCACCCATGTTGCGACCGCTTCCAATTTCTTATTGACTTTTCTGACGAGGCCAAATCGTCCGCATAAGCAGTCGATTTGACCCCCTTCTTCTTACTCCTTTCCAGCACGCCATTGTACAAAATGTTCCACAAGTTAGGTCCAAGGATTGACCCTTGTGGAACTCCGCCAGTCATACTCTTTTCTTCTCTTTGCAATGTTAATGAATTTATCCGAGAGGTATTGCTTGATCATATTGAATAAGTATTCCGGAGTTCTTATTTTCCGCAGGTTTTCCACTATCAGTACCCAATTCGCTGAGTTAAAAGCGAGGTTTTCCCGAGGGAGCTAAAGGAAGCAAATTTAGTACTACTATTGAAACCAGATAAGCAGGCGGAACTGCCAGCTTCGTATAGACCAATATGCCTTTTAGATTGCTTTGGGAAATACTTGAGAGATGCTACTCAAAAAGAGATTAGAAGGTATTCTGGAGGAAGAGGCGGTACTATCAGATTCCCAGTATGGATTCAGGAAGGACCAATCCCCAATAGATGCGGCAAATTATATACAAGACAGCCTGAAAAACAGCAAAAGAAGGTGGGTGAAGCTCGTGTTACTGGACGTTAAAAACGCCTTTGACTTCAATAAAACTACAATGGGATACGTTATGTTTATTACCAATTATTAAATTGAAAAATATTTCATTCTTGACCCAAACTAATAACAAAATGTTCGCCCATTGGAACTATTCGATAGACACCGTAAACGGCGTTAGTGTATTATTTTGATACTTCCACTGTTCAATAATACATTTTTAAACAAACTAATCCCGGTTGCATGATCGTATACAACGCTGGGGATTATAGATTTCGCATTGATTAATTCGATGCTGAAATTAAATGAAGCGATAGGGATAGATATCTATATAGTCTGCCGGGGAATTTTCGAATTTTGATAGTTTCACAAATTAAATAGGCTTATTTGGTACGATCGTTACGGCGAATTTTTATAATACAGGTGGAGTTTTAATCACGCAGTTGTCACGTTTACTTCGGTGGAATAAAAAGTTGTCGATTTGACCTAAATAAGGAAAACTGAGCGTTGTGATACGGTATACTACCGATTAAAGTTCGCAAAGTCATAGTTGTAGTCTCAGTGATTAGTAGTTCCTTTGTTTTGAAACAATTTTAGAACATCCACAGGCTTCGGTTAATCAGGTAATTGCCTCTCTCCTATCCAGCAGTCTCCCAGGTGCTGTACCCTGGAATTCTGTAGTGCTTTGCATTGCACAAGTATGTGAATGGAGGTTTCTTCTTCCATTACACTTAATCTACTCTCTTGTTCCACTAGTTTGAGCATTTTGAGGTGCCCATTCAGGCGATAATTCAAACTTTGGAATCTATTTTGGTCGCAATCTTTCAGGAGCCTCTTTTATTGTCTTAGCCCTTCCAGATCTTTCCAATGGTCCCATTTTTCTTCCAATATTTTATGGGCGCTACTACCGTGGAAGGGTTCCGGTCCTCTAAAGAGTGTTTCTGATCTATAATTTTCATGTAATCCAGTGTGTTCTGGAACCCATGGTAAGGTGCCATTGTTGCTTTTGCTTTTTTTTCGGGTCGAGATGGGCAACTCATGTTCGAATGGGTCCTATCCAAGACCCAAACAGTGTTGGTCTCTTCCCCAAGGGGATGCCTACCAATCAAACCCACCTCAAACTCGCCGTTACCCCCGCCTAGGAATCACTACCCTAGCATACTTCGAGACGGGCGGCGGTCCCTCGCACACTCTCCGCTCACACCGTCGTCTTCTCCCTAACTATCACTCCTACCTCTCTTGTCATATTGAGTCCTTCTCTCCCCCTTATCATGCTCTCCACTACGCCACTTACCTTCATCCATTCCTCCTCCTCCCTCAACATTATCTCTACCATGTTCTCACAATACACCGCCTTCCCTAGTTTATTCTCCAACTTCTTCAGCATTTCCTCTTTCTTCCAACATCTAAACACATGCCCTACATCATCCTCCACTTCACACCTCTCGCACACTCCACTCTCTCTCTCTCTCTCTTCCCAATCTTGTGGGGGTACTCTACTCTCGACCCATGTCCAGTGAACACCTGTGTCAAGAAGTAGCTCACCTCTCCGAATTTCCGGTCCATCCAATCGCTCCTTTTAGCGCGGCCTCATATTCCTCCCACCTTCTCTTCATTTCCTCCTCCATCCATTCCTGTAATTCCTCTCTGGTCACACCCCTCCAGCGTTTGTTCTTGGATCTAGCCATCGCGTCCAATGGGTAGAACCTTGACAGCACCGCTGCTGCCAGTCCACCCACTGTCCTGTACCCCTGCACCACCTTCCCTCTCTGCACCAGCAAGAGTGGCCTAACCCTCGCATTCACCCCCGCTCTTTCACCCCACATCTCCTCACCGTACAGCATACACTGCTCTACCGCCCAACCAATTACTCTTCACTTCCACTCTCCTGGCCCTTTCACATTACACATCTATCTCCCCATCCAAGCTGCCCCCACTTTCCCCTTCTCTGCCGCCTTTAACATGTGAGTTTTAAAGGATAATTGACTATCCAACCACACCCCTAGGTATTTCACAAACTCCTCCATACGAATTCTCCTTCCCTCCACCATCACCATCACTTCCCTCGTCTTGCTCCGTCCCTTCAATAGCAACCCCTCCGTCTTATCTTCCGCCACACACTTTCAGTTGCTTTTGCCTAGTTCATTATGTTTTTCCAAGAATTCCCATACCATTTCAGAACTGATTATGGAAGAGACATGGTCTTCTTATCTTTTGTCCAATATTGAACTAGGCACACAATCTCATGGTGTGAATTTCTTCTGGAAATATGCTTGGGGTTGTTCGCTTAGTCCCTTCTACAAATGATTTTGGGATGTAAGATGACATGTAGGTAGCATCACTATTGATAGCAACTAAAATTGATTGTTTGACAAAATAAAGCCACGAAGCGTTCTGGATTTGAACAATGATCTTCGGCATTGAAAACCCACCGATATAAACTATAAAATCATAGGTGTCAATTTTGACAAAGTAAAGAAATTAGCATTTCTTTTATTGCGTCAATATTAAAGCAAGAAAGGTGCGGCTCGAGAGTGTTTTTTCCAGTTTTTGGAATGATAAGCAAATAGAGCAGTTTGTAAGGAGTAGTATAGTTCAAGGTATCATGAAGAGGGCACATAATTTAACCAACGACGAATGTGTAAGAACTGCAACTTTGATTCAAGAGGGAAGAAGAATGTGTTATGTGGCCTATTTGTTAGGAGTGAGTACTTCAACCATCAGTCGAATGTTCAGAAAATTCAGGAAAACTGGATCACACCATCGAGTCAGCGATCAGGGCAGGAAAAAGGTTAAAAATTTGCAGTCGTAAGTTGAAGGAATTGGTCATGGAAACCGAATCTTTCGATCCAGAAAATGACTTCCGTCGATTATACTCGTCTAACTCCTCTCATGGAACGGTTAAATAGAATAGATGGTCCTACCGAAGTAGAAGAGGATAAGTGGGTTAGTCTGGAAAGTGACTGTCGTCAACTATTTGGTAACCTCAACTTAGCGTACGAAGCAACATCGCCGAAGCCTGGACGTCGTCTTGTCAACCCTGCAGAACATCATGCTCTACCTCGAATGGATGGGGTATCTGTCCGAGCGGAAGGTGAAGATATATTCAGTCTATACCTGTCAGCAGCTATTAATCAAGGCTGTGTACCTAGAAAATCGATGTCAGGAAGGGAACAAGAAACTTTTTCGAATCCACGGGATGCATGTTCTCTCATCGACGCTCCAATTCCACCGACACCCAGAGTGTCAAGAAGTCTTCCAATAATAGAAGATCTAATCGATTTGCCGGAGGATGGTCCAATCGAACATCGGACTCATGGGATACCTTCTAGTCACCGAGAACATGAATATGATAGACGAAGTCATAGGAGCCCAGATGAATATTACGATAATTTCTTTGACAACAGGTTTAATGAAATCAAAAAGGATAGGCAGAGAATTGAACAGTCAACTTGAAATGTTCAGAAATGTTGGAATTCAATCTAAAACGGAAAGAAGCAGGATAAAAACTTTCGGAGGATTGACCAGTAGAAGACCAACCTGTTGTTGTTTAGTTACAAGAGAATACAAACGTTGCAGGAAGATGTTAGCAAGGGATCAAGAGCAGTGAACTGTTGATGACTGAAAAAACGTAAGATTTAACTATGAAACTCGAATTAGTCTGAAATCACCTGGGAACAACGCTCCCCGAGAGAAAAATGGGCGTGGTTCTATTAAAACTTGATGGTGTCTTATTCTCTACAAACAGGATCAGCTCCCTCCCTGGATTTTTAAGAGAACTATTTACTCTTGCTTTGAAGCAGTAGAATCAAGGAAAGTTGAGAGAACAATCAGCTGTTTTCTGTCTTCTCTGCAAACCTTATTTGTTTTGGTCATTTCGTTTGTTTAGAAGATTTTTTTCAAGTTTTAAAGTTACAATAAGAGATTGAATTAAAAAATGGACGATATAGACGAATATTTACGTGTTCAACATTAGTTGGGGCAAGATTTTGTTTCTCCATGCTAAAGGAATAGAGAAGGAAAATTTTTCAAAACAAATAATTTAGGATAAAGGACGAGGACGATAACACTATAGTGTATTTTTATCATATTGATAGCTGAGGAGCTCATTATAAATTCAAAAACGTGTCTGAAACACTTCAAGGTGATTCAAAGAATTAAACAGAATTGTAAGCGCTTTTTCATGTAAATAAGTGTTCAGTTAGCAACTTTCGCTAGATTCTTCCTATATAGTGAACCGAAGGTAGCGAGGACAATACAACCCTAATACCATTACCATTCAAATATATTTAGAAGTGATAAATTTCCCGTGACAGTGCAATGTAGTTGGGTAAGCATAAGATCCTATTAGGTATTTTATTATAGATGTATTTTATTACAATATTTATTTCATTTAATATAAGTAGCACAGATATTTAATTAATAACTTTCGACGTATTTACGCTATTTAGTAAACTCCATCCAGATAGTGATGACAATAGAAACGGAAATCCTGGTATTATTTAATGTAATTAATTAATTAGTAAGTTTTCTACACATAAGAATGATTTGTAGCCCTAAAAAGGGCTGATTTGTTAAAAACTTGCAGATGATGTATGAAATTCCATTTCATCAGAATCTGACGAATCTTCAGCTCCAACATTAATTATTATAGATTCAACGGTTCCATCTATGATATTGTCCAGTTGCCACATCTTCTGTTCTGCTTTATGCGTATAACTCCCAAGTTTTTTTTCCAGTTGATTTATTTTATCCTGTCTAAATTCCAATATCCGCCTATGGTTTATTGCGGTTTTAGGGTGTCTCACCCGAAATCGTGTTATCAATATGATAAAAATATATTATAGGTATATAATTTATAACCAGACTTGTCTGAGTTTTATATCGCAAATTGAAATATCGATAAGAAATTATTATAAATCCAAACCAAAATATAACTAACGCAACTATTTTTAGTGGTTCAAGTCATTATTATTCTTCTTTTCTTGTTTTGGACCCATTTTTATGTGGCCATTGCATGATACTGGCAACATCGTCAAAATTTATTCTACAGTGAGTCTCGATTGAGGCTGAATCGCATCCTTCAAGAACGGTTCCAGGGGGATACCCCAGAAAATCAGAGAGGGAAAATCTCTTTTACGAAGCCGGAGAATCGGCACCCTGATGGACGTGATGGAGGAGACCTGGGTAAGATTTAGTGAGTGTACCATGGAACCTTTTGGAGGCGGCTCAAAAATGTTTTGGGCAGGAATGTATTATGACGCACGTACGGATTTAGTCCTCATTCATCGCCGGTCTATGAATGGAGAGTATTACTTGGAGAAGAACACGTTATGCCATTTGCACCATATATAGGCGATAATTTCATTTTCATACAAAATAATGCATTATTTAAATAAAATAAACATGAAAATTAGACTTTCTTCCACAAAGTGCTGACTTATAGTCCAGGCAAATTTTCTCATTTTTTGGTGAACAAACAAGATTTTTGTCTTAAGTTTGGTAGGGGGAAGTTGTAGAGGGGGTTATTACAAACCAGGGAAAAATAAATGCAACATCTGAAAAGTGGGAGAGAAAAAAGATATTATTGCGATTTCCGAATGTAAAAGTTGTAGATCTTTTTGGTGAATTTTTCACATAACCTCAAAATTAGCTCGAAAAACGAAAATAACTGCATTTATCGATTTTTAGTTTCGGCAAAAATTGTTCGATTTTGATGAAAATTTGGTAGAGGGTAGCTTTTATAGTTACAAACCATGAAAAAATATTTGAAAGTTTAAACAAATTAATAAGAATTAAGCAAAAATGAGCACTTGAAAAACGTACTTTTTCCTTTTTTTGCATTTTTGAGCATGAAAAAAAATGAGCACCCGCGGAAATTAATTCGAGAATTTTCAAAAGGAGAATTTTCGTCTGAAAAAAAGTGTTTTTTTACCGAAAAAACATCATAACTCGAAAAATTTTCAATATTTTAAATTGAAATTTTTTTCATAATTTGTGACTATAAAAGCTACCTTCCACCACATTTTCATCAAAATCTAATGATTTTTGGCGAAACTAAAAATAAAAATCGAAAAATGCAGTTTTTTGCGTTTTTCGAGTTAATTTTGAGGTTATGAGAAAAAGTCACCAATATGAAAGTTGAAGACCTTTTTGAGACCTACAACTTTTTTTTCCAGGACCTCAACTTTAGCCGGTATTCGCAATAAAGTCTTTTTCCGCCACTTTTCCACCCCCCAAATCATCCCTACCACTTTTCAGCTGTTGCTTTTATTTTTCCCTTGCTTGTAATAACCCCCTTTACAACTTCCACTTACCAAACCTCAGATAACATTTTTTTTAAACAAGTCAATTCGCCTGGACTATTAAACCCAATTAAACATCTTTGGGATGCTCCAAAAAACATACTTGGATTTGGAACGTAAAGTTCTCGCAAAATGGGAGAACATTCTTCAGTAGATTAGAGGGCGTCCATTAATTACGTGAGGCATTTTTAGGATTTTTCGTCCTCCCTCCCCCCTTGGTGAGTTTTGATAAGATTCTGCTCGATCCCCTCCCACCCCTGAAAACCTTACGTAATTAATGGACGCCCCCCTTTCTTTAAATTTTAAAAGGTGATGATAAGCATATAATCTGTTACAAAAGGCGCCCGACGTGGGGCCGGACTACCCTTAAAGATAGGTCTCATGCTCAGCATTCAATACCACAAATTAGGGTCTAATCATATATTAATTTATAAATAAAAGTGAATAAAAAGACAAAAATATAAATAAATATTTTTAGAATAAAAAATAATTTCCAGTTTCCTCTTTGTAACTTTTAATTATCTTTCGGGGGTTCATCACGTACGTGAGGCATTTTCGAGGATTTTTTTGACTCCCCCCCCCTCCCCCTTGGTGAGATGTAGTAAGATTTTTCTCGATCCCCTTCCACCCCTGAACACCTCACGTAATTAATGGACGCCCCCTTATCAATAATTTGATAGCAAGATTTCCTCGACGAGTGCAACCTGTTACAAGAGCTCGAGGGATGAATTACGTGATATTAATTTGTTATTTGTTTATGTTTAATTTTAATTTGATAATTGATGCTGTTAATATTAAGAATAAATAATTTTATTAGGATATTAAATTATCTACGTCGCAAAAATTGTATTTAAAAAAAAATCTGGAAAACGGTTGATCCTAAAGGCCATCGCTGCAACTTCCCGCTAACTTCAATTTTTAAACGCATGCGATTTTGTCGCTAATTGCGATGTTTTTGAGCTCTTCGAGCTCAAAAATTTAATTTTTGTGTTATTTCGAGCTCTCCGAGCTCAAAGATAAACATATTCGATGCTTTTGAGCTCTTTGAACTCAAAAGTCTAATCAAAATTCGATGAAACACGATTTTTTAAATTTTCAAACTGCTATAACTTTTGAATGAATCAACCGATTTTCACGCGGTTGGCGGCGATCGATGTAGTTTTTTGAGCTCTATAAAAAATTTGAAACAAAAAAATTTATCTGAATAAACATTTCGGAGTTATTACAAAAAAACACTTTATTTCGATTTTTTTCGACAACGATATCTCACGAACGCATCAACCGATTCTGACGCATTTGGTGGCGATCGATGCAGGTTTTCAAAGTTAAGAGCTGATTAGCCAATTCGGAGATATTTTGAAAAAATGGAAAAAAAACAACTTTTTTTTCACTTTTTTAAAACTTTTTTTTGCAATTTCTCGAAATCTACCGGCCCGAATTGGTTCCAACTTACAGGAAATCTAAATTTGGCGGAGCCCTTTCGGATGACACCAACTGCGATCAAATCGGTCAACATACAGACGTACGGACATCATCGTAAAAATAGTCAGGAAAGCTTCTTAGGGCTTCAAAACGTCGAGATCTGTTGAAACCAATTGAAACCTCGATTTTTGCAAAACGGGGTAAAACCAATAACTTCCCGATTAAATTTAATTTGAACGTTAGTTCAAAATAAAATGAAGATTTAAACAAATGAAATTGTTTTATTTCATCATTTAATCGGGAAGTTATTGGTTAGGTAAATAAAATGAAGATTTAAGCAAATTAAATTATTTTATTTCATCATTTAGTATGGATCTTCATCAAGTAAAAGCCTCATCTATTCAAACTTCCCGATTTTTCGAAAAATAATTGATTTTCTTAGCGGAAAGTTAAAAAAAAGAATTAATTAGTCGTTCTAATCATTTGCAAAGAAAAAATTGGTAGCCTCCAGTTTAACCTACATTCTACCCGGTATAATAAATTTTCAAATTTTGTTGCGTTAATTTTGTCCGTGGGTTCAAATACTCTTTCGGACATTAAAACTGTTAAAATATAACACCGAATTCGACACTGCTTTTCAGCACAAAAGAAAATCCATATGGCATTTTATACCGGTAAATGGGGAAACTAAAAAAGTTGATAGAACCATAAAATATTTAACACCAAACGCTAAGTAAAATCACAGCGTATGTACAGGCTGCTGTGAAGGTTTTTTTTTATTTTTAAATGAAAAACAGTCCAAAAAATATTTTTTCCTATAGTTCATTTAAAAACCAGAAGGATTAATTTCAGAAGCCTTATCCACACCACTAAAAGTTACTAGATTACTTACTAAAGAGCGTGTTCCGCAATAGTCGTGTTCAAAATCTATGAAATATTCCCTGATTGACTTGACGTGGAAACTAGCCAATCATAGATAACCCTTATGTACTGAAAATGATTCTTAAGAGTAAGAAGGATCCATAATCGCAGAAATTCAACAAACAGGAGTTCTGAAAAGAACTGTTTTAACGAAATAAAGTGGAAAACTAAGTAAAAATGATGAAATAATAAGGGAACGAAGACGATGATGAAAACAAATATATTATATATGTCAGAACTGTCAATTATCACAAGATGTCGATGTTAAAAAGTGCTGTTTGAAACTGGTTGCAATCTGACCAATCAGAGATCTACAGAATTGCCAACTTAAATTCAAATCACTCCTCCTGGTTTTTAAATGAACTATACAACCACTATGCAAAACATGCTTTTCTACACAAATTTTTATACGCAAGGCCTTTTCTTAATTTCTTTAATAACCGTTGGAAAAGTAATGAGAAAAGTAGGTGTACACGCTATGGCACTTTTCCGCACCGAAATGTCAAACACAGCTACCTAAGAACCTATGACCTCTCAACTTTTTTTGACAATTCAACATATTTATTATAGTGAATATCTGGGTGTACACATTTTTAATTTAAACCAAAAGCAAGTCTTTTATTAATAAATGTGGTTGTAGAAATAATATTGTTTACAACTTGTACGCAAAGCACTTTTCCCTTTTCCCACTCGCCTTACGACTCGTGCCCACAATCTTCTTCGCTCGTGGGAAAAGTGACGCTTTGCGATATATCTTCAAGGAAAAAGTGATACAAATAAACCTGGATGTCGATGTTGAAGCAATTTTCTTGTTAGGCAATATGGAAAATGGGGTTGAGACTTTGGAAGAACAATATCGTACGTACACTAACAAAACTGATAATTCAAGAGAAACACCAAATATCCAAGACTTAACTCAAAATTGTAACGTTGTGTACCTTTTAAATCTTATTAAAAATTGAAGTACACACGTTAATAACGAAAATGGCTTCCTCTAATATCAATCACAACCAAAAAGCTCCTCTGGATACTTTCAAGAAGGTCGTTGAAGTAGCCTTGATCGATTTGTCTCCAAAGTTGGAGTAAAAACTTTTGGACTGCCCGTGGAAGTAGTTCATGGGAATTCAAGGCGCTTTGTAGCTGATCCCAAGCATGCTCGATGGAATTGAGGTCGGACGATCGAGGGGGCAGTGCCAAAAGCGGGATACCAAGGAAGTCCAAATCGTCTTCGACTACTCTCGCATGATGCAGTCTAAATAGAGGAAACTTGGTCCAATAGCAGCATGAAATAAAAGTATAACTTTGTTGATAACTTGTACGTAAATCATGTTCCCATTAAGCACTAACAAATTATGTACGACCATTAAAGCGAATGCCTCCCCAAACAGCAACAGTACCACCTCTGGGGCCGTATTCTTGACCGTATGAACTTCCTGCACTTTTCTTCGATTTATTGTCACTAGAGGAAGAGTCCATAAACGAACACGACGACTAATTAAAAAACCGTCCATACCTCGACTCATCAGTGAACAATGCGGACCTCCTCCATTCGGCATTCCAATTATCATCTTCATTAGGCCATACCAATCAAGTATGCATATGACTTTGTGTAAATTAAACTCATTCGACGCAAACGGAAAGTTAACCTCTATTTGACGTTCTCTTTCAATTGAAATCGAAACACTACCTATGAGCATTCAAAAGACGCTGTTGTAACCCTTGGTCGTCCACTTCTAGGTTTTATTCTCACGTTTCCAGTTGCTCGATATCTACGGAGAAGCTGCGCAATGACACTTTCACTGATTTGGAAATCGTCCGTAACTTCTCTCTGAAGATGGCCCACCTCATTCATACCAATACCCTGCTAGCTTCATCCGTACCAAGTTTACGTCTAGGCATTAATAAAAACAATATAATGCAAAAGAAAACAACTTGCCTTGAACTTGAGAACTTACGAATTTGAAAACAAAAAAACTAGTCAGATAGGCAAGTAATCATTTAATATACATTAAGCCCTGTTTCCACCGAAATCGACATAGCCGATTGGCAGATCCGATCCGCAAAGCAGAATCTGTGGAAACATGTCAATCAGCATTGCCGATCGTCATAAAAAGGCGATCGGTTTGCCGATCGAAGAACCACCAAAAGTCGGTCCGGATCAAAGGAAGCCTTGCCGAACCGAAGTGGTGGAAACGCGAAGCCAATTAGCACAGAGATATTGGTGCGGTGCATAGTAAAATCATTTCCTTCCAGTTCCTCGCGGATGTATGTACTGCTCTGCGAAAATAGGTAATTTTCGAATAATGAACTGGACTAACGAACAGGTTTTGTCCTTGATAAAGCTGTATCGTTCCATGTACTGTGGGATTGCAAAAACCCATGTTACAAATATGAAAATAAGAGACATGACGTCTTGATGGAAATTGCTCAGGAGTTGAATTTAGATAAGACCGAGATTGAGAAGAAAATTCGTGATTTGCAAAGTCACTTCAACAGAGAATTAAAAAAGGTAAAAACTTGCAAATCCGGCGATGGATTGATTACAGGATGTTTATACAAGTAAATGGTTTGCCTTTAGATCCATGATGTGATCATACAAAAACAATCCCAGTGATCTTGGGCAGAGATGGCCTTTCGTTAATTTGTGTCCTGCTTACTAATCCTTGGTCCTATCATTTCCAGTAGGTGTTGGGAGGCACTGTTAGGCATTCGGAAAAAGTTTTTGGAACCTCCGTTACTCCTGTATTCTAAATTTAATACATCCGTATCGTCAAGTATCAAGTCCTTAAATAAATCACTTGCACTGTATTTTTTTTGCTCTGAAGGCTTAGTCTAACCCAAAATCTTGGTCGTCGACGACGCTTTTTTTGAGATGCAATAATTATGAATACTGCAGAGGCAAGAATCGCGTCGTCGTCATCAAACGTTTTGCTGTCGAATGGCTAAAAAATGCCGATTTGGTGGAAACGGTAGAGGGTGATATGCTTTGCAGATCAGCTTTGGCGAACCCTCCCCCACTCCAAGCCTCAGCAACGCGCTCAACACCGCCCGTTTGCTGACACTGTTGAATGCGTTCCCGACGTCGAAGAATACGAGTAGGGCCAAATTCTTGTTCCTCCATTTACCTTGCCTAGCCCTTTCCACCAAGCCAATTACCCTGCCCAGCGCCGAGATGCATGATTTCCCATTCGCAAACCTGTGCTGGTTTACACTAAAACCTACTTCCTCCTCAATCCTATCCTTTATTATCCCCTCCATCAATTTATCCATATCACACAGCAGGCAGATGGACCTGTAGTCCCCCGCCCGCTTCCATTCTCTACACGCTTTCTTCATCAGTATCACCCTGGCCACCTTCCATCCTTCCGGTAACTCTTTCTCCCTCAGCTCTCTGTTGAATAGTTCCCGGAAGTACTCCCCATTGTCATCCAATAGCACCTTCATCGTATCACCTCTCAGGCCATCTATCCCTTGGGATTTCCTTACTTTAATGTTTTCCCTCCTCCTTCTCTTCGTACTCCTCTACTCCCCCCATTTTTCCTGCCCTAATTGTCAATTATCAATTTTTATACAAATCTTACAACTCCGCGATGACGCTACTTTCAATGTCACCGGCTCCTCGCCCATAAGTGTTACCCAGTTAGTGAGTTATTACGATTTTTTAAGAATGAAACCTTCAATTTTGGCAAATACTGTAAGTTTTGTTAGAGTTGGCGATGTCAGGTCTGTATCAGGATTAAAAATACTGGTATGTATCGCTTGACATCAAATGTACTCAAAGTACAGTGAACAGTGAACAGTGAACAGTGGCCCTTGATTCCAAACTTATTTGGAAGGAACACCTGGAAAAAATTACTACCAGTGCGACTAGGCTTTTCTGGCAGTGCAGAAGAATTATGGCAAAAATCTGGGGAATACGACTTAAGGTGGTTCACTGGCTTCACACAACTGTGATAAGGCCAACGATCACCTATGGAACAATAGTATGGTGGAGGAGGGCAGAAGTGTCCTCTGTAGTTAATCTGAAATCCAAAGACAAGCCCTTCATGGTATCACTGGGACAATGAACAGCACGGGGACGGCATCAATGGCAACCCTTATTGGAACCATTGGAACTTTTTGTAAGGGCGGAGGCAATGATGGCAATTCTTAGGCTGAAATCGGGAGACTTATGGTCCCCGAACACACTGATACAACTGGGACCTTACTAGACGAGCCCCTATTTCACATGAGTTTTGATAGCATGACACCCGAGAATATATTCACTGAGCGAGTGAACATCTTCGTCCCATCTAGGTAACAGGTGATGCACCCAGGTAATTCTGGTGATGGTTCCAAAACAATCAATGACAATGGGGTTGGTATAAAAGTACCTAGAAAGAGAATGTCTATATATGACTGTGTTTCAAGCAGAGGCAATTGCCGCTATAGCCTGTATTGATGAAAACAGCCGAAGAGGATATACCGGACAATAAATTAAAATATTCACCGACATCCAGGCTCTACTTAAAGCTATCAGTAATCCAACAACTAGGTCTAGACTGGTAAAAAACTGCAAAGAATCCCTTAACAGCAAAGTGTCTCTAATATGGGTGCCGGCACATGAGGAGATTGCAGATAATGAAATGGCGGACCAGTTAGCTAAAGAAGGTCCTAAAGGAGACTTCAAAGGTCCGGAACCGTTTTGTGGAATCACAAAAGATTGCATAAGAGGGGAAATCGGGAACTGGCTAGATAGGGAACACCAATACAAATGGAGGTTGATACAAGGGCACCTTCATACAAAGAGATTTACTGAACAAGGTAGACTAGGAACTTTCAACCAGGCTATTGAAACTGGGTAAGAGACATTTGAAGACAGTTACCGACCTGGTGACTGGACACTGCACCTTAAGGAAACATCTGCACAAAAAGGGGCAAAGTTAGTGAACCTATGTGCAGAAAAAGTGAACTTGATGATGAAACACCTACTCACATACTCTGTTTCTGAGAGGACCTACAAGAACTTAGAAGGAAGCACTTGGGAGAGGAATTAATACAACCATCACAACTACTGAAAATCCCTCCAGTCAAACTAGTGACCTTTATAGAAGACACGAAGCTTTTGGAATGGAGGTAGATAACATTGGAAATGGTATAAATATTCAGTGCTATTGAGCACAACCCAATCGAATGAACGACATATAATCGAATACCGCCCAGCTTCATGTGATAGATTGCTTCAGATGGTAGGTTACCAAAAACTTAACACGAAAGGATAATTATCCTTGCACCAGCAACCCGTAGGATACAGATCGCTCGTGCACTAAACGAAAATCGTTTTTATTGAGGTCGTACTCTATTATATATCGCGCACTTTAACACTTCGACGTTCATCGAAAATAAAAATTACGACACCCTAAAAAAAATCACATCAAAATGTAACAATTTTTCCGTCTTCCTAACGTTCGACACGACAAAAACACATTTCTCGAATAACTTTTAGGTCAGAAAAGGCATTCAATTAATTTTATGAAGAGGTAAACAAGAGCAAGAAGAGAGGCCTTATTGAACTTTGGATCGAAAACACTGGCGGCGACATTTTCCAAACAGCCGAGTCGGTTATATTCAAGGCAGGAATGGATTTTGGCCGATAAATAATTATTTGGGAGTTTCGAGATTGCTTTTTATTTACAATTATTTTCCTGAGGAAATTAATATGATGTAACATTTGTAACTTGACTATCTGCTAGCATTTAGCAAGTTTCTCACGTTCTGGTGAACGATTTCCAAGCAACCAATTAAAAACGGATCACTAAATTAATTGCGCTGCAGAAAAACCAGATCATTTCGTCTTGCGAGTGTTTGTTCGAAGATAAATTTCATTCTAGATTGTTCTTTTCTTTTATTTTTTTCACAAATTAGGTCAGTAAGATATTTAATCTCCATAACCTTATAATTTTTTTCGGCCTTCAATAACCTTCACGTTTAAACCTTATTACGCCATGGTAAAGTTTTTTTTTGTAATACTATCGTAGAAACTGTACACAAACAGTCTTTAATAAATAGTCCGGGAAATTTAGGATACAAACAACCAAATTTTCCGAGTTGGAATATTATCGTGAGTAATATCAAGAGGGCATCTAATTTTTCCGAAAAAAATTGAAAAAAACACGTTGCTAAATAATATTTGAACAAGAAGCATGAGTGCTGGTGGCAACAAAGTGGGATGCAAATGCATTTTGCAAGTTCTACTGAAGCGATATGGCAAAATTTTCGCTGGAATCCCATAATAAAACCTTTGTGATGCCTTTTGTCATAAAATAAAATAAGAAATAAATTCCCTTGAAACTATTTTCAATAAATCATTGAACGAATGCATAAATAAAACCCATGAGGCCGACAGGTATCGAGAGTCAAGTTCATCACGTAAATAAACATATAACATTAAATAGTAAATATCAGCCTGAACTTGAACTACGTACAATATAAATAACATATGCAGATGCAATTCATATTCAATTCTGATTCAGTTATATTTAGTTTATACTAAAAGTATGCTATACTAATAGATACTTATAATAGATTTAGTCTTTTACGCAGATATTTCTTTCAGATCTACTCGCACAAAAAAATTGTGGGAAATTTTATGCCCTAACATGATAAAAGTAGATCTAAAAAAAATTTTAACCCTCAGTTTTTAACAATTTGAAATTTTTTTTATTCAAGCGGCAAGTGTAATCAAAATGACAAGATCGACATGATAATATAAGGGAATATAGGGTCAATGTTCCTAAAAAAGTTGTGTTTTTAAGGATACGTTACGTGTTTGTTAGTGAAAAATCTCAATTTATTATCGTAAAATATAACTTTTTGCTTGAAATTAATAACTTTGGCGTCACTTTTAATAAAGTTCAAACTAATCGAATGGTTTCCAATATCTGTATCGGTTCAATTTGTGGCATATGATAAAAGGTAATTTATTAGTATTTTATGAATTTTTGATGTAAACAACGTATTTGATTTGTGTTTTGATGACTTCTCTCTCATGGCATTACATTTCACGATACATGAAGGTATATTTATGTACCTACTATAAATGTTTATTTTCGGATGTTTTTCCTGATTTCTAATTTTATCTTTTTTCGTAAACATTGTTCACTTCACTGTTCATTTTTAGAGAGGTCCATGTAAACAACGCTACCTAATGGAGAATATGCATTTGTTTTTAAACAATTTCATTTATTATTTTCAAAATTTGACGTATATTAAGTACTATCCGCAGTATATTGAACATAAAGAAAACGTGAATGCCATGATTATTTCCTCTTGCCCTTCTTTTAATCAAAAATATATCAAAAAGACGAACGTTCAATGCACTTATTATTTCACTTTCCCCTTCTTGGAAATCTTGGAACTCACAAAGTATTAAATATTTTTCGGACGACTGATTGTCTAGTTGTTTAGTTCACATTGACCAATAGACTCTATAGAAGATTGTAGAGTAAGGAAAAAAGGGCTAGTTCTTTTATATGATCAAACTGTAAATATAGTTAGAAAACGTACGTGTTTTATTATTTTGCTTTCAAATTGTTAATGGTTGTCAAATTTAACTTTGGGAACTTTAAGCATTTGTTTTATCAAGCTCAGAGGCTAGATATGATGGAAAGAGATAGTTCGCGAATCTTGAGCCTAGATAAGGACAGTCTCCCAGCTGCTAAGTGATGGTGCACATACAAAAAGTTAAAAACTGGTAATTCAATTATAAATCATTATTGAATTTCGACACAAAAAACTTTAATTCCAATAGCTCAACGTAAATGATTATATTTTTATTTGTTTGGTGTAGAATGAATAAAATATTTGTAAACAGGATGTTATTGAATTTACAAAGTCTCTGTCACCAAAAAAATTCATTGATTGATTCGGCACCACCAGTCAGAGGCTCAAAGATCTCGGCACCACAGCTTTTAGGTTTTTTGTGCTCTTGGTTGTACCGTTTATGTGAAGAGACCAGTAGCCCTTATCAGGCACTACAATCTGTTCACTAGGTCCTTCTTAGAGAAATCCTGCATTGGATACTCTAGTCCTAGGAGTCTTTATCTCCAATAAAACAGTGCTTCTCATTCGAAGGTAATGTAAGAGTCTGTTTCCTCCTCTTCCATGCTCAACCGACATAAAGGTTCTTCCCTATATATGCCAATTGTATGCATGTGCTTCATTAGGGTACAGTAACCGGTAAGTAATCCCGACATTTTCGTTATGTGGCCCCTTCTGAGGTTTAATATTTTGTTAGTCAGCGACTTTTTGACCAGGAGTTTGCTGTGTTCCTGTTTTGGCACGTGTCTCCAGTACGACTGATGTTTAGTTTGAATCCACCGAGATGTACAACTACGTGCAGCAGATTTAGATATTCCAAATACTGTTTCAGGACCAGTGAATGCAGTTTCAGACCCTAGCTTTGCTAGGGTGCCTGCCTTTTCATTGCCTACAATACCCTCGTGCCCACTTAAGAGTTACTCTATTATGGACGTCAAAAAATAATAGTTCAATACTATTAAACGCTTAACAAAATTAGAAAAATTAATTTCCAAAGAGCAGACCGTCCACTAAGAAGCAACAACTACTTCTCGGGCTATATGCCCCGACATATATAGATTAGATGTAGAGATGTCGCTGATACTCTTAGCATTTCCTTAACTGAGGCTAATGTATTGGTGTGGTATCAACGTAGTCTCTAGTCCAGGATTATGCTCTCAGAGCTTCTGGACGAATAGCATCTACCTTGTGCTGATGAGGCGCAAAAACGCCGAAACCGGTCCACAAGTGATGTTATTCCTTCTAATCGCAAACCAGAATGGTTGGTTCTATCTTAACAGATATACCAACCCCGTTTACTTTAGAAGTGTAATTCAATGTCTGTCGGGGCATATAGTCCGAGAAGTAGTTGTTGCTTCTTAGTGGACGGTCTGCTCTTTGGAAATTAATTTTTCTAATTTTGTTAAGTGTTTAATAGTATTGAACTATTATTTTTTGACGTCTATATATCACGCTTTACTAATATGACAATTATTTACAGTTAACTGTAATTAAGTAAATACTCTATTATGGTTTGCCAGGGTTAAAAGTTTTAGTAGGCAGTCCCAGACCAGTCTAGATCTGATCTGGGGACATGCTAAAGGTTTCAGTACTGCCTGACTATCTGAGAGTATGAGTATCTTTTGGCTTCTATACCCTATACTCTATTCAGGATTGCTTCCATTGCCGCAGTCGGGCTGCTCATCGCACCCGTTATGCACAGACAGGCAAGTTTTGATAGCTCCAGTTCGGCTTTCCTCTGATCTGTTTTTGGCCACTAAACTAAGGCTCCATAGGTAACCATGGGTCTCACCACAGTTGTGTACAGCAACTAAACGATCCGTGGATTTAGTTTCCTTTCGCCCGTTTGGCAGCCATTAGGGCCATTTTCCCTTTGTTGGTTTTGTCATGTAGGTGTGAATTACAGATTAGTTTTGCATCCAGAATTATGCCCAGATAATTGACCTCCTGGCTAAGACACAGCTGCACGTTGAAGGGGCTTGGCATTTTTAGTCTCTCAAGCTCTCTTTTTCTAGTGGAGGGAATAAGCGCATTTTTTGCAGGGTTCACCCTAAGGCATTCCCACCTACACCATGTCTCTACAATTTCCAAAATTACATAAAAACGAGATTTCCAACAAATTATATCAGTTGTCTTCATCATTTAAGAAATCTTCTCCGGATGAACTGCCACCGTCAGTTATTATAAGAAGATCGATATCGGAAGCGTCTACACATTTTTCGATTTCCCAATTTTTCAAAATTAGTTTTAGTCGCAATGTTCCAGGTAATGTTGCCAATGTGTTTTGGTAATTTTTGTTAAGAGTTTCATTCCAAGTACGAATCACATCATTTGGAGATACTGGTGCAACGCTGCCTTTAGGCATTTAGAATTGTTGCCTTTGCCGGTGTCCAGTACCCTTTGTTTGACTGGGATACACCAGCTTTATTTGAATAAAAAACACTTTCAAATGTTTTTACACAATTTATATATTTTTTCTTAGATTGAACAAAGTAAAAATTAACAATATCTGGTTTTACAGTTGTTTACAGTTATTCAGTTTGAATCTCAATCTTAACTAATTGTCCGTTATGCCTGCCTTTCGCCTTTTTGGTGCCCCTGTCGGTAATCGAGCTTTTAGGCGAGCCTTTGCTTGATGATTTATAAATAACGACGGTAGCGACATTTAGAGGTGACGAGTATTTGATATCGGCACAAACAGATACATTAGTTTCAATAATTTCCTAATCGTGGATTCTTTTACTTTGTGACAGAACCATTTCAATGTAGCTGTACTGGCAATGCTATGGCGGTAAACGTAAAACTTTGGGATCCATTGATTTTGCATAGCAGTCCAAACTTTTTTTTTCATAATCTTTCATATTTGGTACTCCATAAGTCTTCTTTGAATAATAATATTTTTAGACTCGACCCAATCTAGTAATTTTGTTTTAGACCAACTAAAACATGGAATGGTTCCACCAATCGAGAATGGTAACTGGCCTTATCAATGATAATTTAACTGGGTTCTTCAAGGTTGGTTATTTTGGTTTTTGAACCATTTTTCGCAGTTCATATTATCATGGTAGTCGGTTACTTTCAAAAACTATACCTGAATCTTCAACAAAACCATCTTCTCCTTCAACATGCACGATTATATATCTTGAGCCCTCTACAGTTTTCTTGCACTGAGTTAATACGGTATTATCTTACCATGGGCGTTGACCCAGTACTGTAGTGGAACGCCTCTGATAATTACGGTGAAGCAGAGTCGAGCGCGGTTAGTATTTGGATCGATGATTATGCTCAAAATATTTCGACAGTTTAATCGATTGAATTCATAGGTCTTGGGATATAATATAGACCATAGCTGTAATTAATTGGTAAGATTTTCACAGTCTATTAATAATATTTTAAATTTGTTGCAGGGATGGAAGCCTTAATGTCTGAATTTTTCAACGACACTACAACAGCGTTCTATATAATACTTATTGTGTGGATGGCAGATCAGTATGATGCTATTTGCTGTCACACTTCCATCACTAAACGACATTGGCTGAGGTGAGTTTGGGAATGATTTTCCTTTTTTTTTTAAAGCTGGTGGTATTTTAGATTTGATAAAAAATACAACTTTTTGTTAACGCCGATTATTTTGATATTATAAATGTATCATTTGATGGATAATTAATTGAGTTTGTTAATTAATGTGTAACGATGTTTTTGCAAAATTTAAATGTGTGTGTGTTTTGTTTCATCTGCGTGTAGATGCATTTATAAAATATTAATTATTTGTTTGTAAATGTGATTATTTTCAATGTTTAAATAATACTAATAATCTATATAACTCACTACTAAAATGGCGTAACCAGAGGTGTATGATTTTTGAAGTGAAACTTCTTTACGCACGCTTGACTTGATGAGTAAGCTGGTGAATGCGTGACGAGAGCGTTACGAAAAGTGTGATCGGGAGAGGCGAACGAAAGGTAAGAGGCAGATATGAGTTAGTGAAAGATAGAAAGAAAGTTACGTTTCCTATATTACTGTACGGTCAAGAGAGAGCAGTGCGCGCGCACATTTTCTTTCTCTCTTCCTCTCATAGCCAGTGCATGAAATATATATATATATATAGTAAGTAATTCGTGTGCGAACGGTGATTTCTTGATAACTTTGTAATTTCATTTCTTTCTTGAATAATTATATAAATTCATGTTTTGTTCAATACATTGAATATTTTGTCCACGACTATTTGATAATGTTTACATTTTACATGTGCTTCTCCAAGTATAATGATTTACATTATTCCAAAGTGAATAATAGATGTGGATAATAGGTGTGGATAATGAACAGATCACATGACACGGATAAATAGGACCTATATTGAGGGTCAAATGTTACAATATAATATTTAAAAATTTTCGTCGCTACCCGGATTCGAACCGTCGGCGTACAATTCTTCATTTTACGAATTCAGACATCTAAGCAATCTTCCTACGCAGACATTTATAATAATTTATCAAGATGTTGTATATATAAAGCTTATAGATGTCAACGTCAATACTGAGAAACTGACGTTTTATAGTATATTATTCAACAAGCATATAATGATGGCTATTATTCACGAAGGTGCGCCTGCGGCTCGCGACATAAACACCCAAGTGAATTAGCCATTATATGCGAGTAGAATACGATATTTTGTCCAATTACCTGTTTATAAATGAATTTATTTTTTTCTCTTCCCTCCAATTTAGGAAGAGATTATAGACTTTCATATATAAATTTTTCGACATTTCTGGAAGTAAATTTAAGGATACTATTCATTCTGCTTCTCTAACTTCTGGGGTAATAACATTGATTTCAGTGTCTGATTCGCTTTCTATATTATATTTTCTAGTAATTTCACTTTTAATTCAGTATAATAATTTAAACTCTTGCAATCAGCTATAAATGATTTAAAACGTCAGTTTCACAGCTTAATAAATTATTATAATGGTCTCCGTAGCAGGATTGTTTATATGTCTGAGTTCGCGAAATGAAGAATTGTACGCCTAAGGTTCAAATCCGGGTCGCGGTGAAAATTTTTAAATATATATTGTAACATTTGTATATAAATAACCTTCAATATATGTCCTATTTGTCCGTGTCACGTGTCCTGTTCATTATCCACACCTATTATTCACTGGTAAATAATGTACGTCATTATACTTGAAGAAGCACACGTAAAATCTAAACATTATCAAATAGTCGTGGACAAAATAATTTATAGCTGATTGCAAGAATTTTAATTTATTATACTGAATTTAAATTGAAATTCCTAGAAAATATGTTATGGGAAATGAAATGAATGTTACCCCGCCAAAAATTAGAGAAGCAGAATAAATAGTATCCTTAAATTTATTGCCAGAAAAGTCGAAAATATTATATATGAAAGCCTATAATCCCTTCCTAAATTGGAGGGAAGAGAAAAAATATAGTATTCTTCACGCATATAATGTCTAATAATCACTTAGGTGTTTATGTCACTCGCATGCGGCTCGCGACATAAACGCACCTTCGTGAATAATAGCCATCATTATATGCTTGTTGAATAATATACTATTAGAAGTTTTACTTTAGTTAAATATACAAGATGTTTTTAATTATATTTTGATTATTTTTCCCTATTTTTTTATAAAATTTAATTCTTGTGAATTTCGTTTAAATAAAAAAAAGGAAATATTATTTTTCAATTATTTATTATGAGGTAAATATTTTAACGGTTAGAATCAACTGAAAATATTAAAATAAACAAAAATTGTTTTATTTTTAACAATTGTGGGTTTGTTCCGAGTGTCTTAAATTTATATTATTATAATTTTAAAATGAATAGTTTCAAAGTTATGAAAAATAGCTGAAAATTGATAATTCTGTTGAATTTTTCTGATATTCTAGCCATTTAAGAGTGTACTGCTAAAATTTCAATCCAATATTCATATTTTTGTTTTTTTTTTATATGAATCTGTTTTAAAACAAATTTATAGACTATTTTAACAAGAAACTCAAAATTTTTCGAAAAATCGATAACATCAGTGAATTTCCCATTCCAAATAACTACTTTGATCATGTTTTCAAAATTTTCCGAGATATAAAAACTAATTTTAATTTAAAATTTCGTGATTTTGACATTCTGCTTCATTTTTCCTTGTTTGGGAATATTTTCCTTGAATTCATTCTTTTAAGTGAATTTTTTTCCTGAATCTATTGGTAACCAAATCAACGTTGTAACGAACCAATTTGGTATTTCAGTTATGAACTCTTTTTGGTTTTAGAGATTTTTTTTAAATGTTTTCACTACCTTTACTTTATCAATTGTAAAATTAACATATTTGCTTATCATTCACATTTTTGAGACTTATATACGATTTTTTAGGTTGATGAGTGTTTTTTCAAAAATCTCGAAACTCTGTTTTCTTACAGGTTTTTCGCTACCCTTGATTTATTGGTTCGACAGCACCAGTCAGAGGCTTAGAGACCTCTGCACCTTTCAGATGATACCATCACCATACCATTTTCAGCGGGCGATAAATGGTCGCAAAATGGTATATCACTTTCACATATAACCATAATTTGATACGATCGATTTTTTCAACCTAAAGTAATTATTACACCGTTGCCAAGAATAGTTAGTTAGAAAATGCTCTAAGGCTCTTGGTTATACCGTTTATGTGAAGAGACCAATAGCCCTTATCAGGCTCAACAGTCTCTTTACTAGGTCCTTTTTTGGAGAAATCCTCCCTTGGATAATCTAGTGCTAGGAGTCTATATCTCCAATGAGACAGTGCTTCACATTCGAAGATAATGTGAGATGCTGTTTCCTACTTTTCCATGCCCAACCGACAGATTGGTTCCTCCCTATATATGCCAATTGTATGAATGTGCTTTCTTAGGGTACAGTGACCGGTGAGTAATCCCGTCACTTTTCTTATCTGTCCCATGCTGAGGTTTAATGTTTCGTTAGTCAGCGACTCCGAGGGTTTTTTAACCAGGAGTTTGCTGTGTTTCTGTTTTGGCACGTGTCTCCACTATGTCTGATGTTTAGTTTGAATCCACCGAGATGTACAACCACGTGCAGCAGATTTTGATATTCCAAAAACTGGACCAGAGAATGCAGTTTCAGACTTCGCTAGGGTGTCTGCCTTTTCATTGCCTACAATACCCTTGTATCCCTGGGACCCACTTAATAGTTACTCTATTATAGTTTGCCAGGGTTAAAAGTTTTTGTAGACAGTGCCAGACTAGTCTAGATCTGATCTGGGTACATGCTACATGGTAAAAAAATATAGCAATCTGTGTCACATAAAACAAAAGGGCTTGTTAAATAGCTCAAATATATTTTTATAATTTTAAAATTGATAATTTTAGTTATTGAAAAAAAAACTAGATGAAAATCGACCATTTTTCCTCTTTTATCTTCAAAAGTAAAAATTTAAGAAAATAATAGTTTTTTATAGATTTCTAGGAAAAAAATTTATCCTTTTCAAATTTTCATGAAAAGTTTTTGATTATTTTTCAGTTTCATTATTTTTAAAATTTTTTTGGTTTAACAACTTTCTTACTTGAGAGCCGAAAATTATAAAAACCAAATCCCATTTTTCACTGGATTGAGAATGATTATTTTTATCAATTTTTTTCACGAAAAATCCCACTCGAGTTATACCACAATAAAGACAAGATAAAAAAAAACTGTTTGATTCAATTCCATGCGAGCTTCGACGTCGAATAATCCGAAAGGTATTTCTGGACGGAATATATTAATTCTGAAGTTAAAAACTTCTCTCTTTCTCTCTCTGCTTTCAACGACGCTTATTCCACTTACTTAGGCATAATATTATTAGATTTGAGAATTTTGAACAAGTACAAATTGAATCTTTTGTAATAGCGTCAACTGTTTCGAAATGGTTCCGGAATTTTAATCTTTTTGTCTTCGATGTCGTGTCGGGAGGTTGACACTGTCGCTTTCTCCTTTAATAGGTAGAATGCGGAAAGTTTTAAATAAAAATAAAAGCCTATGGGGATCGTTGAATGGGAATTTTCTGATGGGTCGTATTTAAAGACACGTTTTAACTTTGACGTACTTACTTAAAAATTATGATAATAACAACAAACCAGACAAAGACGACAGGTCGACAGTCCAAGACTTAACATAATAATATTATGATTCGGTGACAGTGGTCTGTTAGACAACGTAGGTCATGCCTACTATAGTTTACCACTTGTTTGGAAACATTCTTCGAAGGATGTATAAAAGCCTTTGAATGAACCAATCCTGGTATATTATGCCAGGAGTCTAAAGCTCTTCTTGCTGTCCAGTTATTTAGTGTTCGTTTGGCTAAGCTTATTGCGATGCCAATTATTATTATTTATCGAAAAAATTACCGAAAAATATGTGACAACAATTTCTTGCAGTCAGGAAAAAAAAAATTGAGAAATACAATACCTAATTATTGATAATGACAGCTGAATCGCTACCGAAACGTTGAAAATGAAAATTCCCAAAAAAAGAAACCAAATATTTTAGGAGGCCATGAAACCTAAAGACCTACCTGGCCACCATTTTATAAGTGGATGAGCGATGGTGGTCTTCAATAAAAAACCATTTTACACCAGAATCCAAAAGTTACAATTCCTTTCCAAATCAACATTTACTAAAAGTTGAAAAAAATATGAAAAAATGTACATTTTTAAATATAACGCTATAACTTTCTACATAACCTTGTATCTCATTAAAAAGGAATTTTAGTTAACACATATTCGGAATAGCAATTAACGTATCTGTGGCTCTGCTCCAAATTCTATACGTTATCCACTGAATTCCTTTGAATACAGAGTGAGTTTTAAGTATGGAACGCCTCAATTATCTCGGAAACGGCAAGCACGATTTTTATAGATTTTGGTGTGCAAAGATCTTGTGATATTACCGATATTATGGTGGTATTCATATTGTTGTCGGATCTTTCCTTTTTTTGGAATCATTAACCTTAACAATTGAGCTCGAGCCCAAATATGAATTTATTTATAGCTAATAAAACAAATGCAAGATTATCAATTACTTTGTCTACTCGGTCACATAAGTTTCGGTGGCACCTTAGGCCTTCGACGTCGCTCAGAACTGAGATAGGGGAGGATCCCTCTTCTTGATCTTCCGGACAAAAAAAAGTAGACAACTTGTAAGGGCGCCAACTGAGTTTTACACTTTGGCCTAGCACGACTATTTTCCCCCGATAACTCAGTAAAACAAGGAATGAAACCTCAGCGTATGTTCCTTATAATTCTTCAACCCTTAAGGGGATGTTTTACAATTAATAACTACCTGAAAACCCTAGTAAATGCCCCCCACTTAAAAAAATAGCGTGAACATCTGTTACACATCAATCCAAACTATACCAAAGTGTAATTAATATGGATGTTCAAGTGAACCAGTAGCGATTAAATAAGAACGTATTAATTATATGTTCTATAAATGAATCTGAAAAGTAATGTAAAGTTTATCAAAGAAATTCCATACAAGGCGACACCGTAGTCAAGGCGTTGGTATGTGTATCCGGAGGGTGGTAAGTATCCCCTGGTCTCACAGGTGAACCCTTAAAAATTAAAACAGGTATCAGCTAAAAACTGAGCCTATACAGTAACAAATCCTACTCGTCGGACTACACATTCCCAACACCTCAACAGGTTAAGCTTGTCTCGGTCTATGCCCGAAGCTAATTTATAAGAATTTACAAGTAATGTTCAGATCAAAATCAACCCCAAATTCACTGAATCCTACCCACAATGTTGTCATAAGGCCTACTTACAATCAACAGTGTCAGCAACAGTATACTACAGTGAATTCAAATCAAATAATAAGAATATGATAAGCATCTAAAATAAATTGTTTTTGGTCATAGCCAGGGTAGGTTTGAAGAACCACCCACGAATAATAGCATTCGTTAGACTAAAGCGGGCAAAGAAAAATAAAATATACACAGGGTAACAGAATAGACTGTCTTACAGGCTTCTTAATCAAACATTTGCAATCAACAGGTAGTATTTCACCACCAACTGTTCTACCTACAAAATACTACAAATCTATGAGACATACCTTTTCCAAAAAGGGTCCAATACTCAAAATTTTCCTTACTGGATGGCAACCAACAAATAATGAACCAACAACAACATGTGGTACACCTCCAATGCCAAAACTTCAACGTTGGCGGTTTCCTTTAAATAGAGATAAATACATTGTGATACGAAATCAGGAAGTAGAGAAAATACTTACAATCGTTTTAGTGCAATATATCCCCTAAAAGGGTTTGTGAAAACGGCTTCCAGAACAGGACGGAATTCTCCAACAATACGAACTCCCGTAGAACAAAATACTAAACCGTATATTCCATAACTAATTCAGAACGAGAACCTATAAAACCCAGCAAGGGATGACTACCCAGTCATTAACAAAATTCAGATTCTCGTTCGATGCACTTTTGGAAACTAAGCCATCTAGTAGAAAAGCATACAGCTAAAAAAAGTGGCTGACACTTCCTCAACTTCAGTACAGAATTAATACTACCATAGAGAAATCTACCCGAAACATATATCCGAACTACACTGCTCACTACACCGAGCGTGTTCCGCACAGATCAAGTCATAAAGTGCTTCACTTCCCTGAACGCATTCATCCAAGACACGACTGTCACGGCCAATTGTCAATGTCATCCAACAAATAATTCCAATTTGTAAACAATTAACAGAAATAATAAGTGTGTATTAAGGATTATTCAAATAAATTTGAGCAATAATAGTACCGCAATACCCCCCTGCCAACGTTAACAAAGCAAGATCAAACACTCGGATTTAACAGACAAAACAAATGGCGACAAACAGCTAATATATTATGAGTAGATGTTCAGAATATATTCGAATACCATTCTACATAGAATATTTCTAGCTATTATTATATGTCTTTATTCAAGCCAAAATATGTTAGATAAATGAAGAAAATATACCTCTAACTCAAAAGTAAAGTATATCTCCATAGATCAGTAAGTTTTATCAAACCGAAATACTACTTTAAATGTTTTAGACTTATTTTTATGGTTATTTCAAATGAATCACTCCGTATATTTTTTACATTTTGAAATCCTTAAGAAATACTGAATATTTTTCATGTAATGTTCCCTCTATCCCCTCACACAAAAATCCAGAGGATTGTATTCTGGTGTCCTTGGGGGCCAAGGGTGTAGTGATCCTCGACCTATCCAACGGTCTGGAAAACTCCCATACGATGATTACAAAATGTGGAGGAGCATAAACCTAAATTGCGATTGTTCGAATTTTTTTTAAAATCCATTGGCAATACTAGATACGGACTTGATAGTCATTAAGTAGCAAATGTTGAACATGGTATGGATACGGTAAATTTCTTTTAGAGCATTAAAAACAGTTTTGTGACTTTTGAGCAATTTTTATGGATGTTCGCCAATAATTTGAAGCACCTAATCTTCGAGTTGTAGAGTTCTCGCAGTTCTAGGTTGTCCAATAATATTCCTCGATTATGCAAAAGTTTCAGTCTCTAGTAAACACTCAAATCGTTATTAACCGAACAGAAACGAAAACAGAACCGGCGACACAACAAAATTAGAATGATACAAATTTCATGTTTGGTTTTGCGTTGCGTTCGACACAGTAACTGTCGAAGTTCCAAAGGCCACTGTGAATAAACATGTTCTTTCTCAATATTTTTGGAATCCAGTAGCGTAACTGAGGAAAAATTATGGTAGAAATAAAGTTTACTCACTGTCGGAGCTAGTTTATTACAAAAAACTCAACACCCTGCATCTCATTTACGACAAAACTTATCACACATGTTTATAGGAACTCTAAGTCTTAAAATTGAATGAAGAGTCGCCCACAACAATATTTCTGTACGTACAGGATAAGCAGGATTTCAATATTGATTTTGTAACATCTATTTCCTCTACGTGGTCAAGGATTTCACTGTGCTTAGGCAAACATGTGACGATATTCCAGGAAGAAGTTACAGCAATACAGCACTGTGGAGGAGAGCTACTAATGCAAAAGTTTGAGAAAAAGATCATTGACATATACTCCGACAGGCAAGCGGCTATAAAAGCAATCAGTACCATGCAGATAAATTCGTTTGGGACTGCTTGGAGACGTTACAAGAGCTGGGCAGTCATAATAGATTGTCCTTAGCCTAGGTAGCAGGCCACTCAGATCACAAGGGCAATGAAGAGGTAGACTCACTTGCCTGAGAAGGGGCACGATGTGCTCCCATTGGCACAGAAGCTTTATGTGACATAGCGAAAGCAATGCAGTACTTGAATCAAAAAGCAGTCTCGAGAATGGTGGAACAGGGCTCCTATAGTATATCCATCGAACTAACAGAGCGTTCCAAACAACTATAGATGCGTGATCGAAATATGATCACCATGCGCCTTTGCCTCTATTGGCTAAAACAAATATGCATCCCTACGCTGGCCAATCGGATTTATCTGGTTGTCCCTGAGTGCGACTCTGTACAAGCTGCCTCGTCTGAGAGATTACGTGCACAATGCATTATACTGTTTCGGAACACTCCGTTGCTTGGATGGACAGAGTTTAGAATGATGCAGGCCAAAGAGAGTTCATTAATAGACCCTCGCCAAAATTGACGGAGATTCCACTAAGCCAGAATAGGAGAACAACACATGAATAACATCGGATTTGCAGACACAACCAAACGCAGGTTTTGCCAGAATATAAGAAAACCTCATCCCACATACTTTTCTACTGCGAAGGCCTGACTAGGCTTAGGTTTTCGACGATAAGGGAGGAAAAACCACAACCCTCCCAATATATGGAGGACCTGAGGACGGATCTAGACAAGGAACTCTAGCGTAACAGGAGGGCACAGACCATAGATCTGCAAAGGTCGTAGTGGGGAGGCTCTTAGAAGCACATAAGCCCCATATATTTATCTTCTTTACATGGTAAATAGGGTGACAAAATTTATAAAATATCTTGTTTAGTTTTAAGACGACTGTCGATAGTATTCTCTCGTTTTCTTCGTTTTGGAAATGTTTCAAAAATTCGTTCCTATACAGGGTGATCAACTATTGTGACAAAGTCCGTTATATCTGTTAGTATGGGAGATACCAAAAAGAGTTATTTACACAACTGGGAGGCAGCTATAAGCTTCACATTTCAAAATTAGTTAAAAGTATACAGGGTTTTCCATAACTCTGCACCGCATCAAACATATGTTTTTTTAGATAAAAGACAGGGTGTGTCTTTAAAAAAAAACATATGTTTGATGCGGTACAGTGATATGGAAGACCCTGTATACTTTTAACTAATTTTAAAATGTGAAGCTTATAGCTTCCTCCTCTTTTTGTAAATAACTTCTTGGTACCTCCTATAATAACAGATATAACGGACTTTGTCACAAATTTGATCACGTTGTAGGTAAAATTTTATCCTGAATCGATTGGTAGAAGTTACAACGTTGTAACCATCTAATTTCTCGAGTTATGAACAATTTTTTTTTGAGAGTTATCGGTTTTCGAAGATTTTCACTACTCCTTACTTTGACTATTTGTAAAATAAAAACATCTTCGGTTATACTATATTTTTTTCCGTAGGAGCAAAGTGCCTCATTGTTTATTCAAAAGTACAATAAATATAGGGTGAATCTCTTTTTTTTCTACGTGAATTGAAATGATAGAACATGTCGGTTTTACCAAAATTAA
The DNA here is from genome assembly GCA_947563755.1 of Lochmaea crataegi. NCBI lineage: Eukaryota > Metazoa > Arthropoda > Insecta > Coleoptera > Chrysomelidae > Lochmaea > Lochmaea crataegi. The sequence goes on along the minus strand of OX387433.1, from coordinate 39,792,563 downwards.
GTCGACACGTCCTGTATCGCCTCAAATACAATAGAATCGTAAAATTCGGCACAATGGTTAAAGATTCGCTAATATGATATGCCGGTGGCCAGTGTCGTGTAGTCAGTTTGAGAATTTTGCCGAGTAGGGATGGGTATTACAGTTTTTTTTATTATGTTAAATAATTTTGTATTAGGATACATTTATATATTTGGATAATAATATGATACTTGCCTAACTTTTGCACTATTAAATGAACCCGACAAATGAAACCACTCAGTTTTTTATCGAAAAATTCAACGCCAATGGTTTATTGCCGCTTTATGGCTATCGGCTATCGACCCTTTCTTGTGCTCCTATGCAATAGGATATCTAGTATAGTTTATTGCAATTTTTTTCCCAAGAAGATTGGTATTTTAAGACTTCTCTGCTAAAATTTGAGCACAATATCCACTGTTGTTTTCTGATTCGTACGATATTTCTCAAGTTGTTAGTGTATTTCTTGCAAATTATTCACCAAAGGGGGGCATATTTAATTTTAAATTTGCTTTTCACAACCTAACAAAATCAGTTTGACGATGTAGTATACCGAACCCTTTTATTATATAGAACATCTTGATTGTCCAATTACGATGAAAAACAGCCGCATTTCATTATAAACCCACCGAATAATTACATATCCCGAGAAACAGCGACAAATATGCCATTCGATGTCCAAACAAGTGACTCATAATTTTCATTTGCATAGAATCGAGTTGATTTTATCTTCCAAAGACAAGGGCGTGCCCCAAAAAGCTCTACTTAATTCAACTTTCCAAACCCCGAGATACTAATATTAATTGTAGCTTAGAAAATTGTACACTACAAAAAAATGTTTTTAAACGTAAACTATTTCATCGAGGGATACCATCAAAAACTCCTCTATATCTGCGATTGAACAACTTTGATGTAAAATCCAAAGTAAATAAAATGTGACTCGAAAAATTATGTTTCCAAAGGAACGATTCGTTTCCAGTAAATACAGTCGTTAGACGTAAAAAATATGAAGACCCCTGCTACGCCTTTGGCGCGCCGGTGCTCGTCATCAAGAGCTTTTGTCCTTCTATGTAATTTCTACCAGAAAGAGCCCATCTATCATACGCTAATTATCCTGAATGGATCCTAATTCGAGTCCTAGTCTCTCCATATATACCGATATACATGTCGAATTTACGCGTATTTACTCGATGACCGTCATTATAATTTGTTTGGTTTGTATTAAGAGTTGAATCGAGCTGCGCCCCTTTTTTTCATACAGATCCGCATTAGGCCTATTATTTCTATGATCATAAATTGAAGGGATTATTGTAATAACGAGATATGCCACAAAAACAAAATACTGAGTTGTTAGACTTGGAAGTTTTGGAAAAATGTGTAAAATTAACTAATATTTTAAATATAAATGAATTAATACAGTTTCCTGTAAAATTGTCGTATTTAGTAAAGCGTTTTAACAACAGATGTCGAAGAATAAAAATATATTATTCTACGCTTCACAACTAGTTTTGAAAAATATTTTTCAAAAACAGTGACCGTTCAACAAAGAAGAAACAACTACTTCCCGGGCTACATGCCCCGACAGATATTGAATTACACTTCTAAGTCAAACGGGGTTGGTAAATCTACAAGATTTAAACCAACCATTCTGGTTTGCAACTAGAAGGGATAACACAACTTGTAGACCGGTTTCGGCGTATTGCGCCTCATCAGTACAAGGTATATGTTATCGTCCGAGAGTTAATCTCGGACTGAAATGTGACTATAATCAACAACGGTACATATTGTCCAGTTACGGAAATATTTTTGTTGCGAAAATAGCGACATCTCACCTCTAAGTCACAAACCAAAATTCGAACGAGACAACAAATCACGTGGATTTGAGACAAAAATGAATTAATACAGTTTCCTGTAAAATTGTCGTATTTAGGGAAGTAGTTGTTTCTTCTTTGTTGAACGGTCACTGTTTTTGAAAAATATTTTTCAAAACTAGTTGTGAAGCGTAGAATAATATATTTTTATTCTTCGACATCTGTTGTTAAAACGCTTTACTAAATACGACAATTTTACAGGAAACTGTATTAATTCATTTTTGTCTCAAATCCACGTGATTTGTTGTCTCGTTCGAATTTTGGTTTGTGACTTAGAGGTGAGATGTCGCTATTTTCGCAACAAAAATATTTCCGTAACTGGACAATATGTACCGTTGTTGATTATAGTCACATTTCAGTCCGAGATTAACTCTCGGACGATAACATATACCTTGTACTGATGAGGCGCAATACGCCGAAACCGGTCTACAAGTTGTGTTATCCCTTCTAGTTGCAAACCAGAATGGTTGGTTTAAATCTTGTAGATTTACCAACCCCGTTTGACTTAGAAGTGTAATTCAATATCTGTCGGGGCATGTAGCCCGGGAAGTAGTTGTTTCTTCTTTGTTGAACGGTCACTGTTTTTGAAAAATATTTTTCAAAACTAGTTGTGAAGCGTAGAATAATATATTTTTATTCTTCGACATCTGTTTTTAAATATAAATTTGGAAGAACTTTTAGGGAGCTGATTAGGTATCTGGTTTCTCAAAAAATATTTTTAATTGAAAAATAATGAGGCTTATCGTATTATTGCCTACAACAAACACCGTAATAGTTTTACTAGAAAATATGGAACAAACTCTATGTTGCATTTTTTTACTACATAATTTCGACATCTTCCTCATCAATTTCTATGGAAATTAGCTCGTTAAAGAAGGGCAGATGTGCTGAAGGTATACAGATACATTCAAATAAAAACGGACCATAGGGATTTAGTGTATTCGCCGATCTAAATAGTCCACCAACAAAACATTTCTATAAGCCCGCCCCTTCTCCTTCAAAAATTTGTTAGTTATGTGCGAGGTGTGCGAACTGCGATTTAGTATTGAATTATTATTTGATGGGGGTAGTAAACGTCGCTACATATTGAAACAATATGCTTACGTTTTATGTTGTTAAAATCGAAAATTAATTGTTAAATTCTCTTTAACAATTAATTTTTCGAGTTAAGATAATATGTTTTGATATCTTTTGGCAATAACGGCTTTCAAAATGAAAATAAATTCGTAAATAAAACAAAATAGGATTCTTTAAATTGAAACAAAGCTATGGGCTTGAACACTCTCACCTATCGACTGCTGTTTACTGACTGTCTGACACTAATTAAGGACCGCCCACAGTTGAGAATGGAGAGTAGTGGGAATTGAACGATATGTTATAGGTGTCCAAATAAACGATTGTATTAGTCGTGTTTTTAATCTGTTGAAGCTGGATGTTGGTCGACTAGTTCAAAAGCAGTTCTAATACAATGCTTAAAATCCCTATGTTCCGTTTGTGTTTGAATGTATCTGTATATGGAAAGAGAGTTGGAGTTGGAGTATCTCATGAACAGTAACCCCACCATGCGCAGACAACGATTATACGACTCTGAGATACCTACACACTTAACTGAAAATATCGCGCAGGAATGGTCGAGGTCAGTGCTCACGAAATAATCCAACACCTCTACGTTTTTTAGTTTTTTCCCTGGAATTTTTATTGGTTACATGTACTTATTTTTCAACTCACATAAGGGCGTATTTACGGGCCTACCCTTTTTTGAAATATTCACTTCTTTGCATTCACCGTTTATAGAGTGTTTAACAAAAAAGGATTTTCTGTTTTCGGCTTTAAAATGAAAAGAATATACACCGGAAAAGTCTAAATTTTCTTTGTTAGTAGTGTGGGAACTCTTTTTTACGTTAGCCAAAACAGGTTGAAAACTTAAAAAATCGGCTTACTTCAAAACTGTGGCCTTAAAAGGATTCTCGATGTTAGCGTCCTTAATGATTTTGTCCAACCTCCTGGAGAATCAACTTCAGGAGCGTATTTCCTATGCCTTTTTTCAATTAACGCGAAGGCCGTTGATGCCACATCAGTTGAAATGACAACAAATTGTATGCTGTCGTAAACAATAGAATGCCTTCGTTTCAGTGGACTGCAATTCTATAGGATGACTGGTTCTCTCGCATAAATAATAACTGTATTTTGATAACAATTCAATAAACTTTAACGTCGAAAATACATACGATGACGATGAATATATACAAGCCTTTCAGTATAAAATAGTAATTATTAGAATGATCTTACTCTTTCTTTTGTGGTTTTCAAAGCACTATTCACTTGAAATATAACTTTGCTTCGGGTTGAAGCACTTCTTATGCATGAAGCACTGGAAGTGAATCAATAACTATGAAACTTGACCCATTTCGTCTGAAAATATCGGTTTTATACCGGCAAAGGAGTGGTAGGTCTTAGCTGGGAGACCGATCGGGTCGGGAAACTTAACATCGACTGTTACTAGATGAGCTAGCCTAGTAAAACCAGGGAGATAATGCATTTAGGCGCGAAGTGTGCGTTAGGTCATGTCTACTTCAACTGCCGAAGAATAATAGTAAATATTGCAAGGCGCCGATCAGCCGCCAGGGAAAGAAAACAAAACGTGATTTTGAACTATTTGGAGGTAGGAATTTCGAATGTAAATAAAATAATTAAATATAACTCTACATGAATATACAAAGGAACTAAAATATACAAATTGTTGAACGTGTGGCTTCAACAAAATATGTGCGCACACTTAGCCGAAAGGCCGCGAACAGTTACGCGAATGGTAGGACAAGTGTGTCCATAATAACTTGTAGGTATTAGTTTTTTAATAATAAGACTGAGAATCCCAAAGTTTATGTTTTTTATCATTCATATGTTTATTTGTAATGTACCAATGTAATAAATACTTGTTTCTGTACTTCCTAAATATAATAGTTTTCATTTTAACATACTTTAAACGTGAAAGTGCGTTCACTTACCCCAAGCGACTCTATTCTTCTCTCCAAACGTTGTAGAGCTCAATCAGCCAACTAATCATTAATGCTTCGTCTATTTCGATAATATCCTTCGGCAAAGTATTATCCTTTTCATATATTTTATTCAAATTGACAGCTTTTTTTAGAGTAGATAGTTTTTATATTTTTTCTCTCCAAATCTGGTCGTGCCAAATCCACCATCAAATTGTCAATGCTTTTTCTATCTCGATATTATCCTTCGGATTAGTGTTATCATTTTTAAAATGTTTCTGTTCAAATTGACCGCTCCTTGGCTTGTGTATTTATTCTTTCTAAACTTGGTTCAGCCAAATTAGCTTCTTCTATCTGGGTATTATCATTCTATATATTATTATCCTTTTCATAGTTTTTTTTTTCAAATTGGCGGCTCCTTTCAAAGTGTTTTTTCCATCGACCTCGTCAAGCACATGTATCCAACTAATTTCCAATGCTCTTTCCATCCTTTTTATATTGTATTATTCAGATTTCTATCTAGAACACTAATATGTTGTAAAATTGAACGACGCTCGCTATATTTCGTTCGAATTCGTTAACCTCCGAGAATACCTCAGGCACGCCGCTCACAGTAGCTTCCTGATCAGTCTTATAGATAAAAATGGTAAGAAGTGTTGATCGAAATTTGTTTATTTGATTCTATAATTTGACACCTCGTCGTAAAATTTACTATACAGGGTGCCCCAGGAGTTCGTACCAAAAACTTTGGAGGTGATAGAAAGACTAGGAATAATGATGGTATTTCATATAAAACTTTTTCTTTACGCCCTTCGTTAACGAACTATAGGGCTCTAAAGCTGGGAATGAAAAATGGTTTTTTATTTACAATTATTAAATGGCTGATTGGAAATTAGTAATATTTTAACCGTTAATAAACACCATAATTGCACACTTTTTGGCGTGATAGACAAGTCTACAACATACTTGTGAACTCAGGTACCGACTAAGTTAAATGGTGGATGCGCCATTTTTTTGGTAAGTAAGACTTTTTTCAGTTATAAATGCAACAATTGGCTTTTGTGAACATTTTTAGAGATATCAAGTCGTCTTGTGACATCTCGATAACATTAACGGTTTAAGAGATACGGGCAATTTTATGTCGCACTGCACACATATTGGCGCATTCACATTTATTTTGAATGGACGATTACAGGAAGCATCCTGTATTATTAGTAAATTATTAATAAATCGGTACAGTCTACATTTATAAAAATAAACTTTTACTTTGTTTAACCATAAAAAACTTTATTGAAAACGAACATTACTTTAATAAAAGTTAAAATAGCAACAAAACCCTGAAAAATGAATAACTACATTACATTAACAGATTGAAAAAACGAGTAACCAAGTAATTAACGACATTAAAAAAGTCAAAACGGTTTAAAAAAATTACAACAAATGTTCAATATGGGCTCCTCTTACATCCACACATTTCCTCAATCTTCTAAGATTAGATCTTTGTAGTACTTGAAATAATATTCCAGGATTATTTCGGATGCTTTCGCAGTGAAAACGTATCCTATCAATTAATTCATTTCTTGTATTTACAGGTGTACTGTGAACTAAGCTTTTAAGGTAACCCCAAAAGTGAAAATCGCATGGGTTGATATCTGGCGAACGTGCTGGCCATAGAAATGGTCCACCCCTTCCAATCCACCTATCTGGAAAAATATTGTTCAGATGGGCACGTACCTCACGACTGAAGTGAGGGGGTGCTCCATCGTGCATAAACCACATACATTGGAGCTTTTGTAAAGGTACATCCTCTAATAAAATTGGCAAAATGTCCTGCAAGAAATTGTAAATAAGACTGTCCGTTTAAACGATCCACAAGGATATACGGACCAATTAAGCGGTTGCCTATAATACCTGCCCATACGTTGACCATAAACCTTTGTTGGTGTTTAGTCTTAATTATCCCGTGAGGATTATTTCCATCATCCCACATATGTAGATTATGGGAATTATTTATGCCATCCCTGGTAAAACCTGCTTCATCTGTAAATAGTACATTTTCAATGACATGTCGGTCTTCCCGATGTTTACCCATAAACCAGTTGGCATAATTAAGCCTAGGAGGATAGTCATCTGGTGAGATAGCATGAACTTTTTGTACATGAAATGGATGCAATAGTTGCTCCTGAAGTATTCTATGTACGCTTGATTTTGAAATATTAAATTGTGCTGAAAGTTTCCTTAAACTGGTTGTAGGTTCATTATCAACAGCATCTAGTATGTTTTGTTCAATTATTGGAGTACGTACGTTTCTTATACTCTCTTCGCCACCTTTCTTCTGTAAAAATGATCCTACAACGTAATTATCCATTGTAAAAACAGTTTATAAAATTACTGCATTAAGCTAAACGTACCTGTCTCTTAAACTCCGATCTATGCGTTCAAACGTTTTCCTGTTAGGTAACCCTCGATTTGGATATCGTTCCGAATAAAGTCTTCTAGCTATGCTAGAATTTCCGTCTGCCATTCCAAACATCATTTGCATATCCGCACACTCATTAAAGGTAAATTCTTCCATTTTTGAATTTAAAATAAATAATGTTACAATTTCTTACCCTGACAAGTGTAGACAGATGACAAGCATTTAGAAATGATTTTAAAGTGGGATGACAGCCGCCTACTTAGAATAATGTATGTATTTGGTTGTTGTTGGTATTCTCGTATTTTTACTTTTGTTGAATTAATTGTGTTTGTTTTCAGAAAAGCTTTTTATACATCATAATTAGTAAATAATAAAAGTAGTATTAACAATGTAAAAGTTTATTTTTATAAATGTAGTCTGTACCGATTTATTAATAATTTACTAATAATACAGGATGCTTCCTGTAATCGTACATTCAAAATAAATGTGAATGCGCCAATAGGTGTGCAGTGCGACATAAAATTGCCCGTATCTCTTAAACCGTTAATGTTATCGAGATGTCACAAGAGGACTTGATATCTCTAAAAATGTTCACAAAAGCCAATTGTTGCATTTATAACTGAAAAAAGTTTTACTTACCAAAAAAATGGCGCATCCACCATTTAACTTAGTCGGTACCTGAGTTCACAAGTATGTTGTAGACTTGTCTATCACGCCAAAAAGTGTGCAATTATGGTGTTTATTAACGGTTAAAATATTACTAATTTCCAATCAGCCATTTAATAATTGTAAATAAAAAACCATTTTTCATTCCCAACTTTAGAGCCCTATAGTTCGTTAACAAAGGGCGTGAAGAAAATTTTTTATATGAAATACCATCATTATTTTTAGTCTTTCTATCATCTACCAAGTTTTTGGTACGAACTCCTGGGACACCCTGTATATTAGTAATTACGTTTGTTGACTTTTTTATACTTTTGTGTGTTACTCAAATGAAAAAAAGGTGAGCGGTCGTCGGACCGCCGACAGAAGCTTGCTTCTTATGCACAATAGAATGACCATTTTTCGTGAATTGTTCACCATTTTTCAAAAATTTTGACAATTATTGACCATTTTTCCAAATTTTTGCAATTTTTGAAAATATCTGGCAATTATTAACCATTTTTTCAAAATTTTGACAGTATTTGACAATTTTTGACGATTTTTCCAAATTCTTGACAATTTTTGACCATATTTAAAAATTTTAACGATTATTGACCATATTTGACCATTTTTGACAATTTTGCAAAAATTTTAACATATTTGGCAATTATCGACCATTTTGACAATTTTTGACCATTTTTCAAAATTTTAACAATTATTGATCCTTTTGGACCATTTTTGACGAATTTTGATTGGTTTTGACAATTATTGACCGTCTTTGAGAATTATTCATCATTTTTGACAATTTTAAACATTTTTCAAAATTTTTAACAATTATTGCCAAGTTTTTGACAATTTTTGAAAATGTTTGGCAATTATCAACCATTTTTCCAAAATTTTGACAGTTTTTGACTATTTTTGATCATTTTTCTAAATTTTTGACCATATTTAAAAATTTTTGACAATCGTTCAAACATATTTGGATTATTCAGAAATCTGGCAACACTGTTGCGTGATGAACGCTTTTTCGAAACATTACACGTTTCACGAGTTCACTAGCCTTTTCTGAAATATGGCAACACTGTTGCGTGACGGACTTTTCGTAACGGTTACAGGTTTTACGAGTTCACTAGCCTTCTCAAAAGTCCTATGTCGTGCAATAAGAAGCAAGCTTCATAAATATCATAGGAAAATGTCGAGAAAACCGTTAACGGAGGGGGAGACTCAAGATGAAATAGAAAAAATTATGAATTGTACGATTCTTATGAAGATAGTGGAAGTGATTGGGAAGACAACTTAGAAGTGCAAAATGATAGCGATGTGGATGATAGCAGTGGTGAAGATTCAGATGACGACAATAATTTAGACAATATTGAAGATGACGATAGAGATATGGCAGAGGAAAATGAACAAACTTTTGATGGTGAACCGTTAGTAAAAAATCGGCGTATAGACTCACACATTGCTTTACCAACCAAGAACAACTTAAGAGGCAAAAACGGCCATAAAAGGGTCAGCAACAGTCCCGATTAATTCAAAAAGAACGGCTGCTCGAAATATTGTACATTTTGTATTAGGAATTATTACATTCACAAACGAAGAAATTGAAAGACATCGTGAAAAGTATTCTACAGATTCAGCTATCGTATCAAAAATCAACAAAGATGAACCGCTAGCATTTTTGGCTGTTTTGATATTTTCAGCTGCAAGGAAAGACAATCAATCATCTCAACAGTAAGGAAATGTTCAATCCTACCAGATCTTGTAGCTTTTATCGAGGTTGTATGAGTTGTGACCGATTTACCTTTTTATTGAATTGTATCAGGTTTGACGATAAATCTACTAGAGAGCAAAGAAAACAGTCCGACCCTTTTGCTCTAGCTAGAGAAATCTGGGAACGTCTCTTAGAAATCTGCAGAAACTCCTACCTTACATTAGACGAACAGCTTCTTGGATCAGAGGTAGCTGCCCTTTCCGCATGCATATCCCCTATAAGCCATCAAAGTATGGCATAAAGATCGTCATGGTATGCGACTCCGCCGCCAAATATATGACTGATGCACAACCGTACTTGCGGAAGAAAACCAATACAGGAGGCCTGCCACTGGCAAATTATTATGTGAAGGAGTTGATTAAATCTGTCCAAGGTAGCAATCTTAATATCACCATGGATAATTGGTTCACATCAATTCCTCTAGCCGATTAACTATTACAAGTTAACTATGTTGGGAGAAAAAATATAAAAGGAATCCCTCCAGAATTAGTGCAGATGAAGGATAGAAATTGTGGATCCTCAATGTTTTGTTTCGATATAACGAAAACTTTAGTGTCTTACAAGATCAAGCGGAATAAAATGGTACTAATGCTTTTTACTTTTCATGAAGGTGCAGCAATATCTGAAAATGGTAAACCAGATATGGTTATTCATTATAATAAAACAAAAGCAGGAGTTGACACATTCACTCAGCTGTGCAGTAATATGGGATGTAACCAAAAAACGCGGAGATGGCCACTGTGTATCTTTTTTAGAATGGTCAATATTGCTACGATCAATTCATATGTAATCTACTGTTATAATACATACAGAACAAATGCTAAACCTCTTTCCCGTTATCATTTTATGATTGAACTGAGCAAGAATCTAGCTGAGCCCTCGATGTGGCAAAGGCTGACGATCCCAAACTTACGGCGTATCATTCGCCAAGATATCTGTAGAGTATTGAATATACAGCAAGCCGAGGAAAACCCTTAGAACGTAAACGCACTATTTGTTTTTACTGTTCAAGCCGTCTTCGACGGATGACAACCAACTATTGTGGGCAGTGTAGGCTCTTCAGAATAGCCAAAAATGAAAATTTTTGTACGTCATTATTATGTTAAACTTGTGACTAGAATGCACCTTATTTAAAAAAAATGAATAAACATTTTGATTGTGTATTTCATGTTTTTTCCTAAAAATCGTATTATTTACGACACATTAGTAATAATGTGTGTTAAAATCCTATTAGTGTTCTAGGGTTAAAAGTGATGCCGTATCTTTTCAAGTTTTCAATTTCTACAACAGTTTGCCATCATTTCTTGCAATCATATCTCTTGTCCTTTGTAATGGATGCGTCTCCAATGGATACGTTGGTAGACTAGAGGTGTGGAAAGGCCTCTGAATCGGTGGTGTTGCGGGTCACTTAGAGGATCATCTCAAGGGAATGAAACAACTACTTCTAGCACTGGGATATGTTTGGTTTATTTACTATAATACATTACACTACTTACTATTGCTAATGATATACATAAATACCTAGCCCTATAGCATACTTATACTTAATGGTTAAAGATTACTGATCTCTGGCCATTCGACTATATAGAATGTTCTTCATGACTTATTCTAAATCAACTTCCCCTATAGTAAATATTGAATGCATATTTATATAACTAGTCAAATTCAAATAAAACAAATAAACATATTACTGTTTTGTCTTACTTCACGCTCTGAACTTGACTTTCTATTCAATAACCTCCTTATTCTTTATTTATATATTATTAAAACGTGCGAATGTTTTGTTGAAATAAGATCAAGGGAATTTAATTCTTATTTTAAATATTATTATATTATTATATTGGGCCAAAATGCATCACACCTTGTCGAAGGGCCACTTGTATTGATTGTTACCCAAAATAAACAAAATAAATATTCTCTATTCACCCTATTAACGCCGAATTGTCCAGTTTCTCGCTAGAATGATTTGGATTTAAACTATACTTCGGTAATTTAAAAAAACCAAAAAAAATGGGTTGAACTTTCACAGGACCTTTTTGCTTAATCACATTATACTAACGAGATTTTTTTAGGCGTGTTCGTAACAATCCGAGACTTTTATTCATTAGGTCCGTTTAGGATAATGCATTTTTCGTGTAAGCAAAAAATACAGTGATAAGATTTTTTTTTTCTATGATTCAAAAAAAAATAATTAGCAAATCTTCGACGTGTCTTGTCTTTTGGGACAAAATCTGGACTATACCGAGGATTATCCATAAACCGAATGGTTTTTTTTTGTTTTTGTTGAACCATTTCTTTTTCAAATCGAGAAACAGTCCGCTTCTGCGTTTGTTATATTTCCATAATCCAGAATCGCCGATTACCGAACATACTCAAAAACGGCTGCCATAATTGTGTAAACAAGCCGGAAATTTAACGTATTTTCACTGTTCTACTTCGACTGTGACATCGAGTATATTTATTGGAAATATATTACGACGTTGTTTCTTGGGATATTATCCCGGAATAAATATTGTGAGAGTTTTGAAGACTTCAACGATAGTGTCAGAATTTCCACACCCGTGAGTTACATCGATTCAACTTGGAAAAAAGTTTGCTTCTGTTCACACCCTTTCTAAATCGAGGAAATTGTGAAATATTTTGAATATCAAGCAATTTAAAGTCGAGTAAGCGAAGCAATAGGCACTCTAGTGACAGAAATTTCAAAGTAATACTCTCTTTTCAATCATATTTTCACAAAATTTATGGTTTTCCTGTACAATTTTTTAAACTTCCTTTGTATACATGTGTAGTGCCCCTCGTATAATTGAAAGGAATGTAGGTTATTGATGAAACCCTAGAATCAGCTATTAATAATAATAATAATACGTTACCTTGTTGTTCAATAAACAGAGAAGCTGAGCTGTGCATTAGTTTAAGAATTCTAATAATTTTAGCACTTATCCCACCAGTGAATAGTTTGCCCCAAAGATGTTCATAGTTCAGTGAATCAAATGCCTTTTTGAAGTCTACAAACAGAGTAAATGCAACGGCTGCTCAGTTTAGAGAGCACCTCAGGTGTAGATTCTGAGACCAAACTAGTAAAAATTCAGAGAATAGTCTTACCGGTTCTCGGGTAATCCTACTTGAAATTTATTTTAATTAAGGTATTGAAGGAAGTTAATTATTAATCAAGTTACTGAAATTAATAAAAGAAAAATTATGAAAGTTAAGAAAGGTAAGTGGGCGCCACCCTGAATAATACTAGTTTATTTGTAGCTCACATCAGTATTATAGCGACAAATCCTGGAATATTGGAAGGGAAAATAAACTTTATGAACAACGTTATTAAATTTACAAGTTGTATATTGACTTTTTTATAAAAAAAAATAAACAGAAAAAAATGACTAGGTTTTTATTGGGTTGTTCTCTGTTGAAGAGTTGAAGAAGCGATGAATTATATAGATGTTACTTTCCTGAAGTGATAGAGTCCTGATTCCAGATAAAGTCCTTGACAGATGGAGTCCTTGTTGAAGTTCCAGGTAAAGTTCTTGTCCCAGGTAACGTTCATGTCCCAGAAAAATTCCCAGGCAGAGTGTCCCAGGTAAAATTCCTGTCCCTGGTAAAATGCTAAGGAACAATAATAGTATCAGGAATAAATTTACCCAATTTAACAAAATCCAGGATGTCTGAAGTATGAATTTGATATTACAATGTTAAATAAATCATTTAACAACGTGGTTAATACATTCTGTATTTTAGATAAAAAAAATAATAAAAGAAAGCAAACAAAAAAGCAATAAAATCGAATAATTGATTCTATACCGGTAAATACAGACATATTTTAAATATGTATATATTTTAAAAAGGTTTGAAATATATTTAAAAAAAATATGGAAGAAATATGAAAGAACAAAAAAAAACAAAATCATATCGATATATACACCTGGCGCTGGAACGACATTGCTATATAATTAAAATAGGAAAGTGGGAAACTGCTAAGAAAGAATAGTTAACACACATTTAAGCGAAATAACTTACCATTCACATGAATGCACTTTTTAAGGAAAAGATACAGTAAATTTTGCTTCAATAGCACATGTTCACAGGAAAGAAGAATGAAACCTCTTTGCCATGGTTTAAATACATGAAATCATATGGAAGAGAACAGACTTACATCTCGTGTTCATGTCAAGCTCAGACGCTTTGACCAGGAAAGGAATTTACATTTCAATAGTAAATTCTTAATTCACATTTAATCAATAATTGGTAGAAGAAGAGATAAGAATGAGGTCGAAGTGGGAATAACAAATAGCAGTGGCTATTTTCACGACAGACGAAACTCGTTCGGCCCGTATGAAAACGTTGATTTCGACACTTGTCGACAGTAAATAGATTCATCCTCGAAACATTTCTTGTTGTTGGTTATGAGAAAGGACTGGATATTCGCCGCCAATGCGAGAATTTATTATTAATTAAATAGAGAAAAGTAAAGTGAACGAAATTAACGTTACATAAACAATTTTCTACCTGGCTAGAGTCAGCTATACACATATAAACATATAACAGTATTCGTAAGCATAAATATATTTAGTTTTGATATTGATTATACCAAATTACATATTATTATTATGACCGTTCAACTAAGAAGAAACCACTACTTCCCGGGCTTCATTGAATTACACTTCTAAGTTAAACGGGGTTGGTATATCTGCAATATATAACCAACCATTCTGGTTTGTAATTAGAAGGGGCAACATCACTTGCAAACCGGTTTCGTCGTATTTGCGTCTCACCAGTACAAGGTAGATGTCATACGTCCAGAAGCTCAAAGAGCATAATCCTGGACTGGAGATATCGCTGAAACCACATCAATACATTAACCTTAGTAAATGAAAATGAAAATGCTAATAATGCATATAGCCCGAAAAGTAGTTGTTGCTTCTTAGTGAACGGTCTCTGTTTTTTGGAAAAAAAATTTTCAAAATTGTAATAATATGAAACTATTATCCTTGATTTGGCCGTTGATGCCACATCAGTTGAAATGGCAACAAATTTTATGCTGTCGTAAAAAACAGGATGCCTTCGATTTAGTGGACTGGAATTCTATAGGATGACTGGTTCTCTCTCATAAATAATAACTGTATTTCGTTAACAATTCAATAAACTTTAACGTCGAAAATACATACAGAGGGAACGATGAATATATACAAGCCTTTCAGTATGAAATAGTAATTATTAGAACGATCTTAAACCTTTGTGGTTTTCAAAGCACTATTCACTTGAAATATAATTTTGCTTCGGGCTGAATCACTATGCAAACTTTAACTTTATAGAAAAATGCACTTATTATGCAGGAAATAAAGGAATTAAATTAATTACTACGAAACTTGACCCATTTGGTCTGAAAATATCGGTTTTATACCGGTAAAGGAGTGGTAGGTCTTAGCTGGGAGACCGATCAGGTTGGACGCCTACTTCAACTGCCGAAGAATAATAGAAAATATTGCAAGGCGCCGGTCAGCAGCCAGGGAAAACGCGATTTTGAACTAAGGTAGAAGTGTTTTGGAGGCGGTGGCGCGCCGGTAGGAATTTAGAATGCAAATAAAAGAACTAAAATATAACTCTACATGAATATACAAAGGAACTAAAATATAAATATACAAAATGTTGAACGTGTGGTTTCACCAATTTCCACCTATTTTGTTACTGAAAAGGAACAAACCACTTAAGAACGCTCAGTGTTTTCTGTAAAAAACCGAGCAGCGTTTATTTTGAATGTAGGCTCAAAAATGAATTCAGTTCACCGAATACGACTATCAATTGCAATAATCCAAAAATAAGTATCCAGTTCCATTAGTTTCTTGATGAATAAATAAATAGCGAAATTTCGAGTGGAAAATCGGCCAAACAACAAAATATGAACTGCTTCTATATAAAATAAATGATAAGAATTTTCCGAGTGAGTTGTTTGTTGGAATTAAATTTTAAAAAGATGATGTTTTTCCATGGAAACGTCAAATAAATGGAAAACTTGTAAAGGAAAAGTTCTTTATTATATTAAGCAGTGGTTTTCAGTTTCATGGTTAAATACTCCACAATTTCAAGCGCGTTTCATTATTTCAGAAGAAAAAATACTAATTATTGCTTATGTCGAATGAGATAATGGAACGACTATGTTATGTATGTCTGAGTATTATGGTGACATTCACTCAGACCTAAAAGATTTATTGTGCTTGTGATGTTGGGATGTTGTTATGGAAAGGCCTCTTTAATTGGTGATCTTCCTGGTCACTCGGAGGGTATGGAGGAGGGTATGCTATCGTCTGTTTCTGTGTGTATATTTCTGGTCAAGTTCCTATTATTATTTACTATTGAATGTTATATAATCGCTTATAGTAAATATACGTGATGAACTTTACTTTCGGTATCTGTCGACCTCGATGGTTAAATTTATGTATTTTTCATCACTTGCTTCCTTCTTCTTAGTTCCTTAATGTAGTATAGTTTATAGTCTTAGTTTTAGGTTTTCTTTATTAGGATTAGTCATGATTGTTTTGAATTGTCAATATCTGTCAGATTCTGTTCATTAAAGCCTTCATTAGGTCTTTAAATTTGTTACCCTTAGGAAGGGCTCGGAGACTAGAAGCTTCTCCAATACTATTTCCTGGAGGAATCTTAGGATATCTCTAGGCTTCAGCTCAAGTAAGTGTCCCTCTTCTATCCAGGAGCCTCAGAGGTGTTAGACCCTAGGATTCAGCAAGTATATGAATGTAATTTTCTTCTTTCATTCCACAGAGTCTACATTCTTCTTATTCCACTTGTTTGAGCTTCTTGAGGTTCCCATTCAGGCGACAGTGTCCTCCTAGGTTACTTGTCAAAACTTAAGGATTCAGACATTCATTTGTCCTCACCTAGTCGTTAGATTAGATGTTATAAGGTGGCTACTGGCCTTCTCCACTCTGACCTTTTCTGGTCTAGTGTGGTCCTATTTATCCAGTTTCCTTTCCCCAGTCAGACTCTCTCAATCAAGTCCACCAGCTTCTAGTGACCTTAGCTTCACCTGGTTATCTGTCTATTAATTTATATTGTATTCTGGTGGATTTCGGTTTGTAATATTGAGAAAAATATTCCTCGTTTCATTCCCACCATCCCGGTACCTATGCCACAGCAGGCTGCTCACTTCCAGTCTTCCCTTCTCGGTATAAATATTTTGTATTTCATTTGAAAGCTGTAACTCGCTGCATTCTTCCGGCTTAAACTATGGTAAATTTGCCCCTGACAACAATACATACACTAGTCAAAAAACGTCTTTCCTCGACTGTTTGTTGAGGAGGTCATCTACCAATTTCTTCCAAAGTAGTGTGACAGGACCTTCTCCTCGTATCCCAGAGAGGATATTACAATCCTATTCTTATCCATCTGCATATTACCGCAGGTGTACACCGACTACTCGACGCATGTACCAATGAATTGGTAGTCACGATGTTTGAAGGTTCATTAATATCTAAGAAGGTGACCACGGCTAACCCTTCATCCTTGATTGATTTTGACACTAGCTTGGTTATAATTTTCCAGTATCTTTGATTGTTTCAGCCCTATTAGATCGTTCCAATGGTTAGAACATCATTTTTTTTTTGGTGTTGCCTATTCCTACCAATTTAACATTGGTGTTGATACCGCCAAGAGGTTTCGGCCCTCTCTTTACCTAGTTCATCTATTATTTTATTTCCTCCTATGTGTGTCTCGGAATCCACAGTAATATGACAATGTTGTTCTTGTCTGGTTCATTCAGTTTTCTCAGACATTCACTTACTATTTTAATGGCTGCTTTATTATTCGACATGCCTTCTATATCCTTTATCAATATTGAATTGGGCATGCTTTCCTATGACGTGAATTTCAGCTTGGGTTTTTCCAATCTATGGTTCCTGTCCTATAAACTCCTATCTCAGTATCTTCCATTGCTTCAGAATCATCTGGAGAGGTTGTCTTTCGTCGTCAATGGACTACTACTCCTCATTGTGATTATTGGTCTTACTATGGCTGTGTACATTCTACATCGACCTGAGGATCTTTGGGTTACAACTCCAATTTTTCCCTGCGTTTACATTCTATTAGAGCCATTTTTGCTTTGTGTACTATCTCCTTTTCTTATTTGTTCCACAGGAGTTTACTTTCTAAACCTAGATACTTTACTTCTTCTCTCCATTCAACCTTACTTCCATCAAGTTTAGGTTTTATTTTTTTAGGGAAAGGTATCGAGATGATTTTGGTGGGATTGATGTTTAGTCCCATTTGCCTTCAGTTTTGTATCTCATAAACTATTTATTGTACCGCTTGTATTACAAACTCTACCGCTAGATGGAGTAGTTCACAATAATTACACGAAAACATTTTTTTCTACAGTCGCGCGTAAAATGACTAATTACTATATTCAAATGAAATCGTAAAGTCGACAAATGCCGAGGATTGTTACTTTACGCTCTAGCGCAAAAAATGAATCTTTTTCGCTCGCTTATTTAATCAAACGACGCCCTCCGAATTAACTCTATTGGTGAATAATTAACAATTTATCGGATTACAAATCAAATAAAATTATAATATGAAAATTGTCAAAAAATTTGAAAGATGGTCAATAATTGTCAAATTTTTTTTGAAAAATGGCCAAACATTTTCAAAAATGGTCAATTATCAAAAATTTTTGAAAAATGGTCAAAAATTGTTAAAAATCGTTAATAATTGTCAAAAACTGTCAAAAATGGACAATTATTGTTAAAATTTTGAAAAATGGTCGATAATTGTCAAAAACTATTAAAAATGGTCAATAATTTTGAAAAATAGTCAAAAATTTCGAAAAATTGTCAAAAATTTTGAAAAATTCTGAAAATTGTCAAAAATTGTTGAAGTTTTTGAAATATGGTTAAAAATGGTTAATAATTGTAAAAAATGGTCAAAAATTTTGAAATATGGTCAATAATTGTCAAAAATTTGGAAAAATGGTCCATAATTGTCAGTAATTATCAAAAATGGTCAATAATTTTGAAAAATGGTCTAACATTTTGAAAAATTGTCAAAAATAGTCAAAAACTCAAACCCAACTCAAAAATAGTTAAAAATTGTCAATTATCGTTAAAAACGGACAATTATTGTCAGAAATGGTTGAAAATTCTCATCATTTTGAAAAATGGTCAATAATTTGGAAAAATGGTCACTAATTTTGAAAAACAGTCAAAATGGTCAATCATTGTCAAAAATGTTCAATAGTTGTCAAAAATGGTCAATAATTGTTAAAATTTTGAAAAATGGTCAATTGTTAACATTTTTAAAAATGGACAATAATCGTCAAAAGTTGTCAAAATTTTGAAAAATAGTCATTAAATAATACGAGCCGTTTCCAAAAATCGATTTAAACACGTAATTTATGAAATCGATTTACTTAAAATCGATTAATATCACTATAAAAATCTATAACTAGAAGTCGATTATAAGAAAATAATAATCGATTTATATAAAAATCGATTATTTTTGAACATCCCTACTAGGGATGTGAGATTAATGGAAAAGAATCGATTAAATAAAAATCGATTTGAAGTTATTCGAGATCAATCAATTTGTTAAAAATCGATTTTAATAAAAATAAATCGATTTCTGCCAATAAATCGTTTTTTGTATTATTTAAAAGAACATGGTCAAGAATTGTCGAAATTGTCAAAAAGGGTCAAAAATGGTCAATAATTATCAAAAATTGTTAAAATTTTTGAAATATGGTCAAAAATGGTCAATAATTGTCAAAAGTTGTCAAGATTTTGAAATATTATCAGAATTTTTGAAAAATTGTCAAAAATGGACAATAATTATCAAAAATGGTTAAAAATTTTGAAATATGATCAAAAATGGTCAATAATTGTCAAAAGTCGTCAAAATTTTTTGAATTATACGAGCCGTTTCTGAAAATCGATTTAAACACGTAATTTTTATAATCGATTTACTAAAAATCGGTAGATATTACTATAAAAATCGATAATAAAAAATCGATTATAAGAAAATAATAATGGATTTAAATGAAAATCGATTATTTTTTAACATCCCTAGATTATTCTAGCACTCCTATTATAACCTAAGATAATAATAAAAAACTGTTTTAATTATTAAAAGGGCGACTGTAGAAAACATTATGTGTGTTTTTCGAGCGTAATGTAAAATTGCCGCTTTCGAAAAATCTTTCTCAAGCGGCAATCTGTTACTTTACGCTCTAAATACACAAATAACTATTCTATAATATATGAACCGTTATATTACCATAAAATTTAAATATTCGTAATCTAGATCATTTTACGTGAGTTTGCTCCAGTATTTTTTCCTCTATCTTGTAAAATAACTGGTAGGGGTGAGTGGGAAAGCTGACTCAATAAAACTGTTATAACTTTTTTCTACGATCACTACCCAAAGTAGGCTTTTGCACACTCAAATCTAACCGCAAAGTTGATGTTTTCCGCGAGCTGTCATAATTTGACATTATTGGCGCTCTTAAGCAGAAAGTAACTTTGGCGCACGCCTAATTTTATTTATAGATAAAAGAGAGCTAGTAGTTATTTTAATATAAACTGTAGAATAAATAAATATTTTAGTTGATTTTCTAATATATTAAAGCATCCAACAGTATTTTCCGTAATAATTTAATGAGAAATAGGGAAATCTAAAAAATATCTGACATTAATGTATTAAATATCTGACATTAATGTAATAAGTGTTGCCTACGTACATAGGTACACGAAACTGCTAAGTACAAACAATGGCAATAGGTAGACAACACAACATACTTGCAAATAACTTACGGATTATAAAAATCAAGTATGTTTACGTCAAAGAAAGATACTAGTGCATTGTCATATATAATACCACGAGAGTGAAAATTTTGTCGGCAAAATTTTTCGATTGTCATGAAAGTTTGTTGCTTGGCAATTTTGCGAATGACATTTCTAACAAAACCACGAGCCGTCAGGCGAGTGGTTTTGGATTAAATGTCATGAGCAAAATTACCTAAAAGCAACAAACTTGAATACGACAAGAGAAAAATTTTACCTTACAAAATTTTTGATTGAGTGGTATTCGACATGACTATTTCACGAGAGAAAAACTAAAAAATCATATGTTTAAACGTTTTATTTATTGCAAACTTCAATTATACAAAGCCAAAAAAATAATAACATTATGAAAAAAAAATTACTTATTTATGTAAAAAGTACAATTATTATAATTGTACGTTGTAGCATTATTTTGGGGATTGTTTTGCATCATAATCTTCAAGAATTTTTGCTATAACTTGTTCAGAAGTATCCTTTTCTAACGTATAATTACGTGCGTCCAGAAACATTCTAAACTGTTCCCACGCAGACTTTTTTGTCTTCATTGTATTTCGCGGTATACTTTGCTTAATTGTACTCTCTATTTCATTTATTGAACTATTTACAAATCTTGTATTATTCATGTTAATAATACTTATTTAAATTTTTGAAACAGTTTTAATAATTTTTAGACAGTTAAATAAATAAATAAACAACTTAGTTTCCTTAGAAACCACTAGCAAAGATTTTATATTGAATTTTATCACAGAGTGATAGAATTTTATACACATAGATTTGATATATTAAACGTCAAAAAATTGCCGCGACAAGACAAAAAATTGCCAGTTCAAAACCTTCAAATTTTGTCAGTTATCAATTCACTCTAGTGAAATAATCACTGAAATATTTTTTGAGATAGTTCTGTGCTGTGTAATTGTATTAATATTTTACTATAAGTCAGTAAGTACTTAAAAAAACAAGAAAATGGATACAAGTGATATCTACTGATTTTTCAAATACATAAATCTTTAAATCATAAAGTCTATTGTCATAAGTAGGCAATACAACATACACAATCAGTCTTTTGTCTTCAAATATAGGCTTAATATGTCAAATAAACTTCCAATATTGTAATGAAAGTAACACGTTTTTAATAAAAAATTAATTTTATTTTGGTGTGATCGTAGAAAAAATCTTGTGTGTATTTCGAGCAGAAAGTCCTTTGGTAGTCTCGACAGATTGCCGCGCTCCGCTGACGCGTCGCGCGGCAACTTTCTGTCTCGACTGCCAAAGCACTACTTTCTGCTCTTGATACACAAATAGCTATTGTTCCGCTTTATGGATTTTGACAAACTTAGTATCATTTGAAAGGAAATTTAGTTCCTAATAAAATATTATATCATCGTTTGATTCTACTGGAATACAAATCCATAAAGCGGAACAAAACTTATAACAGTTTTATTGAGTCAGTTTTCCCACTCACCCCTACCAGTTATTTTACAAGATAGAGGAAAAAGTATTGGAGCAAATAGTTTCTGAGATACAGCGGGTTACCTCCCTTAATCAGACACCCGGTACATTTTCGATTTTACAAGTCGAGCGAATTTTTGAGGAATTTAGAATTGATCATTTTTATAATACATCACAAAAATTATTAGAAATAAAAAAAGATTTAATAAAACAAACAATTTGTGTAAAGTTAGTAATTTCTAGGTGTGTATGTTTGTGAGATAACAATAATTTAAGAATAAATAATGTGCAAAACAAATTTTAAGGTCTCATCAATTTTTTAATAATAAAACAATTTTGGGGGGATATTTTTACCCGCAATTTAAAGCCCTTATGAATATAAAACAATATCCGTAAAACCGACTACAAACCACTCTGCTACCCAATCCCGATCACAAACTTTTCATATTTACAAAGGAATTTTTATCCTTCAGAATCTCCCCATTTTGTCGATCTTCGTTTACGGTCGGGGTAAATTGTAATTAAAAAAAATAAAATAAAACGACACCCGAATCGAATGTTTCCACAAATATGTTCAGGAACGGATTTCTATTTGAATTTTTCACGCAAATTGACAACAAGTTAAGAGTTAACGTTATTTTCTACTATGGGAATTCCTGAAGAGACAAAATTTTGAAAAAATCAACAAAAAAAAAACGATAGTATGAGGTTTTCATTGTTTATGAAATTAATCGTAACGGTGTAAGGTCGTCGCTATACTAATGCCGATGAAACAAATAAATAAATGAGAAATAAATAAAAAATTTAATAAATAATCTAATTTAGAAATATTTGCAAAGTATTTACCATTTGATTTAAAACTATCTTTTATTAGCCGACCTGGGAAGGTTTTTTCTCATAAAATCACTGTTTATTCGAATTAGAGTTATTTGTCCCTGCTCCCAAAAAATCATTTTGAAATAGTAACTCATCCTAGATTAAGCTTGATATGGCCATCTCGATTAAACGTATATACAGGACTTTTCACAGCGCCCAGCCATTAGATGTTTCGCATAATTAGCATAAGATAGAATTGTGAGATTTTGTATTTGGTGTTTTTTTGACATTAGGAGAATATCTAAAATATAATTATTTTGTACTTTCGGTTATATCGGAAATTGATTTTTGATATATTTTTTTATATACAGGGTGGGGCAATCTTCTGACATCGGAGGATTACATGGTTGTGGTACGAGATAAAACTTTAAAGTTTTGTGTGAGCTAATACAGTTACCGAGGGCACATTTTGAAAATACTTTCGATTCTACAGGGTGTTCCAAAACCACGTAGCAGCACAAACTTATATTTTTTTAAATGAAACGTACTATATTTTGTTCAATAATCGAAAAGATCTCACCGAGAGCGTTACAAAAATATAGCATTCTAATATATTATATGGATGTTTTAAAAAGATATGGCCAATTATTGGCAAAAAAGACCTCCTCTTTAACACTCTGTTAAACAGTAAATCAAAATAAATCAACAGGTCTGTGTATTCAATTGTCATTCACATATCATTGGCTGTGCTCAGTATTAATTACTTTTTTTATCTGTGGCTTCTTTAATACAGGGTGAAACAAAACGCAAATCAAGCAATATCTCAAAATTTTTAAATGAATCACCCTATAAGTCTTTTTACAGTTTGTTAGTACAATTAATAATCTTTCAAACGATATAGTACATTTAGGGTATAAGTTGATGGAGAACCGTAAATATTTTATGATAATGGTCAAAAACAAGTATTTTACGTACACAAATTAAATGGTATTAAATTTTTGCATGCAACGTCTTGTAAATTTCAACATTTCTGAGGCATACATTTTAATCGTAATTTTGGATGCATCTACAATATCTAATCACTGAAATAAAATGTTTGTTAATACCGTAGGTACCTAGAATTACCAAAATTTTTATGTTTATGCATGTTTCACTTTCAAGAATTGTTATTATAGGCTTGTTTGAGAAACGGTGGAACATAATCAAGCCATATTTTTGATTATATCAAGTGGGCTACTGTCAAAATAGTATCTACTAATAAATGTCAAAGAAATATTGCTGTATTCTTCGTTTGTGTTGTTAGGTTTAAATAATAAATAACTATAATGAATTTTCCGCAGGAAGACATGATCAATATGATTTACGTGTTAGGAGAATGTTAAAAAATTGTTTACTCGCTTCAAGAGTATATCGTGAAAGATATCCCAATCGAAGACATCCAAATGAAAAAGCTCTCTTAAGACTTAAGGAGAGATTCGACACATCAGGTAATGTTTCCTATCATCCTCATGCTCATCCAAAACGTGTTTTCAATGAGGACAACGAATTTTTAGTAATGGCAAATTTGGTTGAGAATTCTAATACAAGTACTGGAAAACTTAGAACTGAATTAGACATTAGTAGACGAACAATAGGAAGAATAATAAAAAAGAATAAATTTCACCCGTACAAAATACAGATGCACCAAGAGCTTTTAGAGAGAGATTTTCCAAAAAGAATAAATATTTGCGAGTGGTTCAGTGGATTAATTAATGGATATCCAGATTTCTTAAGAAATGTTTTATTTAGTGACGAGGCCACGTTTCACAGAAATGGTTTCGTCAACCGCCATAATTTTCATTTTTATTCGGAAAGTAATCCACATTTGTTTCGTACAACGACCCAAACTAAATGGTCCATAAATGTATGGGGAGGAATCGTAGGAGATACAGGGCCATACTTTTTTGAAGGTAGCCTCACTGGAAGAAGGTATTACAATTTTCTAAAAAAACATTTGGGAGAATTATTGGAGGAAGTTAATTTAAACACAAGAGTTAACTTGTGGTTCCAACAAGATGGAGCATCTGTACATTACGTTCGTTGTGTACGTCGGTGGTTAAACAGACATTTTACCGACAGGTGGATAGGACGTGGTGGACCAATTTCGTGGCCTCCTCGATCTCCAGATCTCACACCGATGGATTTCTTTTTATGAGGATACATCAAGCAACTTGTGTATTAAACATAACCTACTGCCAGAGAAGACATGACAGAAAGGATTCGTAACGCATTTTCCACAATAACTCCAGCTATGTTAGAAAGAGTAAGATCCTCGTTTTTGAAAAGAATTGAGAAGTTTATAGAAGTAAATGGTCGCCATTTTGAACACTTAGCATAAACTATAATTTTTATGAAATGTCAATGTTTATTTACGTAAATGTAAGTGTTTTTATAATGTTGGTTTCCATAATTTTTAGTTTTTTAAAAATAGAAAAAGTTGGAAAATAAATACAATCTTGCATCTTACATAACTAAGATATACTGTTTGTGACTTAATTATTTCGTAAAGACTGCAAACTGCTTTTATATTTATTAGTACTATAATGACATTAGCCTACTCACAGTAAACAAAAATATTGCTTCCATCATAATTCCGATTAAGTCTTTCCTTCCTCTAATGGTAAGAGTAAAAGTGAAAGATATTTTAGATGCATCCAACATTACGATTAAAATTTATGCCTTAGACGTTGCATGTAAAAATTTAATACCATTTAATTTGTGTATGTAAAATACTTGTTTTGGACCATTATCATAAAATATTTACGGTTTTCCATTAACTTATACCCTAAATGTACTATATCGTTTGAAAGATTATTAATTGTACTAACAAATTGTAAAAAGACTTATAGGGTGATTCATTTGAAAATTTTGAGATATTGCTTGATTTGCGTTTTGTTTCACCCTGTATTAAAGAAGCCACAGATAAAAAAGTAAATAATACTGAGTACAGCCAATGATATGTGAATGACAATTGAATACACAGACCTGTTGATTTATTTTGATTTACTGTTTAGCAGAGTGTTAAAGAGGAGGTCTTTTTTTCCAATAATTGGCCATATCTTTTTAAAACACCCATATAATATATTGGAATGCTATATTTTTGTAACGCTCTCGGTGAGATCTTTTCGATTCTTGAACAAAATATAGTACGTTTCATTTAAAAAAATGTAAGTTTGTGCTGCTACGTGGTTTTGGAACACCCTGTAGAATCGAAAGTATTTTCAAAATGTTCCCTCAGTAACTGTATTAGCTCACACAAAACCTTAAAGTTTTATCTCGTACCACAACGATGTAATCCTCCGATGTCAGAAGATTGCCCCACCCTGTATATATTTTCAAATCTTCAGATTTTGCGTTTAAATTTAAGCCACTTTTCGTAGATAAGACCTTTCTCAATATTTTATCGTTTTCAAGATATTAGCTTTTTATGATATTTTTTTTTAAACAATACTCATGAACTATGCACAATTAAATTTATAATTAAAATAAAATTGTTAGCTAATTTGTCCCTGAGATATAGGCCAATTCATCAACAATATTTATTTCCATTAAGTCATATTGTACATCTTTATTTCAATTCTGTTACCAAAAATATCGTAAATCTCTTTTTTCAAATGAAAGACCCTGTATATTTTCACATTTTTTGATTTCGCAGGTACTTTAGGCTCGTTGTATTTGATTATAAGTGCTATCTGAATATCATTTTAAGTTAATTTAAAAAAGAATAATTTTTTTTGTTATGCATTCTATTCCTTGGTAGAAGGCGTTTCAAATATTTTACAATCGTTGGTTTTTATGTTAAACTACTTCAAAAATAGCTTTGTTATTTTAAAATAAAAAGTTTTATATCAAGAATGGTTTTAATGAAATATAATTATTTGGACAAAAAAATACAGTACAAGTGTGGTAATTTTTTACAAAAAACCTAGTAGAAAACAAATTGTGCCATCATGTAAATGACATTACACGCAAATATTTTCCAGTGATTTGTTATAAATATTTAAAAGGAAAAAAAAACGTACTATTTATTTTTTTCCATATAACTTAAAGTACTTTATGTATACAGGTTGCTTCACGACGAGCTTGCCCTATCTATATATTGAAGACTACTCGCACGATTTGTATAAAAATTGGAATAGATGGCGAATTTATGGAAAATATTTTGTCATAAATGTCACTTCCGGTTATACCGAAAGTAAACGACTACTTTGTTATTTTGAATGTAACACCCTGTATATTATTAACTTTTCGGATTCTACATTAAATTTTAATGACATTTTGTGTGGAATATTCTTTATCTAAAATGTATACCTATCGATCATTTTTGGCGAATTTCCGAAGGTATTAATACCTACAGGCTGAACATTTTATGGCATTAGCAGGATGTATTTATTTAAAAATTGAATAGATGAGGCTTTTACTTGATGAAGATCCATACTAATGATGAAATAAAACAAATTAATTTGTTTTATTTCATCATTTGTAGTCCTTTATTATTTCAATTCCACTTTATACCATCAAAACAAGTGGTTATAGTAAAGTTTCGACTTATTTTCGTCATTGTGTTGGGGATGGTTACTTTTTCGTCAAGCAAGTGAATAATTATAGGAGGTACATTTTTTATAGTTTTCAACTTTAACTTAATAAAAAAATCTCATCAAATTTAAAATTAGAAAAAATATTGTGTGAAATACGTTGGGAAACACTATTTTCGTAACTCACTTCAATCAGCTAGTTACGAAAAATAGTGCTGTTCCCAACTGGCTGCACAGATAGCTATTTTATGATGGCACCATCCGTTTTCTACTAGGATTTTATTATTCACCTAGTGATTGGCCTATACTTGTAAAAGAGACAAAGTTCAAGTCAATCACGTCTTTTTAACAAATCACCATTCTTATGTAGACAAGCATTTATTACTTTAAGAATATTATTATGTGCTACTCTTCTAATTATATCGGGCGTTAATGCATTTATAGCGGCTCTAACTCTGTCTTTTATATCGTCTTTGGTTGTGATGGGGATCTGAATACACAATGTTTTTCAAGTAGCCCCAAAAGAAATAATCTAGTAGATTACCATCTGTGGTTCTTGGGGGCCATCAAAAAGGACAATTATATATGCGATCCATTGTTCTTAAAACATTTCTGTTAACCCTTAACTACTACCACCCAAAAATTATTTCGTAAACCCCACGACCGGGTCACACTAAGCCAGCAAAAAAAAACAACAAGAATTTCTTGACATAAATTTATTTACAGATGACAAAATATCTAAAGAGAATATCTATTAAAAAAAGTTCAAATGCAGTTTGAACATACAGATTTTGCACATTTCATACACACTGGATTATGACACATTTCACAGTAGGTGTTTGTTTTTCTGTCTCTTTTTTATGGCAGGATAAATTGCGCACCTTTTTCTTTTTGACAAGCGTACCCTTTGTTGAGGTGCTGGGGGTGGTGGAAGTGTATCTCCAATCATATTAAAAATTGAAGCTTTCAATCTGCGTGGTAACGAAGTTTGATATTTTTTTTGAATATGCGGTATACATAAATCACGTACCAGTTGTTTTAAAACATTATACCTTGACATTTCTTTTCCATCTCTGGCACATTGGAAAACTACTCTACTATTAACTCCTCCAATATTCAAAAGAGCATAAAAAATAGCAGCGACTATGTCAATTCGTTGATTCGTAAATTGTACAATACTTTCTATCATTGAAGCATCAAAAAATAATCTCCAACTTTCTAGAGAAGTTGTAGGAGGATGTTCACGTGCCAAACCTTTGAAGCCTGATAAAAATTTAATCAAATTGTTTAAGGTTGTCTTACCTTTTTTCGGCGCTGTCTTTTTTACCGTACCAATAATTTTTTCTTGTTTCTTTATTTTCTGGTGCTATACTTCCTCTTTGAGATGCATCAATTTGTTCATTACTTTCCACTAACCCATCATCTTCAACAGATCCATCACTCTCTAATTCTTCATGACTTCCAGGTTCCCATTCTTCTTCACTGACCGTATAATGATCGCTTAGTAGTTCTTCATCATCCTCTTCTTTATCGCTTTCGTCGCCATAGTCCAGAATATTTAGTTTAACACTGCTTGGAAGAGGTTCATTTTCAAAATTTTCCTCAGGGTTGTCATCCTCTCCCCAAAAATTCGTCACTTTCGACCAGTTCCAAGAGCTGCTCATTACTAAGAGGACGGTTACTCATTTTGCTAAAAAATAAGAGCAACTTTTAGAAAATTAATAAACTATTTTGAAGACAATATTAAGTAACTACCTACCTGACAAAAATCTTTCCTCTTACACTATAGCTGGGTCACTCTGAAGCAATACGATTTATCTAAGGCACTTACGATAGTCAATTTCAGTTATAACGCTTTTGCAATTGTTCTCGTGGGTTATCTAGAGAATACGGAAAAGGCCATTTTTTTTGTTCGAACATGATTTTACTATTGAAATTTTTAATTATCCTTCATTGGATTGCAAATTGAAATCTACCCTGTTATAGGATTAAGTCCTCTTCAGGGTTTGAATAGAAAAGTTTTAAAAGGCATGTGAATTTACGGTCGCGGTAGGGACAGCTGTGGCTGTGCACTCAAGGATGGCTATTTTCGTTAATTTCCGCAATGTATCGCGGTTCCGATCGAAAAAACCACAGAAAACCTGCATCCTCATCCCGGAAAAGGAAAGGGGAATGGTATATTGTAGTATTTCATAGATGTGAATACACTTTAGGTACTAAAAAGTACCTGAAGTGTGTGTTGTTTTGCACTGAAAAGTGCGGTGTTTTGTGCCTGCGCCTTGCAGACTGGAACTCCATCCGTTGCGGCTGTACGTTGGCAGCTTCGCTGGAAATCGCTGTTTCGGCGCGGGAGGTAGGTAAGGAGAGAAAAAGGAAGTGTTTTTTGTCCGAGTTTATAAGATTGGCGAGATGTTGAAGTGTGCCTTGTTGCCCTGTCCTTGAACAGAGCAATTGTGGTTGTAGTAGAACGGTATGAGATGACGAAGTGTCTCAAGTTATCTCAAGGATTTTCTGCACTTCCGAAGGGAAGTCGAATGGCATAGGTGGTTTTGGGAGTGTAATGGGAGCTGTTTTCTCGGGTTTTGAGGTGGAAATTTGCCTTTTTGGGCATTTGGGATCGTAGGTTGCTTGGTCGCCACCACAGTTCCTGCAACAAGGCTATTTTCACATTTGTCGGATCTGTGTTCGTGACTTCCACAGTTCGGGCAGGTGCAAAGCTTGGCTTTACATTCAGTAACGGAGTGGTCTAATTGTGTACTGGTGAAGTTAAATTTCAGAGCTTGTCATGACTCTGATAAAGGAGATTGGACAGTTTGTGGCTTTGGAGACGATCCTCCAGCATTTTTGGAAATTGATTTGAAGATCTTTCGACAAGATCAAAGATTTCTTCGTTGGGAATATTTTTGTCAACATTCGAGATGACGGAGGAGAAGTTTGGAGAGTGGGTGTTGGCAGAAGTTTTGTTTCTGGAGGCAAAAGTTTGTGAATGGATATGTAAGCATACCACTTTGTTGTCTCCGATGGTTTTTTGAATTTTTTGTTGAAGAGTTTTGGGACAAATATTCCTCGGAATTTTGACGAGGGCGGTGCAGTTTGGGTTGGCTTTCAAGTAAGAGATATTGACTCTTAAAATTTCATTCCTGTTCATAAGGACGAAAAGTTCCTTCTTGGAGCAGAATTTGGGTGGGAGGTTTCGTAAATTAATAGTTTGAAGCGGAGTTGTTTGTGGAGAAGTGTTAGATGAAGTTTTGGACGAAGAACTCCGAACGGAGGCTGCTTCGTCGTTATGGCGGATATTTGGGGCTTCATGGGCTGAAGAGGCCTGGGAAGATCGAGACGATTGAATGGAAGGAGGAGGAGGAGATTTGGAAGCTTGTGCATAGGATGTAGATTCTAATTTCGGGAGGTTTTTTTCCATGTAGTCTAGTTCGTCTTGGATTGTTTGAAACAGAGATACTTGCTTAGGAGTGAGTTATATTGAATTCGAAGATTCCATTTGGCTTTGGAGCGATTTGAAATAGGATTTTTGCTCTGGAGAGAGACACATCTCGTGGATTAATGGGTTGGCTCGTGGAATCGGAGATTCCATAAGATGGCTTGGTTTGGACGAAGTGCTGGAGGTCGTCTCCAAAGTTGGTTGAGGTCTGGATTGTTTTTTAGAAGATTTTGGCAGTTCGGGAAATTTTGTCATTGTCTGTGTCTTTCTTTTTATTTTGTCTTTCTCGTTTTCGTCAATTTGGAGAGAAGAGGGGAGGTTTTGTTCGTTGCACTATTCACTTTTTCACTTCACTGGTTGGCACCGGTGTAGGTTTTTTATGAAAGCGGTTTCTGGAAAGAAACCGACAATAGGTGCTGTTTTTTCGCTGGATTTTGAGTTTCGTCCTGGCGTATTTTTCAGACCGTAGTATATAACAGTGTGAACAAGTGACCGTTAATTTAGCTAAGTGCCTGCTCAAAAAGTAAACCGGTACTAGAAAAGACCAAGCACTAGAACCTCCGTATAATCGCGCACTAGCAAATCAGCAATTACGCATGGGTCGCTGTAACCAGGTGGTAGTAGTAAAGGGTTAATAAATCACCAACCAAATGGTAATTGAGACATGGAGCACCGTCCATTTGATCCGAAAAATTGTCCATTTTTATGGGTGGTTTGGTTTATATATTATTCTTCCTGTCAACTTATAATTAAAAAATTCAAGATAAATAACTGAATCATGTCCAATTGCACACAATACATTTAATTACCATTTCTTTTGAAAATTTATTTCTCGTGTTGTATGTATGTATGTATATTAGGGTGTCATTCACTGAGACCTGAATGATCTATTGTGTCCCCTTACTTTTACTTAGTTCCTGAGGAAAATCTTAGAGACTAGTAGCTCCTTTAGTCCTGTTTCCCGGAGGAATTTTAGGATATCTGCAGGCTTCAACTTAAGTAAATGTTCCTATTCTATCCAGTAATCTCCTAGGTGTTGTGCCCTAGGATTCTGAATTACTGCGCAATTCGCAAGTATGTATTATCTAACTTTAGGAAATGATTGGTGAAATCGCGCATTAGTGCAGTTCTACTGTGGCATTCATTTGTTCTCAACTAGTTGTAGTCACCCAGATGTATCTTTGAAGACTCCGTCTCGAAAATTTTGTCCTGTTGATCCAGATAATATGACATCTATAAAAAAAATTGGACCTTCTTGACTTTTAATAAGCTGACACTAAAAAAATTCGACCCCTCTAGGTACGGGCGGTAGATAACAAGCTGCATATATTTAACAAAATAGGTTACTTTTTATTTAAAAAAATAAATTTTTTCAAGTGTTGCAAAATAGAATATCTGCAGCCCGTCTCTGTATTTATAAAGCCGATGGCGACTGACGTGCTGTGTGGACGACGCCGACTACATATATATATATACGTACCGGAAAAAAAATTCGACAAGGACAAAATAGGAAGCTCCTGGCTAATTCATTCCATCAAACAAATATACGCTCACATCAAACGACAAAATAATTCACTGTCACTCAGTTATTAACCGACGAAATATTCTTTAAACATTCATGTAACACTGCCTGGAATGTTTTATAATAGCGCGATTGATAACTTTGAAATTATTTCAATTATTTCAAGTCAACTTTTAGCGTAAAACTCTTAAATGAACTAGAAAATTTTTTTCAACGATTCAATTCTAATTTCTTTGAAGACTATTTAAATAATATCCAACATTCCTAATTAAATCTTGTTATTGTTGAACTTCACGAATCGAGTGTAAACTTCATTATCTCGAAATAAATACCATTTTTTTTTCTTCTTTTTTTTTTATCTGGAACATCTTAGACATCGATAATAAGAAATCCCTAAACTCTAATTTGTAGTTACGCGGAAAATTTCTTGTTTTGTTGTCGTAGAAAAATCCTTGCACGAAAAACATCCCTTATTAACGATCGCCGGTGGCTGTTTCTTCTCTTGTTATTGTCGGCTGTTAATTATAATTTATGATGTCACGTTCCGTGAAAATACTAAATATTTCAACTATCACCAAATTAGATAAATAATCAAAGATTTATTTGGTTCAACAATTTTTTGGAAGTCCAAAAAACTTCACAGTTTACCACAAAAGTAACTGGATGCCATAATAAGTAAAGTGTTATTACACAGAGAATACAATTATACAATTCATGTGTCATCTGACCCTTTTTCTACGATTTTAATTGGCTGAAATAGTATGAGTAAAAGGCTATCAAACTGATGATATTATAGTTCTTTTCACGATCTAAGAAACTGACCTGACCTGAGATGGGATAATGACATGCAATAAAGCCATAAAAGTATTAGCCGTGACAGGGTCGTATTTATTTTGTTGTTGGCGAATAATAAATTATTACCTGATAACTCTATAAGACTTTTGGGTCATTCTTATTATAAATACTTTATTTTATTGCAATGTACTATTTGCAGGTGGTCAAAAAAAATACCGACAATAATGGCAATTTATACCTGATGGTAACTATAGAAGATGTCCAGTGCAAAAGCCGTTTCATGCAGAACCATCAGGTATAGTACGGCCCTGCACGGTAAATCCGAAAGGTTTTATGGTTTTATTGCATCTCAAGCCTCAGTCAAGTCTAGTCAGTTTCTTTGATCGTAAAAAGAACTATACATTGTTTATTATTATGGCCCAGTAATGAAAAAAATGAGTACTGTCAGTTTTGACATTCAAAATATTGTTTCGTAAAATTCACCAAGAATGCATCAAGAACCAGGCTGCAGTAGATAAGGTGACGCTACTAAAGTCAACATACGACAATTAATAATTTTGAGATCCACAAAGAACACAGAATTCAATAAAAAGTCACAGTGGAATCATTCTCATTATATTCTCTCCCCATATATAACTCATGCTACGATTAATTTATCGAAGATACTACTCGTTAGAGCTATCATCGGCTCTAACTCGGCCTATAATCGATAATAATCTAGTTATATTACCCCCGAAGATTCCTCTCGCAACAAAAGTGGCTGCTTGGATAATTAGCACAAAAGATTGCTGTCGTTACAAAAATAACCGGTTAACACATAGCTGGGCGTCAAGGATACATTAATACGTTATTTCCTATAATACCAAAGAAGTAACATGCCACGACAAAAATACTGCTCACCACAAAAGTAACGGATTATTTGAAAAGTAACTGGTAACCACAAAAGTTATTGGTAGCCATAGTGTAACCACGCAGAATATTAGGTACTAATACTTGTAGACCATCCCCAGATTGGTTCGTTTGGTACTTCCATATGCAGGACAAGCCCATGCTATAGGTTGGTACTCGAAATTCGAGCTTTTGCAGTTTTTTTTTAAATTCCTTTTACTCGATGAGTATTTTTATCCATTAAAAAGAATCATTGTATGGTTTTATGAACCCACGATGCAATAAAACGATCATAAAGTACCTAATTAAAAATGGTAATAAAGATCTGATTTGTATGAATGCTATTATTCTTCTTCTACAGTGTAACAATGACAAAGATTATACTTCTAAAACACCCGAGGAACGAAAACCGTGCTCGGGAAGAATGACATCGGTTTGCAAGAAATTAAAATTTGCAATCTCGCATGAATTGGGAGATAATTGCAACTGTAAACGGTTAAAGTGTTTTCAGCAGATATCCGAACAAGAAAGAAATCTTCTTTTAAGCAGATTTAATTCGCTAGGTAATAATAACGAACAAAACAGTTACTTAACCTCTCTAATCACAGTTAATAATGTTCAACAAAGAAGACCTCGACTATGTGAGGAAATTGCTTCGCTTCATAATTGTTCATGTGGGTGTAGGGTGAGAGTTAAATGTAATGATGAACTGCTGGAAATTCCAGCTTGTTCAAAGGCATTTGCTTCAATACATGGTATCACTAAGAGTAAAATTGAATACATTCAAAAAGCCCTGAAATCTACTGGGCAATCTCCGCAAGATGCACGCGGCTTCCTCAAAAATAGACCTCAGAAGATATCACAGCCATTACATAGTCATTACAACATGGAGAAGTCGAAGAAAATATATTTTCCAGAGGAACTCAATATTACAAAATTTTTTAATATGTTTAAGGAAGTTAACCTCGATGTGACTATTTCTTATGAACCTATCGTTCTATTTTCAAGCAATTTAATGTTTCATTCGGATATCCCCGTAGTGACACGTGCAGCATTTGCAGAAATGAAAACACTAGAACAACGAACATCAACTTCAAAATTGAAAATTCTAAATGACCTCCATAAAAAAAGGCGCAAACGTTTAACACCCTGAAAAGAAATGCTATGGGGAGGGCAAAATCGGATATATGACGTTTGAGGCAATTGCTGGATTGATGGATTATCAAACATTACGACTAATGATGTTTACTCTAATTATCTATGTACAGTTTCAACTTTCACATCTTGTCGACAGGAAAGTCTGCCTTTTATACATATCCAGAAACTGTAGCTAAGAAAGGATCCAACGACGTGGTTTATTTTTTATGTCACTTTGTTTTTTACAATATCTTAGACGAAAGAGTTAGGAATTCTGAAATCTTCTGCAATTCAGCTAGTGGCCAAAATAAGAACTATTGAGTCTTCAAATTTATTCACTACTTAGTTTTTCATCGTTAAAGATTCAAATCAGTTAAGATTTCCTTTCCATTACGAGGAGGACACTCGTATAATGTTGCGATAAAAATTTTGGAATTAATAATTTTAAGACTCCCACCGAATGGTATTCTCTTTTGAGAACATCGCGAGTAAAACCAGAACCCTTTATTGAGATTGGAGTAGATCAGAACATGGTTAGAGACTGGTCTTTGTTACTAAACACCGGACTTCGTTATGTCCTTTTAAAATCCAGGAAATAAGAGAAATTTCAGCTGTAGCAGATCATCCTCGGATGTTGATGCATCGCTCGTCGTATAATGGTGCCAAACAAAGCAGTGTTATAACTAAAAGGTCAGCAGGCAATGAACCCTAGGCTAAATGATAACGAATTTTATTATCCAGAGCTGGCTTACAAAGGTACCCACTTACAATAATATAAACTTTATCAATTTTCTTTTTATGAAACTCTTTTTAGATGACTTGCCAATCTCATCCATGAAGTATGCAAATTTACAAGATCTAAAACAATTTTGTGGTCCAGAGGGACGAGAATACTTTGATGGCTTGCCTTATGAGTAATTTAGACATGTTTTATATTTTTGACCCGTAATAATAAAATTACATTCCTTGTTTTTGATCTTTTTTCTTTGCCGTAGTTTATGTTGATGTCAAAAAAGTAAGGTTTTGTCCAATTTACGTAAAAAATTTCAATATATTATTGTTAAACATGTATAGAATAATATTATCTATAAAAATTAAACAAACCTTATAAGTAGTTTTCACATAGCACAAAAATAAAACCTTAAATCTTGTTTATCTCAATATGTATAAAATGAGACAGTCCTTGTTTTTCCCCTGTACTCTTTGTCTACTATTGACCTCAAATTATCATTCCCATTTTCCAATTATTAAGTTAGGATTAAAAACGCGATTTTAATACCCTAAATAGAATAATTTCCCGAAAATTTTCAGTTAATTGCTTACAATCCGAAAAAAATTTCTTGCATCTTAGTTTTATAATACCACACAATGATTTGCTCCTTATCTCCTTATACAAAAGTGCATTCATTCATTCGTTTAGATTGTGATCAACAGCCCAGGCACTTGAACTGAATCTTGGTACCATTTACCATTTCCATTCCAGAAGCTCCGTATCTTCTATAAAGACCACTAGTTTGACTGGAGCGATCTTCAGTAATGGTGATGGTTGTATTAATTCCTCTCCAAAGTGCTTCCGTCTAAGTTCTTGTAAGTCCTCGCAGAAGCCGAGTATGTGAGTAGGTGTTTCATCATCAAGTTCACATTTTCTGCACATAAATTCACTAACTTTACCCATTTTGTG
The DNA here is from genome assembly GCA_947563755.1 of Lochmaea crataegi. Lineage (NCBI taxonomy): Eukaryota > Metazoa > Arthropoda > Insecta > Coleoptera > Chrysomelidae > Lochmaea > Lochmaea crataegi. The sequence continues at coordinate 39,755,704 of OX387433.1, read as the reverse complement.
CAGATGTTTCCTCAGGGTGCAGTTTCCAATCACTAGGTCGGTAACAGTCTTCAAATGTTTCTTACCCAATTTTAATAGCGTGGTGGAGAGTTCCTTGTCTACCTTGTAAACTCTTTGTATGGAAATGCCCTTGAGTCAACCTCCATTTGAGTTGGTGTTCCCTATCTAGCCAGTTCCCGATTTCCCCTCTTATGCAATCTTTTGTGATTCCACAAAACGGTTCCGGACCTTAGAAACACTTTGTTGTCTCTTACCAGTCTGTTAAGGGATTCTTTGTAGTCTAGACCTAGTTGTTGGATTACTGATAACTTGAAGGAGAGCCTGGCTGTCAGTGAATATTTTGATTTTTTGTCCGGTATATCCTCTTCTGATGTTTTCATCAATAAAGGCTATAGCGACAATCGTCTCTGCTTGAAACACAGTCTTATATCGACCAAGGCTAGAGAACATTCTCTTTATAGGTCCTTTCATAAAGTATGTTAAAGAATCTGGTATGAGACAGAGAGAGAAGTTCGAAAGGGCTGTTTTTTGGGGATCGAAGTTTTTGGCAGATTAGATTTTTGGTGAAGCTTTGTCCCTGATAGGAAATTGTCCTCTACAGGGGTGATTAGGGGGGTTGGGGGGGGGGGGGGAGGGAGAAGAAGTCCCCCGATGTACTCTATATTCTTTTTTGGTGTGTGGTGGCGAAGAGGTGAAGAACGTGCTTTAAGTTAATTTAAGTTTATATTAAGTTGCTAAAGATCTGAGCCGTTCATCATGAAAAAAAGAATTAAACAAGGAGATAGTGTAAGTCCATTACTCTTTATAATAATTATAATGGACTCGCCAATAAAGAGTACACGAAATCAGACTGAGAAGAATAGCACGGCTATAGGATATAGAAATTTAAGACCAATCAAAATAGACTCTCTTTTATATGCAGACGATATAGTTCTAATAGCAGACACGAACAGTAAAATGCAAAGTTTAGCAAATATATGGCATAAGGAAGTAATAAAACTAAAAATGAATATGATTATTAACCAGAAAGAAGAAGATAAAGGAAAGGCAACTATAAGACTCGATGGAAAACAAATCGAACAAGTTACATGTTTTGAATACCTAGGAAACATCATAACAGATGACGGAAAGATAGATGCAGACATAAATAATAAATTAAGAAAGACCACAAGGATATACAACAGGGAACTTGAGCATCCCTGGAATTCAAAATTAGACTAACGACGTGTAACGGACGTGTAGGGAAAATTTTTTTGAAAACAAAGTCAAGACATGGATTTTTAAGCCTCCCAATGTACATTCTCGGACCACATAGCTTTCTCCCAAACTATTGAACCTGCAATATCAGGACCCCGAAATGAAATTCGTACAAGTTTTTCGACTGTCAGAAAAAATACACCCCCCCCCCCCGATCAGAGATCTAGGGACCCGGCGGTACAAGCTCTTTTATTATTTGAGCTATCGGGCTGAAACAAAAACCATTCGATTCGTAAAAATCGTGCGAGTCTATAAAATGCATAAAAAGGGGTGGGGGCAACCTGAAAATATATATCGGTATAGTCGAAAATGTGTGAGACTCGAAAACATTTTTAATACCCCCAGGTGGAACAGGGTATCGAACTTTCTTTGCCCCTAAATTTTCACCCCACTAGCCCCCCTTTTTCTGGGGTACAAGACCCGCCAAAATTTCAACTCGGAACGATAATATTTGGGGAATCTTCCTCATTTGGGGTGCTTATAATGCAAAATTTTTTTTTCGAAATTGACACCCCGCCCCTAAAATCCCCCCAAGTATGGCCCCGAATTGATGGTGGAAACCGCGTATGGTGTTTTTAGGCATCGTTTACTAAGGTATATAACGAAATTAGTGAAAATAGTGACCTAACCTCAAAATTTGGCGCCACTTGTGGCGCCCTCTATATCGACTTCCAATTTTTTTCAAAAACCAATTCCCATAGATTCGAACCCGCAAATTTTCGTGGGCATAATGAAAATTATTTTTTTTTTGTAAACGTTTTTCAATTTTTCTCGAATTTTTAATCGTATTACCTATAAGTTTTATATACTCTATACACGTAGGTCTCGACCTATACTTCAATTATGAATTTAGGTATTTTTCCATATTTTCATAAATAAAAAAGTTACTTTTATATTTTCGAGACGTGGGTCACCTTACAAAAGCACGAATCTTCGATAAATGCAGTGGAAATGAAATATTTGCGTAAAATCGCAGGAGTTACCAAATATGACCGACGTAGAAATGAAGAAATCAGAGATCATCTGAAACAGGAACCAATTTTAACAAAAATTGAAAACAAGCAAATGAACTGGTATAAGCACATTGTAAGAATGAACGAAAACAGGTTAGTCAAAGCAGTTACAGAGGCAGGAAGAGATGGGAAAAGAAAGAAAGGAAGGCCAAGGAAAACATGAATGGGGAGGATATAGGATGTCGGATAGAAAAGAGGGAAATCAATGGAAGAGATGAGAGGACTGGCCAGAAACAGAAGCGATTGGGAGAAATAGGTAAAGAAGGCCTAACCCGATGATAAACGGCATAAGGGTTTTAGAGAAAGAAGAAGAAGTTTATATTAGTTTGGTTAGGACAGGAGGAAAAAAACAGTTCCCCTCTTTTTTTTAAATTTTTTTTTATTATTTTTTGTAAATTTAATGTTTTTGGGAATTGTGTACGGCTGTGGCTGTATGAATCCCAACCATCGGTGATTTGGCTATCAGAGTTTTGAAGAAACTAGGATAGGTTACTGGGAAACCACAGAAAAACCTGTAACACCGATGGGGAATCTGGTATGATTTTTAACTATTTTAAATAGTTGTTCATGTTTTCTATTTTTATACTGTAAGATATATACATGTGGATTTGTTTTATTCGATTTATATATACATTTTTACAATTTTGACGAAATACAAATATTTTATTTATATAATGTAGTAAAAGCTATTCTGATCAACGAATCTAGTTTATATCATATAATTTGATGTTCCCAATTAAGTTCTAGAACGTATATAGCAAAACAACATCGTATTCTTAAATAGTTTTCTAATAACGTACATTTTTTCAGGCCCCTTACTAAAAACTCCATGTAAAAATCAAACAGTGACGTTTTTCAAATAATTCTCCATATTTTTCAAATTTTTTCCATATTTCCTCCTATTGTCATCTAATTCTTAATTATGATGAAAATTTTAAGTCTCTAACCCATCGGAAAATAAGTTTAAAATCATGTACAAAGTTCCACCCGACATACATGAAAAGTGAGTTAAATAAAACGTGATGAAATACACAAATACCGCTGATGAGCACTTGCACGAATGAGTGAGAATATAAATACTACACGATCAGCTGATGCGAGTCTTGGGCGCCGCCATATTGGCCTTGCGTCTTCCACTTTACCCTTTCTCTGCGTCCGGCTGTAACGCTACATGCAATAGATGGACGAAGTAATAAAAGTTTCACTTTAATATACTTGATATTCTCGATCGAAAAGAAAACCCTAAATAAAAATATAAAGCTCTACCACTGTATCTAGGACTAGAGTATATAAAAAGGGGCGACACCGTTATGTCACGTCTTGTTGATGACGACCATCGTCGGTATCGAAGCGTAGCCGCCATTTATACAGAGTTAAAAGCAATCACAGCTCTCTGCCCTCATACGTGACATGAGCCAACTATGTTTGTCCATAAACACTATAACCTGGAGATCATCTCCGTACTAATGAAGTGTGTTGTTTGCCGCTTGATTTTCTGATATAGGGGTATGTCGTATAAACATGGGCGGTCGTTAGGTTAACAGCCAAAAGAGAAATTCATATATTACGTATTCTCGCGCTGGTAGTTTTGTTTCATACGTTCGATGCTTTAATTAATATTATTTAATAATATTTTTAGTTGCAAAATAAAATAAGAAATAAATTCTCTTGAAAGTTTTTTCAATAAATCATTGAACGTTAAAGAATGCATAAATAAAACCAACGAGGCCGACAGGTATCGAGAGTCAAGTTCATCACGTAAATAAACATATAACATTAAATAGTAAATATCAGCCTGAACTTGAACCACAATATAAATATCAAGGAAACAGACTATATGCAGTTCAGTTCAATTCAGATTCAATTCACTTCTAATTCAGTTATAATAAATGTAATTAAGTATTAGATTATATTAAAGATATGCAATTCAGTTATACTATAATGTGTAATATTAAATATGGTAATGAACATAACTTATCCCAGTAAAAGAAGTCGTAGTTTTATTAAAGTCCGAGTGACCTGGAAGACCACCAATTAAAGAGGCCTTTCCATAACAACATCCCAACATCACGCAATTTCTGTATCCCTGTGAGACATGTACTTTTTGATACATTTTCCCTTGTGGAAAGCATCTGGAAGGTCTCTCTGAAGCGTCCAACAGTAGTCTGCCATCATTGAGACGCTCCATCTTCCCTGGTATCTTTTTTTCCATTTCCTTAATATCTTGGTGAAATCGTTCACCTTGCTCTTCACTCACATCTCCTAAATTTTCTAAAAAGTAGTCGAGGTGGGAATGAGAAAATGTACTTTCAAACTACCTATAGCTTTTAACAATATTTTGACGATTTGTTTGTAGTTGGGGTCTTTGTTATTGCCTAAAAATTTTTCTATGACCTCTTTAAAGGCAATCCACCCTTCTCTTTGAGGATCCGTCATGGTTGTGATGAATTGTGGATCAGCCATAAGCCGTCTTATATCTGGTCCAACGAACACAATTTCCTTAAACTTTGCCTCCGAGAGGTCTGAAAACTTTGATATTACGTATTTGAAGCAATATCCATCTCTTGGAAATGACTTTACAAATTGCTTCATCAATACCAGCTTTATGTGGAGCGGTGGTAGAAGAACTTTATGAGGAGACACCTAAGCTTTTTCGCTAACTTCAAGCTCCCTCGGAGGCCAACACTTTTTGGTCCAGTGATTTGCTCGGTCTCTATTATCCCATAGACACAGAAGGCAAGGGAATTTAGTAAACCCAGATTGTTGTCCGAGCAACATGTCCAATATGTTTAAATCACCTCACACTTGCCAACCGTCGTCTTCATATTTTAATTTGCGAAGAACCAATTCCAAGTTCTTGTATGTTTCTTTGAGATATACGGAATGACCGATAGGAATGGAAGCATAGAAACCGCCACTGATTTAGGGCTTCTTTTTGAGGAATCTATGAAAATATACCTCTGAGTTGGGTCGTATGAGATCTTAAATGTATCCATCAAACCTTCAATATTGGTACAATAAACCAATTCGTCCTTTTGGGCAAAGTAGGAAGTGAACTGCTTCTCACGATATCTAAAGCAGGAGGAAGACACTCCTGGCAAAAGTAAGCTCCTGCTTTTGAGCCTTGATCCAAGCAGCTCAGCAGCGTTTTTGGAAAGATTCAATTCTCTTACCAAATAATTTAGCTCGCCCTGGGAAAACAATTTCGGACTGCTGTCATCTTCAAATTCAAAACTTGACTTGTCATCGGGTTCAGGTACTTCACCATATTCGTCAGAACTTGGAATCTCTTCCAAGGTGGCACTGGTATTTTGGTCCCATGACCCATGACGAATAGCTGATTGCAGATTGGGGTGTGAAATTGACTGCTTCCATTTTTAATTATACCCTTTCACATTACACGAACAAAAATAACAATCAACACTTTGGTTCTTTTGCTCGCGCGATACCATAGGAATGTGAAGCAGAACTGCAATAAGGTTTCTTTTTGAAGAATCTATTACTTATGACTTGAAGTTAGCCCAAAAAACTTTGGCGTTCTGGAATTTTTTAAGTATTTTTTTAGTTACACCTAAATACATAGAAATCAGTTGAAAACATCCAAACAGCATTTTTGTTGCTGACTTGTACTATTATTCTTTTATTGCTATATCCAATTATCAACTATATTTGAGGCTGTTTGCATTCTTTCCGATATCACCCCAGCAAACTTGCCTCTGACTACAATTAATAACGATGTCGTCTACGTGTCTAGGACAGTAGAGATCTGCTGTGGACAGTTCTGTAAGGAGGTCGTCTACTAAGGTTGCCTATAGTAGAGGTGATAGCACTCCTCCTTGCGGACATCCTCCACTTGTCCTTGCCTTGATGGTGACTTGCCCCAGAGTGGAGCTTATTATCTTATCCTCCAGAGTTGCCTTTATCCATAGACATATTGTTATGGATATTCCCAGTCTATTCATTGCATTAACCAATGAATTCGTGGTAACAATATTAAATGCTCCCTCGATGTATAAGAAAGTGGCCATCGCTATCTCTTCGTCTTCAATTGACTTTGAGATAAGCCTGTTTAGAAAGCTTGTTGCTGCCTACAATTTTTATGGATAATCACCCTGTATGAGAATACACAAAACTCAAATTTATAACGTCGAAGATTGTGTTTTAAAAAATTTTGATTTTTGGTTACCAGGTGTTCATTTGTTATAAATTGAATGTTTTTTCTTCCATGCAAGTATTTTCTTGCCCTTTTACGCAATACTTTTGCAGTTTTATACAACAAAATAAATGAAATGAAAAATTCTTTCCAATATACCACGTTTTTAAAATGAACTAAAAAGTAAATAATAATAATAATAATAATAAACGTGGGGCGCATGCGACAGTTCTATAAAAATGTGGAAAATAGATGTGTCGCATGCGCCCCACGTTTATTATTATTCTTTACTTTTTAATTCGATTTACTATGGGATGTTTTGACGTATTAATAGGATCTATATTGAAGGTTATCCATATACAAATGTCATAATATAACAAATATAGACCATGCTATGATGTATGTCAAAACTAAAAAAGTAACGTTTTATCAATAATTCTCCATTTTTTTTTAATTATTTTCATATTTTTTTTATTGTCATCCAATTCTGAATTATGTTGGAAGACTCTAACCTATCGGAAAATAAGATATCATGTACACAATTTGACCCGGATAGACATACAACAAAAAGCGAAGTAATAAAACGAGGTAGAAAACAACAATTTGAGGTTATATACCTTATTAATTTTATTAAAAATTGAAGTTTAACGTTAATAACGAGTATGGTTTCCTCTAATATCAATGGGCTTTTTCAGTAATTTTTTTTCACTTTAATTTACAGTATATCATGAAAAAAGTCCCTTTTTAAAACTTTTCTTAGGAGGATTTCTATAAAAAAATAAAGATTAAAAGTGCAGAAAGCAAGCACGCGCTTTGAAAGTGACGTCACTCACTCCTCCTTAGTGACGTCAAGTAGCCTAGGATTTTTTGGCCAGCACAGGCCTGTTTGCTTTGATGCAATGACAAATGCTGCCAACATAATTCCAGGCTGCAAAACGTCACATGCCCCAAGGTCAAACTAGTGATCAAATTACCATAATATTTGTTTAGCTTATTAAATTCTGTTACATTTATATTTGAAACAAAGCTGCACAGGGTGAAAAAAAAGGTGAAGAAGAAGCATGCTTCTTATGCACAATAGAATGACCATTTTTCGTGAATTTTTCACAATTTCTTACATATTTGGCAATTATTGACCATTTTTGACAATTATTGACCAATTTTGACAGTTTTGACAATTATTGATCATTTTTGACCATTTTAGACCAATTTTCCAAATTTTAACAATTATTGACCATTTTTGACAATTTTTGAGCAGTTTTCACAGGTTCCGGCAATTATTGACCATTTTTGACAATTTTTCAAAAATTTTGATCATTTTTCAAAAACTTTTACAAATTTTTCCAAATTTTTGAAAATTTTTGGCAATTATTAATCATTTTTTCAAAAGTTTGACAGTTTTTGACAATTTTTGACGATTTTTCCAAATTTTTGACCATATTTAAAAATTTGTGACAATTTTTCAAACATATTTGGCAATTATTAATCATTTTTGACAGTTTTTGACGAATTTTGACAATTATTGACCGTCTTTGACAATTATTGACCATTTTTGACAATTTTTCAAAAATTTTAACATATTTGGCAATTATCGACCATATTTCAAAATTTTGACAGTTTTTGACAATTTTTCAAGATTTTAGACAATTTTTGACGAATTTTGATTGGTTTTGACGATTATTGACCGTCTTTGACAATTATTGAACATTTTTGACAATTTTTCAAAAATTTTGAAAATTATTGACCAGTTTTTCACAATTTTTGAAAATATTTGGCAATTATTAACCATTTTTTTTAAATTTTGTTAGTTTCTGACGATTTTTGATCATTTTTCCAAATTTTTGACAATTTTTGACCATATTTAAAAATTTTGACAATTTTTCAAACATATTTAGCAATTATTAACCATTTTTTCAAAATTTTGACAATTTTTGACTATTTTTGACAATTTTTCACACCTATAGGTGTTCGAGCTCAGTGCGGCAAGAGAGATTCCGCATAGTCGCTTGAATGAGTTATCGCGTGACGAACGCTTTTACGTATCATCACACGTTTCACGAGTTCACTAGCCTTCCCAAAAGTCCTATGTCGGGCAATAAGAAGCAAGCTTCAATTTAAATTTCATTGGATTAGTGGATTATTCAGAAACCTGGCAACATTGTTGCGTGACGAACCCTTATTCGCTTTTTCGTAACATTACACGTTTCACGAGTTCACTAGCCTTTTCAGAAATATGGCAACACTGTTGCGTGACGGACTTTTCGTAACGGTTACACGTTTTACGAGTTCACTAGCCTTCTCAAAAGTCCTATGTTGTGCAAAAAATATCAGTGAGCTTTCAAATGAACACTCGTGTTTTGGGATTTAAGAATCTTCTAAAAAATCCCATTACAGCGAAACAATGCCTTTTCATACTTTCAAAACGTGAAGACGACCCGCTTCTATAATATATACTTTATATGAGATTTGTTGTTTGTTGTTAATTATTTGTTAAATACAAGTTTTTTTTAATACAGTTAGGTTAGTTGGTTAGATAGGTGTGATATATACATAGCAATCCTAATAGGTAGGTATATTCAGTTTGTGGTATAGCTAGAAAAACGCCTTGCGGCGCCATCTACTGGATTTCTGCGGAAGTTTTCATAGTGATAAGATAAAAATAACTAGTTTGCTGTTATTACTTAATATACCGACAATTTTGAATTTAACGATTGAATTTTAAATTCCTTCCTAACACTTTCCTCCCTGGTTAAACAAATAGCTATTTTCAACGGACTTCCGTTAAACAAAACTTGACTCATAAACTTCTTACACATTTGCCTAATAATTGAAATTTATCTTTCCGATATTAAAATTTTATCTTCAAATTAAACGACCATTTAATATTGGAAAAGACAATGTAAGTTAACGACCATTACAAAAACCTCTGGCCATCGATTTCACCGATACGACATTCAACGAATCCTCTTCGTGTGCACTGAAGGTCTCATTTAGAAAACACCAAAACTATCAAGTGGACCAATTAAACGGCAGTCAATTTTAACGATACAGTCGTTTTAATTAACTTTGAATTCATGCGATAGGACCCATGCAGGGACTATCAGTAGCGTAGATATTTATAAAATACCAACCAAAAAAATACATCTTGAGAAAATATGAATATAAAATATCCATACAAATATATATAAACAAAAAATGGGGGTATAAATTATTTGTTTTATGTTACATTTATGGTTTCGCTTTCAAGTTCGAGATATATTCAGGACGAGAGAATGTAACTGTAGATGGAGAGACAGATATAGGAGCAAACTCTAGTGTTGTCATTCGATTGACAAGAGGTATCCCACGCAATTGTCGATATACTATATATTTTGACAATCATTATAGTTTTCTTCCCCTCGTCGCCGAGTTAAAAAAAAAAAGAACATCCCAAACAATCTTATATCGTTCAGTCTGACCAATAGCAGCGAAGTTAGGCGCTAATACCCTTCTGGTTTAACGATCGCTCATGTTTTTATTTACGTATGCCTCTAGGATTGGAATATGTTAGATTGGGACATGGAAACCGTTTTTCTGTATTTGCTACCAATGTTATTAATAAGCTCTTCAATTCGACGTCTGTACTCTTCTGAAGACATATTACAAAAGAGGGTACTCCCACATGGTAACACGTAACATTTGTCAACGTGACGTTTTCCAATCCATATTTTAGTTCACCTTATATATCGTACGCTACCCCAAATCCAGAGTTACTTTCAACCAACCCCCGGTATATCAAGCGAATAATCTAAATAATGCATAGCGCTACTTCCTTATCATCTTTGCATTCTCTAAAATAACTATTATACCTTATCTCGCATTATATCCACAGGAAAGCCTCATAGCCGGACTGGTTAGGTGATATACTATAGACGGCGAGGTGGACGATTCAATTCCCACTCAAGTCGAAATTTTTTTCAATTTAAAATAAGTCAACGATGATGAGCCAAAATTTGGGGAGTGGGCCAATTGCCCAAATTTGGGAGGTAGGCCATGGGAGAGGGTGGGACACCGTGACATAGATGACACATGACAATATCCGTTAAGTGATGAGAAAACTATGAAAAAATGTGGAAGGGGAAAATATGAAGAGAAGAATTTGTCACCGAATATGATAATTGCCCAATTTCTCTTGTGCACTGGAACGAAAATAATCTCGTATCTGTTACATCCAGCTTATGTGGTATGGAGCCTATTGGCACCATACAAAGGTATGTCAGGTATCAAAAACAATATGTCAACATTTCCTGTCCAAATATTATTAAAATCTATAACAAACACATGGGTGGTGTATATTTAATGGATGCCCATATCGGACGACACAAAATAACCATGAAAAGTAAAAAATGGTATTTTCGCTTATTTCACCATTTGCTTGATTTAAGTATAGTCAATGCTTCCGTTTTTTATAATAGAATAAATATCCAAAAAGGCAAAACGACAATGTCTCAAAAGCAATTTCAACTTGAACTGACACATAGTCTATGTAAAATTGGAAGAAGTGAGACTCACAAATGTGGACGACCTTACAGCGCTACAATTAGAAGAAGATTTGCTTTTCCAAGACCACCAGCAGTGGTTCGTACTGATGGATTTGAGCACTGGCCTGAATTTGAGGAAAAAAGATATCGATGGTTGCAAGTCACTAATTAATTTACGCTATAGAAATTTTGTTTTTGCAAGAAATACATGGTTACCTTTTTTTTGATGGAGAGTACATTTTTGGTACGATAATTTTGCTATCAAAGACAGTTGAATTTTTTGATTCGGACTGCCAACATGAATCGTCAAGTGATAAGTGAGATTGATCGTGCCAGAATAATAGGTCTAATTGAAGAAGGCCATTCTCAAAGGTTCGTGGCTAATAGAGTTGGTAGAGTAATGTATCTCGTACATGGAACCACTATCTCCAGACCAATTCTTTTCGTGACAGACCTAGGAGCGCTAGAATGTGTGTTACCATTGAACAGCAAAACCGCTACATCCATTTGTTGATCAGGAGAAACCCATTACCAGCACATGAGACATGCCTTGGGAATTCCAATATCGGTCTCTACATTACGGAGACGAATACTTTCGACAGGATTGAGGTGTCGTCGATCAATGAGAGTACCCCAACTACCACCTGCGCACAGACTTCGCCGTCTACAATGGACCTAAGGGCACAAAGAATTTTGGAATTCTGTGCTTTTTTCTGATGAGACAAGAATTTGTTTGTTACATGTTCGCCCATGCCCGCCCTGTTCTGCTCTTTAGAGGAGGAACTGCAATGTTTTGGGCTGGGATTATGTTCAACGGCCGCACAGAATTAATCCATGTTCAGGGAACAATGTCTAGTGATAGATACCTCAGGGAGATTCTACATCCTCATGTGAGGCTATGGCAAGCAGCTGTTGGCAACGCTTTCGTTTTTATGGACGATAACGCTCATCCTCATCGCACCAGAGCTGTAAATGCGTATCTAGAAACCGAAGGCATCAATCGTTTAGACTGGTCCTCCTTATCGCCAGATATGAATCTAATAGAACATGCGTAGTACCTGCTTTCCACGGCAGTAGCAGCACGTAGATATCCACCCAGGAGTGTACAAGAGCTTGTTCAGGAGGAATGGTGGAATATCCCACAACAGCATATCAGAAATCTGGTTAACAGTATGGGTAGGCGTCTCCAAGCCTGCATTGATTCTAGAGGTGGAAATACTCATTATTAAATAATTTTAATATATTATTTTCCCAAAAAAGTCACCAATTTGTAAATTCAATTTTCTTGCAAAAATACTCTTATATTTAAAACATGTGTATTAGTGGATAATAAAATTTTTACAAAAAACCTTGATGTTTTTTTTAACATAAACCTAATCACTTCATTATTCTCCAATCCGTTTTTGATGAAGAGAAAAATACTTATGAGATATTGGGTGATGCAAAACTTATGAATCTATGTGTATATTCCCGAGTTTCTATTCGCATATTTATTTCCTGTTGATGCATGATATTTTTCTCTCTAATTTTTAACGAAAAACGTAATTATAATTTTTATTAATTTTTCCATTGGTAACACGCTTTACTAAAATATTACAATTTTTACAGGACACTGCAATTGAGTAAAAAATTGTAAAGATCAGCAGATATAGTTTCCTTGGTTTCCTATATCAGTGCACAGTGGTATACTGATCCCAAATGGATAAAGATATCCCCATAGGACTAATAATACCTAAGCTTTAATATTTGTAAAATCATATCTTCTTCTTTTTTCTATTCATATATATTGAGACAGTCACAAGATAGGTCACTCACTATTTGGTCTAGCCAAAATATTAAACATCAAGTAGCAGGATTTTCTGTTTGCTTATTTTTCAAATTATTCTCTTCTCGCCCTTTCTCTTCCTTCCTTCCGTTTCATTAACTTTGTAACCCCCCTTATAAAGAGTTCAAACATTATTGTATCAAAAATCTCTTTTGGTCTTCCTAATTCCGCGCCCAAGGCCAATTCCAGCTGACATCTTTTTTCATGGTACTGGACACACCGAAAGACCGCGTGTTCCGCGTCATCCACCATTCCACAGTCGGGACATAGATCGTCCACGATTTTCCTTATCCCATAAGTATAAGCCATAAACGATCCATGTCCCGTCAGGAACTACGTGAAGAAATGGTTAGAACGCCTGTGGGCGCACTTATATCATTTTCCCACGCCAGGGATAAGATTCCGGGTCCACGCGGCCTTACTTTGTTCCAGCACCCATTGGCGTTGCCAATTATCCATGCAGACTCCTTTGTCTCTCTTTCTTTTTGACAATATTTTCTGCCCCGTTCCCTCTTCTATATAACCTGGCCGCTTCTATGTCCACAGGCACTGTGTCCTGTAGGCACTACAAACCTTTATTAGAAGCTTTCTTTGAGCCCTTATGATCAATTCCGAATGAATTGTCTACCCTTCAGCAAACCGGGGCCTCCTGCATTAGGCAACTTTTTGTAGTACCGCGGCTCTCTCCTCTGCTTTCCTCATGGCCGCTTCTATGTGCTTGGTGAAGCTAAATTTATCGTCGAAAGTTATTCCGAGATACTTAACTGTTTTTTGAAGGGTGATATCCGCGTTTTCAATTTTAAATTTAATACCCGCCCTATCCCTCGGGCCTTTGAGAATTATAGCCTTCGTTTTTTGGAAGGCTAATTCCAAATCATTTTCCCCTACCCATCTTGAAACCGCTCCTAATTCATGCTTTACATTTTTTATGAGGCCGCAGTTTGTATTCTCTTCAACTAGTAAAACCAAATCGTCCGCATATGCGATCGATTTGATCTTTGATCTCTCCAGAACTCCGTTGTCCAGAATATTCCACAAGGTAGGTCCGAGGACTGACCCTTGTGGAACGCCACCAGTCATACACTTCTTTCTCTTCCTCCTCCGAAAGGTAATCTTTTATCATATTCACCAGGTATACTGAAGTCCTGATTTTTTGTAGGCTTCTCACTATCCCAGTTCGCCGTGTTAAATGAATTTTTGATATGCAGCAAAACTGTCACCAACCACCTGCGTTTGCTTTTCCTTACAGCCTCCTTGATGCTATTTGCGGCGTCGATTGTTGATCGTCTCTTCCTAAAACCGTACTGCGAATCTGATATTGCCACCTCGTCTTCCAAAACACGTTCGTGTCTTTTTTTCATAAGTATTTCCAAGTATTTCCTGGTAGACATATCGGCCTATATAAACTTCCTTAGCAGGTCAATCATTACATTTTTGATCACGCTTGGTTTGAGTGAAGCCAAAATCTTCTCCGTCTCTGGTGGCAGACCATCTGGTCCAGGGGATTTCCCCTTTTTTAAATTATCTGCTGCATCCAAAATTTCCTCTTCCGTGAAGTCTATTGTTTCCACATTTTCCATTTTTTTTAGGGAGGAGTTCCGCCGCCTCCTATCTCTGATCTTCTTCCAGTTTAAAGGGGGTCTTTACCTTTAGTGCCTTCATCGCGATGGTATAGGCTTCCCCACACACATCATTTTCTAGGTCCTGCCGCCTATCCTTTTTGGCTTTCCTTATGGCTCTGTTTAACATTTTTTATTGTCCTTGTATTCTTAGCTTAGGAGCTCGCTCCCGTGTCCTCTAGTCTTGCTTCTCCCGGCCAGGATGCATTTATGCTTTAAATCCTCAATATCTGTGTTCCACCAGTACGGGAGATATTGTTGATTTTGTTTCCTACTTTTTGCTGCGTTATACGCTATCTTCATTGCATCTCTTACTTTCCCATAGTCATGCATAGTTCCTATATTTAATTTTTCCAGTTCCTTTTTGAAGGTTAATTTGTTGAAACAAGTGTCGAAATAATTATCAATAATATTTTAGAGTTTTCATCAATTTTTTCATTAAATAATGGAATTAATTAGAAATCCACGACTCAGCCTTTGGTTTGGTACCTCCTTCTTTGGAATATTTTATAAGAAACTGTAACCTCTTGGATCTAGCTCTATTAAAAATTAGTTTGTTTAAACTCCAAACCAATTCAATCTATCCTGTTAATAATGGTTATTTTCCTACATTGTACATCAAACATTCCTTCTCGGAACCGCTCACGATAGATGCTTTCTTTTGCCGTACATTTTATGCACCATTTATCGTAAACTAGTTTCTACTCCAGTACCCTTCTCAGAGAGAGTTCGTTTGAATTCGGCATAATTTTTTTTTGTTCTCCATACAGTTTTTGTTGATATCCCCAACGTCTCTACTGTTTTATCGAATTTTTTTTCTTTTGACCATATTTATGTTTTGTGACCTGCTTGCAAGTGCATTGTAGAAACAATTTAATTCATGTATAAAAAATCCCATAAGCCGCGTGATTTTGTCATCATGACAGCGACAATAACGGAACCTAACTTTTGAAAGCATGACAACCAGCATTGTAAACAAATTTTTGATGACGTTATGTCAATTTTTCTCAAACTTGCGTTGTCAGAAAAGTTTTCATTTGTGGAAATGTCGCGATTTACATATTCATTAAATTGTCTTACCGAATTACACTCTAGCTTTTTTTTGAGTCGAAGTAAACTTGACATTTATAATTCGAATTTTGTTGCCATTAGGTAAATCAACTCAAAAAACTGCCAGAAAAAATTACTCGTCCTACGGACTCGTAATTTTTTCAGAGGAAGTTTTTTTCGTTAAATTGCCAGGCAACAAAATTCTTATTGATACATGTCAAGTTTACTTCGACAAAAAAAAGCTCTCGTGTAATTATAAGTGACAATTTTTTAAATATGTTTCCTTTGTTCTCCTTTGATTTCTAAAAACGATACAAATTGGCAAACTATATCAAAATATATTCGGATAGAATATTTGAGACAGAAAATTCTTTTGACAATTCAAGTTTTAGCATAAATTACGAAATGCCCAAATTTAATAAATAATAGAGAAAAAATAAACTTGGAGTATTTTTCCGACTAAGAATTATTTTTATTATCTAACAATTGTTTTTCTGTGTAAGTAAAGTGATACACCCTGTACGACGTCGAATAGAGCCAAACAGCCCCACATCACCCTCGATCGACTTTGCTAAAACTGGCAAGCTACCTCCTGCGGATATCTAATCGCTTTTCGTCCTACTGGACAACAAGGCATTTCGATTACCGACAGCAGTGCAAAACAGTAAACATGCTAGATGCCATGTAGGCAATTTACAAAACCCAGTGACATGCGCTTCCAATATTAAGACAATATCGGCTTTGGAAAATTGTTTATTTTACTTGATACTCGTATTGGAAAAAATAATGAAAAATTAACAACAAACGATAATTTTCAACTCTAGGATCCTTTCTTTCGGGTCGAGATGGGAAACTCATGTTCGAATGGGTCCAGGACCCAAATAGTGTTGAACTTATCCCCATGGGGATGCCTACCAACCAAACTCGCCGTTACCCCCGCCTCAGAAACACTACCCTAGCATACTTCGAGACGGGCGGCGGTCCATCGCTCATTCTCCGCTCACACCGTCGTCTTCTCCCTACTGTCACTCCTACCTTTCATGCCATATCGAGTCCTCCTCTCCCCCTAACCATGCTCTCTACTACTCCACTCACCTCAATCCATTCCTACTCCCCTCCTCAACATTGTCTTCGCCATGTTTTCCCAATACACCGCCTCCCCTAGTTTCCTCTCCAACTTCTTCAGCATCTAAACACTCACCTCCCTCCATTCCTCCTCCCTCCCTCAACATTATCTCCACCATGCTCTCCCAATACACCGCCTCCCCTAGTTTCCTCTCCAACTTCTTCAGCACTTCCTCGTTCTTCCAGCATATAAACACATGCCCCAAAACTAAAACGTTTAGCATCATTGGTCTCACCAAACCACTTCTCCACTGTTTGTCTCAGTAGAGCAAAGCTCAAAGAACAGCCATTGATTTTTCTGATGTCATTTCACGTATTTATCAAGTAAAATAGGAAAATGTCAATTCATATAAAACAAATAAAAAACGTTTACAATTCAATGGCTCAATTTAATAAAAAATAGAAAGCTTATTTTCGTTGTATAATTTGAAAATTGAAATAAAGCTTCACTTTTATAACGTCAAAAATATTTCTCATGCCAACTGCGCCGTTTCCACGGTTTTATTTTATGTTTTAAAATTATTATTATTAGTATGAGTTAACTTTATAAATAATTTCAGGAAATGATGAAAAAAAATGATTTGAAAACAATAATATTTGGGAAATGAAAAAAATTCAAAATAATTTCCATTTTTCAATGATTTATCAAACCCAGTGGGACAAAGGACCAAGAATCCTTGTGGATACATCAACAAAATATCGCAAGCTTTTTATTTTCTCGATATAACCTCCCCAACTAAACACGTATCATTAATACTTAGACAAATATTCAAACATACCCTAGTTGGAATCATTATTATCTGATTGATATAGGGCAACACGTGCCGATTCCAACACCGATCTATCATCACACGTAAACAATTTTCTGGGAGATTGTCACAAAACGACCATATGTCGACCTATTCGATAGGATATCCTGGCGATTGTTGTCAGAAAATAAGTTACATTTTTTTATATATACACTCCAACCTCGGGTACCAGAATCTTTTGAAATAATAACAGAAGATGAACTTTCCCCATCATTGGATTATTGCGACTTCGAAAAAGTTTTCCGGAAATGTTAATGGAGAAAATAATTGTACATAATAGTAATCAGTCCATCAAGCTAGGTAGTCACATCGCGGTAAAGTTGAAAGTAAAATAAGTTCTAGCTGTTTCGCTTGGTAGAATCTGTTATGAATTTTTATTTCAGAAGCGGTTAATACCTCCTTTTTTCGGGTCGAGATGGGAAACTCATGTTCGAATGGGTCCAGGACCCAAACAGTGTTGGATTCATCCCCAAGGGGATGCCTACTAATCAAACCAACCTCAAATTCGCCGTTACCCCCGCCTCGGAAACACTACCCTAGCATGCTTCGAGACGGGCGGCGGTCCCTCGCACACTCTCCGCTCACATCGTCGTCTTCTCCCTAACTTCCACTCCTACCTCTCATGCCATATCGAGTCCTTCTCTCCTCCTAACCATGCTCTCTACTACGCCACTTACCTCCATCCATTCCTCCTCCCCCCTCAACATTATCTTCACCATGTTTTCCCAATACACCACCTCCCCTAGTTTCCTCTCCAACTTCTTCAGCACTTCCTCGTTCCTCCAGCATTTAAACACATGCCCCACATCATCCTCCACTTCATACCTCTCCCACACTCAAGTTTCTCTTTTCCCAATCTTGTGGAGGTACCCTACTCTCGTCCAGTGAACACCTGTGACAAGAAGTAGTTCACGTCCCCAAATTTCCGGTCCATCAAATCTCTCCTATTCCTAATCGCTCCTTTTAGCGCGCCCTCACACTCCTCCCACCTTCTCTCCGTTTCCTCCTCCATCCATTCTTGTACTTCCTCTCTGGTCGCATCACTCCAGCGTTTATTCCTGGCTCTAGCCATCACGTCCAATGGGTAGGTCCTTGCCAGCACCGCTGCTGCCAGTCCACCCACTGTCCTGTACCCCTGCACCACCCTCAGCACTATCCCTCTCTGCACCCGCAGGAGTGGCCTAACTCTCGCATTCACCCCCCGCTCTTTCTCCCCACTCCTCCCCACCGTACAGCATACTCTGCTGTACCGTCCTACCAATTACCCTCCTCTTTCACTCTCCCGACCCTTTCACATTATGTGAAAAAGTCACTGATACTTTTTGAGATCAACAACTTTTACATTCAACTTTTTCACCAGGACCTCAACTTTGGTCGGAAATCGCAATAATGTCTTTTTCCACCCCCCAAATCATTCCTCTCACTTTTCAGCTGTTGCATTTATTTTTCCCTTGTTTGTTATAACCCCCTCTACAACTTCCACCAACCAAACTTTAGATATTTTTTACACTAAAAAATGAGCTAATCTAAAATCTAATAATAATGTTTTTATTGGCTAGAACGTATATATGAATTACCGAAATTCAAAAATTAAAATTAATATCCTCAGTAACAATGCTCGTACGGTTTATAGACATTTCGTCAATATTTGGCAATATTGACTAAATACATGGATATGCTCTGAAACGTGACAGAAACACGTGAAATTAGAATCACATGTAGGCGGCACGTGGAACACGTAACTATTTCCACTTTTCCGTATTTCAGAGCGCGACTTTCAAGTCTGCAGATGATATATCTATTTAGAATGTTTAACATTTTTATTTTATTTTTTTATCGAATTGAAATTCCGGGACGTTTCTTTATTTTTTGCTAACAAAATAATATGTTTCATTTTCGCGCGATGTATAAATTGCAGACATTGATCGAGGAAAAATTGTCAAAAATTCCACCATTTGAAAATACATTATACAGCGTGTACCAAGTTATTGTTTACATGCAATATCTCACTTAACTTAAGTAAAAGATATAATTCAATACTGTGAAAACTGTTGAAAATGGTATCAAAATTCCTTTCTAATGATGTATCAGAAACTTTATTCCAATCAACAGTCCATTGGCAGTCACCCCTCACTTTCTATTTTCAAATGGCACCCCGTGTGTATTTTCGTTGAAAATAGCCTGTCACTCTATTTGGGACACGGTGTATAATATGCAAAGAAAATATATTTTCTTTATTTCTGAGCGTCGCGTCACGACATGCCCGGTCTAACGGGATTATATGACAAAAAACAGCATTTGTCAATTTTTTTATCCATTGACACGTAGTAATTTATTATTTTAATAATTTTGTTACTGCTTATGATTAGCAACTGACATGATGGTTAATGAACATTAAATGTTGTTTCTCTTATTGCAGATAAGGTTTTGTTAACAATAATTTCAAGATTTGTAAATAACGAAAAATATATATTTCTCTTACTCAGTTGTGCTTTAGTTATCGGTGTCATAACTCCTAATTGCCCAAAATATCCATTATAAATTGACCACATCCTCCCTCCCTCCTTCCTATTTCGTTTAGTGTTACAAGCGTGCGTAACAACGTCAGTTTTGTAGGCATAAAGTTCATGGATTGGTTTGCTCTAACTCTTTGTGTCTCAAGATATCCAATTAGCCTGAGTTAGCCTATATGCATTTTCCAGAACGATCCTCCGTACATGTAGGTGTAGTTTACGAAGGTGTAGCATTATTTCTAAGGTTGCGCTGGGACATGGGGATCTCATTGCACCCGTGATTCCCATGCAGACGTCGTTCTGATCTACCAAATAATTGATCTTACAGCCGTTAGATATTATGACCAGTCGATCATTTTCGGTTTCAGATCCTACGTTTTCCCGAAAAGCCTGCGGCGCGTTAAGAGAGCCCTTGTTGCTTTTGAAGTAATACACTGCCGAGCATAAAATTAGGGTCACCCAGTAATTTGAAGATATTGTAGAAATTTTTAATTTTTTTCGGATTTTTCTCGGTTGTAACATAGTTTACTAACGAACTGCTTGAAGAAAATGAACAATTTCACTTTGATATGCTTTTCGTTAAAACAAAAGAAATTTTAGGGACTTCAGTAGGTAGTATTTTCTCCTCTGGCAGTGATAACTGCCTGCAAACGAGGAGGTATGCTTTGGATCAGATTTTGGATCACATTCCATTCCAGCACTATATAGTATATAGCGAAGCTCTCTTTAATTTCTGGGGGCCGGCACATGTCTGCGTAAATGTCTTCCCATTTCATCACAACTATGTCCTATTGGATTTTAATCTGGACTGAGGGCAGGTCAAACAAATCGCGTGATTTGAACCTCGTCAAGATATGCAGTAACTATCCGAGCAGTGTGAGGCCGTGCATTATGATGCATAAAGGTCGTCTCAAAGAATACAAACTGGTCTTCTAGAACCTCTGACAGGTACCTATGTGCAGTCAACATCCCATTCTCGATAAAGACTAACTCCGTACTATCGTCAAAAGATATTCCTTCCCATGCCATAACTGATCCTCCACCAAATGGAAGTCGCTCAGCAATACACGCTTGAGCATATCTCTCGCCTGGTCGTCGCCACACTCTTACACGTCTTTATGAGCCTGTGAGACAGAATCGGTATTCATCATAAAACAATACGCGACTCCAATCCGCTATTGTCCAAGCCAAGTGTTCTTGTGCAAAATTCAACCTAGCTAGCAATCCGGTGTGCACCTCCAGTAGCTCTAGTTCGAGAAGATAAACCAGCAGCGTCCTAACTGCCCCCACTCACCTATGTTTACATTTCTCACTTCTTGCCGTAACCGTTCGATTTCTCAACGCACTAAAAACCAGAAAACGGTCATCTCTAGCTGTTGTAGTCCTGCCTCGCCCTGAACCAGGTTTTCTAGTGAGCATACCGGTTTCTTCGTACCGTTGCCATAATCGTTGCACACTCGAAAGACTTACACCAACGTTTCTGGCTGACCTCGACATCCCGCTTTAGGGCCATTATCTCGAAAACTATCGAGTTTTCGGCAAAAATCATGAGGACCATTTTAGTAGATAATGATCTGATCTTCATTTCTCCCTAATATAAAAATTCTCTAAAAGCCATATTTCAGGAGATATAGATGGGAAATCAATTTTTGAAACTTTGGGGCCGGGAATACCCTACCAAAATGGCGATTAGGTGTGTGAAATTTCTGGATGTTCAATTACTATTCAAACCCTACCCTTCACGGAAAATTCATGGACCGGCAGGTATAATCGCTTCTGGGACCCTTTATTTACTGGACTATAATTTTATGCTCGGCAGTGTATATGCCAGGTGAGCATTTCACGTAAATCTACTATCAAGTATTACTCCTACGTACTTAATCTCTTCTTAGAAAGAGATAGTTATTCCATTCATGTTCGGAGGCTGTATTTTAAATTTATTCCTGTTAATGAATGAAACAAGTGTGTGTGGTTTTGTTTTTGGGTGAAGACAGTATTGATTATTTCCTTGGGTTTTCATAATTTTCCAAAAATAATCCTGATAAAAATTTTTATCTTAGACTTCGGGTTATATTTGATGATATTTTAGAAAAATTTATAATCAGTTTAGAGGAAAAGGGACAGAATGCATTTGATAAATAATTTCTCAGTTTTTGTTAAATTTGCGTATAATTTTTTCATCGTTTTTCGTTTTATTTTATCCTAAAAGTTCCCTGTTAACATGGGTAGAAACAGCATGAACTTTATCCCTGGATTTTCGTAATTTTTCAAAAAATATACGGACGTTCTTTGGCAAAAATAAACTATGGGACAGTGAAAGATAAATACTTCCAGATTCATCCAAAATCCTTCCAAAATCCACGTATTGTTCGTCTTTTTCGAAATATTCCTTTTACGCACAATGAAATCTGTTACACGTGAATACACTACCAAAGTATAAACCGAGTATCAACCGCGGGGAAAAACTTCTAATGTAATAATATCACCTGCACTTTATGTTCTGTTTACTATGAAAATATATTCCCGAGAATCTATATGGGAGAAGGAGGACTGACTTAAGCTCTTGTTCACAAATCCCTACTTTTTCAGTCTCACGTGAACGTATCGTAGAAAACGACTGGAAATGTCGTTTGGTGTAAGAAATTTGTAGATAGGAATTTTCGAAAAATAAATAATGTTTTATTATTATTATTTATTAAAAAAAAAATTGAACAAGAATATAGACGAATATTGAAATTTTTTTATTTCCATTGAACTAAATATTGTATGTCATTTGGTAGACCACTATTTTTCATAACTAGAGCATTCCTGGTAATATAATTTGAATAGAACTTTTTGGCCGAAACTTTTCAATGCTTAATTCCTATTTAAAACGTTAAATAGTCTTTCATCCCTTATGATTAAAGCGCGAATTTATATTCAAGAAAAATTGAAAAAATATGCACATTTATATTTACTACAAATGATGAAAATGTGCACAGTTTTAACTGAATAAATACAAATATGAGATGAAAATGAATAAATACAGATGTGAGAAAAACATTTATTTCTGCTATATTAACAAAAATGTGATGTGATAAAAAAAATTATTTTTAAAACAGGTAGTAAATTGTTAACTAGGTACCTACAGGATATTATGTTATTTTTGGAACCATCAAAAAATAATTGGAAGATAATACTATAATCCTCGGATGGAGACTCTACCCCAATAGTTTTACTTCAAATCCTTATTGTACAGGGGTAGTGTTTAAATGATTTATTATTATTATCTTTTTAAATATCAAAAAATGACAAAATATTCGGAAAATATGCACAAAATTGGTAAAATGCTCAAAAATTCCTAAATTATTCAAAAAGTGTATATAATACCTATGTTTTCACATAGAATATACATTTGCGTAAAAATCCGCGCTTTACTGATGTTGCTGTCAAATAAAGACCTCTCCATTGCAATTTTACTTTTACTGAACTGTCCTACCTTATTATTTTCCGGATAAAACAGGATTTTTTTGTTCTTTCACGTTTAGTAGTAATAATTTCTCATTTAA
Source organism: Lochmaea crataegi (assembly GCA_947563755.1). Taxonomy (NCBI): domain Eukaryota; kingdom Metazoa; phylum Arthropoda; class Insecta; order Coleoptera; family Chrysomelidae; genus Lochmaea; species Lochmaea crataegi. The sequence continues at coordinate 39,732,272 of OX387433.1, read as the reverse complement.
CTTGGTGCGCTAGAAAAATACTCATGAAGCAACTTGACCAGTACTTTTTTAGAGGAAACTTTCCAACACCCACTTTTTATTTTAAAACAGTTTCTACGTAAAATAATCAACGTCCTCCATGTTATTGTCAATTTTGAGGTAAATTAAACTGTACAACCGTTCTTTTCTGGAAAAAACAGGACCTTTTTGTCCTTTGTACGTTTGATATCAATTTATCTCTTCAACTTCCAGATATTGAAATTAGGACAGCATTTTTTGGCCGAAACTTTTCAACACTTGATCTTCATTTAAAACAGTAAAGAGTCCTTCGTCCTCCCTTCCTTCCCCCATATTTTTGTTGCATAAAGACCTTTCCATAGCACTCTTAGTAACATTGAACTGTCCTACCTACTTTTTATTTTAAAACTGTTCATTTGAGGCAATTTGAAATTTTAATAGGGTATTATATATTTATTTATTTATTTTTTTCCCTTTTAATTACAACAAATCTAGAAACAAGTTTAGCGAGTAATACTTTTCTATTAAAATCTTAAAACTAAAGTTTTTTACTGAGTTCAACCTTCTGGTGTTCATTCTTACTTTAACTACACACATGCGCTGTGCTCTGATTTAAATCCACTACACTAGCTCAAAAGGTTTGGTCCTTTTGAGTCTTCTCACTATTCTACGTTGGTCCAGCAGCTGGATTGCTTCGACGTTCTTGTGGTTGTGAAGCCGTTCTTCATGCTTCTTTGCGAAATGTTTCTTCTGGTCTGCTACCATTTCCACTCCCAGGTCTCTGTATAGGTCGTTGTTTCTTACATACCAAGGAGCGTTGACAATGCCCCTTAATACCTTATTCTGAAATCTTTGTATTATGTTAATATTACTTGAGCAGGCACACCCTCAAAGTTATATGCCATATGTCCAAACAGGCTTCAGAACCTGCTTGTATATCATAGGCTTGTTTCTAATGGATAGTTCAGATTGTCTACCTCAGTGTTTTTCTATATTTTTGAACAAGCGACCCCTTTAGGAGCTGGAAAACTCTGGCGACCCCCTTGGGTCATAGATAGACATAAAGTTAGTAATTTAAAAGACTACGCTTATGATCTTCTCTATTTTGGTACCTATATTATTAAGACCTACATTCTGCAAGAAGCCGCGAAACTTTGAAAGTAAGTAAGTTGAATTGGTAAGGCTGCGAGTGAATTTGATTTGGACGCCAACTTGCGCGAACCTAACTTGAATTGTTGATGTTCTTACAAGATGCTAAATCAGAATATGCTAATAATTTTTCTGATCCTGTCTGGTTCTTGAAATGAGCATTTCTGGCAGATCTTTTTAGCCACCATAATAATTTAAACAAACAGAAGAAAATATTTTAACAGATAATGTCGAAGCATTTCATGCAAAACTTCATTTGTGGTGCAAAACAATATATATTGGAGTCTTTTCCATGTGTTCAGAAAATTGTTAAAGATAATGCAAAAGACCGATCGCTTATGGTAAGGGTCCACATTCCTTGCATGATTTGTAAGAGAAACTATTAACATCCTTTGCAGACTTACACTCTAAAGCTGACAATGGGCGTAGATGGATTCTAAACCCTTTCTTGGATAAGTCAATAGAACTGGCTGATGTCACCACAAATATGAAAGAAAATATTATAGATTTAGCTGCTGACGGCATGCTTAAAATGGAATTTTTTTCGCAAAGTGTTGACGTGTTTTGGATGAAAAGAAAACATGAATACCCAGAGCTGGCAAGGGAAGCTCTAAAATTATTAGTGCCATTCTCCACTTCATATCTAAGTGAACTGACGTTCTCTCCAATGGTGAACATTAAAACTAAAAGGAGAAATAGACTCCAATTAGGAAATGATTTAATTATTAACATTTCAAAAATAAAACTTGTCCTTGTCACTGAAATTGTGTTTTTACTGTAGTGTAGACCATGCCTTTTAACTGTTGCCAGCGACCCCCCGAGTCGCGACCTACAGATTGAAAAACACTGGTCTACTTTATAGCCAATATTTTTTTCTATATTTGAGATTCAGCTCTTCTTTTTAATGTGTTCTTTCCACCGTAGCTTTGCATCTAGGTTCATTCCTAGGTACTTGGCCGTGTTTGCATATGGAATACCTAATATGATTGTTTATAATTATTGGCATTGGACCAGTGTGTTTATTCGTAAAGTTTACATGCACTGATTTATTTTCGTCGAATGCGTCAGCTTTTTGTCCGTGCAATGACTTTATTTATTTATATATATTTATTTAATGCGACTTGGAGTATTTCATTAGCCTCTAGTTTTAGCCCCGCTACTCACCAGCCAAGTCTACAATTCCGTGTTGGGGTATAATAGGAGTGGTATAGGATAAGTTTTGAATTTGCCTCAAATACCTACCTAATAATTGGTGCCAGCTGTTGGACTATTACCGGTCTTTTCTGAACTTTTTTCCATTTTACGTTTAACTTATATGTCAATCTTAGAAAAGGGTATTCCACTTATTTTTTGTCACCTGACGCTAAACAAACTCTTCCCAATATTGAATTTTAAACCGAAACTTCTTAACGTCCATATTTTCACCTCAAAACTGTATTAAACCAAACGATCTATAAAAATCTTACGAATTCATTTGATTTTCAAAGATGTCTCAACGAAGACACGTTCTCACTCAAAAGTAGAAAAATGTGTATTCCATTGTATTCGATTTAAATATATGCTTTCAAGAAAGGCGATTCTATTATTGTCCCATTGAATACCGAGGTCTTCTTTGAAGAAAATCTCTAATCCAGAGGTGTGTATGCATATACAATACTTATCCTTACGATATACATAGTGTACATAAACGCATGCTCAAGACACGAGTGGAACATCAGGGGTTTATAACAAATATTATCTACAATAAGACAAATTAAGGGAATTGAAACCAAATCAATATTGATAGAAGTTATTGAAGGCAAGGGATTATCATTATGTCGGTTAATCAAGCCACCTAGTTCTTGTGTAATCAGTTCTCAAAGAGTCTGGGTATGCTTTTGGAAACTCAATGAACTAGGCGAGAACAGCATCCTCACCTTACTGTGGTGTCCAGGACACACTGGAATAGAAGGAAATGAAATAGCAGAAGAACAAGCCTTTTGGGGACCGGAACCCATTCAGCTCCAATGTAACATTGGAAGCAATAGACAAAGCCGAGAAGATCTGACTATTGGAAAAGATCTAGTAGGGCTAAGACAATACGGTGGAGCGAAAATGGGCAAACATTTTTTTCCCAAATATTGTTATTCCTATATGCGGAAAAGTAGCTACAGAGCTTATTTATATGTATATGTAAGGTTATACATTCCTTCCGGAAAATTAACCGTCTGTATTTGGCTCTTAGACCCTTTTGTTTCAGTGGAGAGTCAATCCACATTAATTGGCATGTTTTGTTGCTATTTTAATGATTTTCCTCAATTCCTTCCTGTCCTGGGTCTTTTTCCTCCAGTTTTTAATTTCCATTTTTTCTAGGTCTATCTCTATTTGATCCCTCCATCTAGTTTTGGTCTGATTGTAACGGGTGTCCACTGTGTTATTCTCTTTACATTACTACCTTCTTTCATCCTTTTGATATGTCCTAGCCATCTTATTCTGGATGCCTTTATTATTCTTCCTATGTTCTCAGTTTCCAGTATTTTTTCTATTTCCAGGTTTGTCAATCTCTCATAGTGTCCCTCATTTAATTTCTTTGATCCATACATTTTCCTAATAATTTTCCTTTCGAATATTTTTAACTTTTCTTCCTCTCCACTTGTCATTGCTGTAGTTTCGGCTGCATAAGTGACTGCTGTTCCTATTGCTGTCTTGTATATTCTCATTTTTGTGGTTCTCTTGATTGTTTTGTTCTGCACTAGGGGTTTGTATTTATAGTATGCTCGGTATCCTGCCTATATACGTTCTGCGATTTCATCTTTTTTGTAATTTCAATTTTTAATGTTTTTGCCGAGATATTTGAAGTTTTTAACTACTTCAAATTCATATTCCCCAATTTTCATCGATGGATTGTCTTTGTCGTCTTTGTTGTTTTTGTTGTCTTTTTTTGTTGTCTTCCTTTGTTGGCTTTGTTGTCTTTGTTGTCTTTCTTTGTTTTCTTTCGTTGTTGTCTTTCTTTGTTGTCTTTCTTTGTTGTCTTTCTTTGTTGTCTTTCTTTGTTGGCTTTGTTGTCCTTGTTGTCATTCTTTTTTGTCTTTGTTGTCTTTGTTCTCTTTGTTCTCTTTGTTGTCTTTGTTCTCTTTGTTGTCTTTGTTCTCTTTGTTGTCTTTGTTGTCTTTGTTGTCTCTGTTGTCTTTCTTTGTTGTTTTTGTTGTCTTCCTTTGTTGTCTCTCTTTGTTGGCTTTGTTGCCTTTCTTTGTTGGCTTTGTAGTCTTTCTTTGTTGGCTTTGTTGTCCTTGTTGTCATTCTTTGTCGTCTTTGTTGTCTTTCTTTTTTGTCTTTGTTGTTTTTCTTTGTTGTCTTTCTTTGTTGTCTTTCTTTGTTGTCTTTCTTTGTTGGCTTTGTTGTCTTTCTTTGTTGTCTTTCTTTGTCGTCTTTGTTGTCTTTCTTTTTTGTCTTTCTTTTTTGTCTTTGTTGTCTTTCTTTGTTAGCTTTGTTGGCTTTGTTGGCTTTGTTGTCTTTCTTTTTTGTCTTTGTTGTCTTTCTTTGTTGGCTTTGTTGTCCTTGTTATTCTTTGTTGTCTTTTTTTTGTCTTTGTTGTCTTTATTGTCTTTCTTTGTTGGCTATGTTGTCTTTCTTTGTTGGCTTTGTTGTCTTTCTTTTTTGTCTTTGTTGTCTTCCTTTGTTGTCCTTGTTGTCATTCTTTGTCGTCTTTGTTGTCATACTTTGTCGTCTTTGTTGTCTCTCTTTTTTGTCTTTTTTGTCTTTTTTGTCTTTTTTGTCCTTTTTGTCTTTTTTGTCTTTTTTGTCTTTTTTGTCTTTTTTGTCTTTTTTGTCTTTTTTGTCTTTTTTGTCTTTTTTGTCTTTTTTGTCTTTTTTGTCTTTTTTGTCTTTTTTGTCTTTTTTGTCTTTTTTGTCTTTTTTGTCTTTTTTGTCTTTTTTGTCTTTTTTGTCTTTTTTGTCTTTTTTGTCTTTGTTGTCTTTGTTGTCTTTGTTGTCTTTGTTGTCTTTGTTGTCTTTGTTGTCTTTGTTGTCTTTGTTGTCTTTGTTGTCTTTGTTGTCTTTGTTGTCTTTGTTGTCTTTGTTGTCTTTGTTGTCTTTGTTGTCTTTGTTGTCTTTGTTGTCTTTGTTGTCTTTGTTGTCTTTGTTGTCTTTGTTGTCTTTGTTGTCTTTGTTGTCTTTGTTGTCTTTGTTGTCTTTGTTGTCTTTGTTGTCTTTGTTGTCTTTGTTGTCTTTGTTGTCTTTGTTGTCTTTGTTGTCTTTGTTGTCTTTGTTGTCTTTGTTGTCTTTGTTGTCTTTGTTGTCTTTGTTGTCTTTGTTGTCTTTGTTGTCTTTGTTGTCTTTGTTGTCTTTGTTGTCTTTGTTGTCTTTGTTGTCTTTGTTGTCTTTGTTGTCTTTGTTGTCTTTGTTGTCTTTGTTGTCTTTGTTGTCTTTGTTGTCTTTGTTGTCTTTGTTGTCTTTGTTGTCTTTGTTGTCTTTGTTGTCTTTGTTGTCTTTGTTGTCTTTGTTGTCTTTGTTGTCTTTGTTGTCTTTGTTGTCTTTGTTGTCTTTGTTGTCTTTGTTGTCTTTGTTGTCTTTGTTGTCTTTGTTGTCTTTGTTGTCTTTGTTGTCTTTGTTGTCTTTGTTGTCTTTGTTGTCTTTGTTGTCTTTGTTGTCTTTGTTGTCTTTGTTGTCTTTGTTGTCTTTGTTGTCTTTGTTGTCTTTGTTGTCTTTGTTGTCTTTGTTGTCTTTGTTGTCTTTGTTGTCTTTGTTGTCTTTGTTGTCTTTGTTGTCTTTGTTGTCTTTGTTGTCTTTGTTGTCTTTGTTGTCTTTGTTGTCTTTGTTGTCTTTATTGTCTTTCTTTGTTGGCTATGTTGTCTTTCTTTGTTGTCTTTCTTTGTTGTCTTTCTTTGTTGTCTTTCTTTGTTGTCTTTCTTTGTTGTCTTTCTTTGTTGTCTTTCTTTGTTGTCTTTCTTTGTTGTCTTTCTTTGTTATCTTTCTTTGTTGTCCTTATTGTCATTCTTTGTCGTCTTTGTTGTCTTTCTTTGTTGTCTTTTTTTGTTGTCTTTTTTGTTGTCTTTCTTTGTTGTCTTCCTTTGTTTGCTTTGTTGTCCTTGTTGTCATTCTTTGTTGTCTTTATTGTCTTTCTTTGTTGGCTATGTTGTCTTTCTTTGTTGTATTTCTTAGTTGGCTTTGTTGTCTTTCTTTTTTGTCTTTGTTGTCTTTCTTTGTTGTTTTTGTTGTCTTTGTTGTCTTTGTTGTCTTTGTTGTCTTTGTTGTCTTTGTTGTCTTTCTTTGTTGGCTTTGCTGTCTTTCTTTGTTGTCTTTGTTGTCTTTGTTGTCCTTGTTGTCCTTGTTGTCATTCTTTGTCGTCTGTGTTGTCTTTCTTTTTTGTCTTTCTTTGTTGTCTTTTTTTGTTGTCTTTCTTTGTTGGCTTTGTTATCCTTGTTGTCATTATTTGTCGTCTTTGTTGTCTTTGTTGTCTCTGTTGTCTTTGATGTTTTTCTTTGTTGTTTTTCTTTGTTGTCTTTCTTTGTTGTCCTTGTCATTCTTTGTCGTCTTTCTTCGTTGACTTTCTTTTTTGTCTTTCTTTGTTGTCTTTCTTTGTTGTCTTTCTTTGTTGTCTTTGTTGTCTTTCTTTGTTATCTTTCTTTGTTGGCTTTGATTTCTGTGTGTTCTTTCTTTGTTGTTTTGTTGTCTTTTTTTTATTGTTATTCTTTGTTGGCTTTGTTGTCTTTCTTTGTTGGCTTTGTTAACCTTGTTGTTCTTCTTTGTTGTCTTTCTTTTTTGTCTTTTTTGTCTTTGTTGTCTTTCTTTGTTGCCTTTGTTGTCTTTGTTATCTTTCTTTGTTGGCTTTGTTGTTATTCTTTGTCGTCTGTCTTTGTTGTCTCTGTTTCTTTGTACTTCGTACTGTATTTTGTTTTTTCCTCGTTGATTTCAAGTCCCTTTCTTCTAGATTTTGTTACAATCGTTTGCAGCGTTTCTTGTAAACTTCTCTGGTCTCTTGCAACTATGGCTACATCATCAGCATTTGCCACTATTTGTACCGATTTATTGATGACTGTTCCAGGTAAATTTACAGTTACTGATTATTCCTTCCATTTGCTACAATAAAAATTGCAGTTGAAAGCCCATGTCCTTGCCTCACTCCTGAGTTAATTTGGAACTCTTTCGATATACCTCCATTTGTTAGAACCGCTGCTTTGGAATTCATCATCGTCATATCCAATAACCTTATAATTTTCTTGGGTACCTACATTTTGAGCAAGTCTGCTCCAATCTCTGTTCGAACTAAGCTATCAAATGCTTGCTTAAAGTCAATTAATAATATATGCATAACATTTTTCCACCGTTTGTCCTAAAATCTGGATTGCATCGATAGATGATATCCCCCGTCGAAGTCCAAATTGGTACTCCCCTATACTAGTTTCAACATGTTCTTTTAGTCTCTTCAGTATTGGGTATACTTGTAAGGATCTTATATGCAGTGTTTAATAATGTAATTCCTCTATAGTTCGAGCATATCCTTGGATCATCCTTCTTTAAAATTGGTACTAACAACCCTTCATTTCATTCTTGCGGCATGATTTCGGTTTCCCATATCTGTTCTATAAGTTTATGTATCGCCATTCCCATTTCATACCCTCCTTGCTCTAATATTTCATTAACGATGCCATCTAGACCCGCTGCTTTATCATGTTTTAGTTTATTTATTGCTTCCATAACTTCTTCATGTTGCTGTAGTTACTATGCTCAATTTTTGCACAGTAAATAAGCTCTGTACTACAACTACAGAGCTTATTTACTTTGCAAAAATTGAGCCCAGTTGAACCATCTTGTCCGGGGCCCTCAGGGCATTAAAGGATGTGCTTGTTTTTCAAAAAGGTAAACTTACAGGTGGTTACATTTTATTTACTTATGCAGCTCTTCGCTTGTTTTATAATCAAATAACCCAGAACTCACCACGAGGAGATGGCTGCATATCGAGTTCCACCCTCCCACCCTCCTTTCTTGTTTTCAATTTCTTACGTCAAGGTTTTTAAAAAATCATATTTGGGTTCAAATTTTGGCAAAAGTTCTCTGGAAGCAATTCGACATCGTATAAACCCATCTCTTACAATTAGTATCCTTAGGCAGCACACCTAGGATACTACTGGATAGAAGGGAGACACTTACACGAACTAAAGCCTACGGATATCCTAAAATTCCTTCGGGAAAATATATTAAATAATTTTGTTGGGTAGTGATGCGCCGTTGCTTTTGTGATGAAAAAAATATAATGCTTGAAAGGAGATCGGGAGATAAAGATTTATTGTCAACGGAAGTGAGGACGACGACTGTGTGGCCAGTAAGGACATTATTAATGATTAGCGAGGCGTCACAAATGGCAGAAAACAGACGCGCGAATAGAAAGGATCAACCTTTGAAATGTGTTATCCCGAGGGAGGATTTTTTTTTATCAGAAAAATAATATGACATATTATAAAATAATCTATAGAGATATGAGAGAGTGTTGTTTTATATTAAATAATTGAAGAATAATGTGTTTTTTCCAAATTTTTGTCCCGAATAACTTTTCGGAATTTTTGTGGATATCGATTTTTCGGGTGTTTTTTCAAATTTTATCATCGAATAACCGAACACGTAAGATGCTATGTTAATTCGAAGATTATCTAAATTTACTTTTAATACATAGTAAATGTGACGGAGTTGTTACTAGAACATGTGTTTTATTTGCTACAAGATATCCAGATCGACCCCGACCCAGCCGTTACACAGTGAAGAGAATATTAAAGAATTTAACACAATTTGATTGTTTTCAAGCAAAAGTTAAGAAAGTAAAGCCTGTTAATAATAATGAAAATTTTATACCAGTTAATTTTAGCCAATCAGATGCTTGCATTTTGACAAATTGCTATAACAATGACCTAATTGCTTCGGAAATTTACCTGCGGAGAGGGAAATTAATAAGTGGAAATTTCCCTCTGGCTTGACAGCAGTCATAAATAATAATAATATGTCACCTAAGTATGTCACCAATTTAATTTCTATTTCAAAAAAGTTTTGGTATAAAATTTTCTTACCGAATCTCCCGCGAGCATGAATTAATATTCCGGAAATTTTCCTCAGTTGCGAATTTTTTAAGAAAATTCGCACTTCGAGAAAATTTCCGGAAATAATTCGTGCTCTAGGGAGATTATAAGTGAAAATTTCACACCTCTACTTTTTAACCAATAAGATGTCTTAATTTTTACTAGTCACCATGGCAGGACATTTTTTGACAGTTGAAAAGGTAAATTAAATTAAGTTAATTTAAAATGTCAGGTTGGATTAATAATTTTTTGTCCAAATTATGGTGTGAAATTTTCTTAACGAATACCACGTAAGCTTAAATTATTCCTGGAAATTTTCTTCAGGGCACGAATATTTTAAGAAAATTTCCGGAGCTCTTGTGATGTTATGAATGAAAATTTTTTGACAGCTCTAACAACCAATCAAATTTCATCATTTTGTGTCATATGAAACAATTTCACCCAATCATGACAACATTACACTCAGTGTATTCAGTGCAATTATCAATCACTATGAGTTTTGACAACGTCATTCCAAATAAATTTCAAAATGTCACGTTTTGGCAACTCGAATGTTCAAAGTATGAATGCGCCTAATCAAAGAAAAAAATCCCAAAAATACAACCTACAGTCCCAAATATATTTGAGGAATAATTATGGAACTTGGCTGCGAACTAAAATATGAATTAAATGAACATAGAAGCTTATAAGAATTTGCCTTGATACTAAATGATTGGGCGGTCAATATAAGAAAGAAAGACGGTACCGAATTTGAAGAAGTAACGGTGATGACTATGTGGAACGTATCGGGCAAACTCTCACAAGAAAAGTACTATAATGACTATAATATTGTAATGTTTTTGTTATTCATTTATGTCTACTAATTTATTTACACTCGGTATAATAGCTCTAATTTATTTTTACCATTTGAATGTTACACTATTTATCTTCACTATTTAATTCACTGTCCAATTACTAAGAACTTCTGTAAACTGTCTGTGGACTAACTCTTTGTCTTCGTTTCACTAATTGTCAACTCACTCAAAAACCCGCGTCTATATAGTCTTTATCAACTCTCGAAAATTCTACAGTTTTCTACGCTCGTCGTATGCGTAAACAAAACCTTATTCCTGAGCAGCCACCAAAATTTACGGTCTAGAGACAGGGCCGGCTTTGAGTTGGTGACCTCGCAACAATATTAGGATTGACCCGCTTAACAATATAGTATTTAAACCAGCGATGCATTCAGGAAGGAACCACAAGTAGATCGATGTAAACGTAAATCCAGTTCAGTTTCGTTAACAAAATAATATTGCTGTGGTATGAAGAAAAAGGTGTGCGGTCGTCGGACCGCCGACAGAAGCTTGCTTCTTATCCACAATGGAATGACCATTTTGACCATTTTCCGAAAATTTTGACCACATTTCAAAAATTTTGAAAATTATTGACCATTTTTAACAATTATTAAAAATTTTGACAATTTTTAACAATTATTGACCATTTTTGAGAGTTTTTAATAATTATTGACCATTTTTCAAAATTTTAACATTTATTGACCCTTTTTGACAGCATCTTACAATTATTGACAATTTTTCAAAAATTTTGACCATTTTTCAAAAATTTTGACAATTTTCAACAATTATTGACCATTTTTGAGTTTTTTATAATTATTGACCATTTTTTCAAAATTTCAACAATTTCTGACCGTTTTTGACAGTTTCTTATAATTATTGACAATTTTTCAAAAATTTTGACAATTATTGACTATTTTTGACCATTTTTTAAAATATTTGACAATTTTTAACAATTTTTGACCATTTTTGACAATTTTTCGAAAATTTTGACCATTTTTCAAAAATTTTGACAATTTTTAACAATTATTGACCATTTTTGACAGTCTTTTATAATTATTGACCATTTTTCCAAAATTTTGACAATTATCTACTGAGCCAGAATGGGAAAACAATCAGAATCCTGGTTGGGCTCCTGACAGGGCATTGTAGACTCAACAAACATATGAATAACGTTGGTTTGGCAGAAACAACCATATGTAGGTTTTGCCAAGAAGATGAGGAAACCTCAGTACACATACTGTGCTACTGCGAAGGCCTGACTAGGCGGAGGTTTTCAACGATAGGGGAGGAAAAACCAAAACCCTCCCAATATATGGAGGACCTGAGGTTTGCCATCCGACTAGTAATAAGAACGGGTCTAGACAAGGAAATCTAGAATAACAGGAGAGCATACACAATAGATATGCAAAAGTCGTAGTGGAGAGCCTCTTAGAAGCACTTAAGCCCCTTATTTATCTATCTCTGTATGATCTTGGTCTTGCAAAATCGCAAGACTAAGACTGCAAGACCAACACAGATTTTGCCCATCACTATTGACAATTAATCTGTAAAATTTTTTGATGCCTTAGATTAAATTGTAACTTTCCTGGGGATTTTTTGATTTTTTCTGGAATAAAACGCATTTAATGTTACACGCTGATACTGTAGGTGAAAAAAATTCTAAACCGGTTTATTCATATAATATTAAGCTAAAACACTCAACGCACAGTATATATTTTTTTGTAGGTCTCATAAAACACGATACTCCGACTTTCATCTTTGTTTTTATTGATATTATATACGGACCCTCTCCTAATTAATACACTAAGAAACATTATCCACAGTCGTACAGTTATATTCCTCCCTAACAAATAAGACACAATAGGTCAATTTTCGGTAATAGACCTGAATGTAATTTTCCGTCGACCATTATTCGTAATCTTCCTTTTTGCCGGCGATGTTTTTCTTTTTTCTTTTCGTTGTGTCAGATAATATCTCCCGAGGGACAAAAGGACAAGAGTGACAGGCCAAGACGCGGAGGTAATGTGATATGTATGTTATTTGCAGATTGAAATGTCCGTCAAGTTTCTCTCATACTTATGAGTTTCTAGCACATCTATCTCTTGTTCTGCTGTAGAAAAAGGTTATTAGATTACTACCAACTTACTGGACGATGCCCCACTAAAAATTGAACAGGAAATATTAAGGCTGTCTGGCGAAAATAAAAAAAAATATGTTGCTCTAAAGTGGATTCTAAGTTGTTTTTTTCCTGCAAGATAGTTATATTTGTAGAGATGAGAGAGAAGGGTAACCGACTTTGAAATATCATCCTGTACATCGAAATTTATGAAAAAATATTAACGTGTTTGAAAAGTGTAACAGTCTTATGTTTTGTCTATTTTTGGGTTGAAAAATCATTCATCAACTGCATTTATTTGTGATTTATAACGGTAGGATGCCCATGGTGTATTTATAAATCCGTGATTGTTATTTTTGGAACACCCTCAATCCACATTTGTAGATTTTTTTGCAACTAATTCAAAAATCTGTATTTGTTTTTGTTTCTCTTGACTAAAATAAAAAAAAAGTGAATAACAATTCCAAATAAGTGTTTTTAATGAGTTACAAGTAAATACCCTCTGTGAGGCGCCCTACAGTTACGCCAAATATTATAAATAAATGCAAGTGGTGATTATTAAAAAAAATTTAATTAAAAATAACAATTTTTCAAAAACAAACAAAATATTGAAAAACCAAATTCACAATGCAAGTGGTGAAAATGGCGACCAAAATTGTTCAATTTAACTGTTTATGACAATTTTTCATACACAGGGTATTGTTTCAAAGACGCGAAAATACTGAATGGCTCGCTAGTTGTGACTTTGGACAAAAACAGACAAAATTCATAGACCACTCTGTATCTTGAATGCTAAGATCGTCACATCAAACAAATAAGCATCTACAGAGACTTCTTGTTCAGTAATATCTATTCGAGTATTTTCGTGTCCCAACGGAAAGGAAGTTGATAAATTTAAATTTTTCGATTCAATTAAGCATTAATTTACATAAACCACCTCGTATATTGGGCTCCAATTAATAAACAACGTTTTTAAATTAATAATTTGAATAAATCACCTTGTATAATGCTTCCAAATTTCAAGAGACCATTTTTATGTTGAATTAATTAGTAATTTAAATAAAGCCTGTATGTTTTTCTAGAAAGTTTTACAATATATAGAGAATCTTTTTATTTCGAATTAAGTACCAAATTTGTATAAACCACCCCGTATATTGGATTGGAACGCTTCCAAATTTGAAGAAAACATTTGTACATTGAATTGAGCAAAAATTCAAATAAATCACCCTGTATATTTTACTTGAAACTTTTCCAATGAATAAAGAGTATTTTTATTTACAATTAAATCATAATTTCAATGAACCACCCGTTATATAGAATTAGAATAACAAGAATAAATAAGAATGTTTTGTTGTTGAAAAACCAGAACAAAATCAACCATTTTAATATTTTTGTTATTGTCGAAATTCTACCGCCCGCCGCCAGTATCAGATTGAGTGACGTATTGTTCTCAATTTCCCGGGAGTGCAAAATCAAAACATCGCTAATTAATTATTTCCGAGCAACTGCAGCGAGAGTTTGATCGCATTTTCTATTGTTTCAGATTCTTCTACCTCTACCATTTTTCGTTTTACGCTTATCACTATAGATTCAACGGGCAATACAGCAGCTTGGCATTGGTAACGTCTTGGCTGTTCATTCAAGTAAGTATTTATCGATTATCTCATTTTAATCCGTCTTCATAATCAATCATTTAAACAAGTGTTGTTTGGAAAAAGTTCATTAAATAGTAAATCAAGGACGTTTTTACTACTCTCGTGGTTTGTTGGAAAAAAAAAGATGTTTTTATGAATTTAGTTTTTTTAAATTGCAGTTTTTTTGAATATTTTTGTTTAAAATAGCATTTTTTATTGATTTTGTCTCTTAAAATAGAAGTTTCCATGATTTTTGTTGCTTAAAATAGCAGTTTTATCATTTTTTTCGCTTAAAATAGCAGTTTTCGTAAACTTTGTTGCTTAAAAGAGCAGTTTTCATGAATTTTGTTTATTAAAATATCAGTTTTTCATGAATTTTGTTTGTCAAAATAGCAGTTTTTATCAATTTTGTTGCTTAAAAGAGCAGTTTCCATGAATTTTGTTGCTTAAAATAGCAGTTTTCGTGAATTTTGTTGCTTAAAACAGCAGCTTTTATCAATTTTGTCGCCTCAAATAGAAGGAATTTTGTTGCTTAAAATAGCGGTTTACATATTTGTTACTGAAAATAGCAGTTTCCATGATTTTTGTTGCTTAAAATAGTAGTTTTTATCATTTTTTTCGCTTAAAATAGCAGTTTTCGTAAACTTTGTTGCTTAAAAGAGCAATTTTCATGAATTTCCTTGAATTTTGTTTCTTAAAATAGCAGTTTTCGTGAATTTTGTTGCTTAAAACACCAGCTTTTAATAATTTTGTCGCCTAAAATAGCAGGAATTTTGTTGCTTAAGAAAGCAGTTTACATATTTGTTGCTTAAAATAGCAGTTTCCATGATTTTTGTTGCTTAAAATAGCAGTTTTTATTTTTTTTTGCTTAAAATAGCAGTGTTCGTAAACTTTGTTGCTTAAAAAAGCAGTTTCCATAAATTTTGTTTATTAAAGTATCAGTTTCCATAGATTTTTGAGACCAATAAAAGATGTTGAGCGCAAAAAATATGAGACACTAAAAAATATTTTTATTCACTTCTCAGGGTTAACTTTATGAACGTGGGTTCTTATGCACCTGATGAAACATGATTTAGAGCTATTGTAATAATAATACCTTGTAAGGAAAGACCAATTTTTCTCAAAAACTTTGAAAAGACCCACAAAGACTCTAGGTAGTAGCTATTTTGAAGTTTACTTGGTTACTGCAGGTAGGTAGTTGAAGTTAAAAATAAAAGACAGTCTCAATGATTACTAAGTCTAATGACAATCTGTGAGATGAATATTTTTGTTTAAAATAGCATTTTTTATTGATTTTGTCTCTTAAAATAGCAGTTTCCATGATTTTTGTTGCTTAAAATAGCAGTTTTTATTAATTTTGTCGCTTAAAATATCAGTTTCCATGAATTTTGTTGCTTAAAATAGCAGTTTTCGTGAATTTTGTTGCTTAAAATAGCAGCTTCTATTAATTTTGTCACCTAAAATAGCAGTTTCCATGATTTTTTTTTGCTCAAAATAGCAGTTTTTATTATTTTTTTCGCCTAAAATAGCAGTTTTCGTAAACTTTGTTGCTTAAAAAACCAGTTTTCATGAATTTTGTTGCTTAAAAAAGCAGTTTACATATTTGTTGCTTAAAATAGCAGTTTCCATGATTTTTGTTGCTTGAAATAGCAGTTTTTATTATTTTTTTCGCTTAAAATAGCAGTTTTCGTAAACTTTGTTGCTTAAAAAACCAGTTTTCATAAATTTTGTTCAATAAAATATCAGTTTCCATGGATTTTGTTGCTTAAAATAGCAGTTTACATATTTGTTGCTTAAAATAGCAGTTTCCATGAATTTTTTTGCTTATGAAAGCAATTTACATAAAATTTGTTGCTTAAAATAGCAGTTTTTATTATTTTTGTTGCTTTAAATACCAGTTTTTTTATTTTTTTCGCTTAAAATAGCAGTGTTCGTAAACTTTGTTGCTTAAAAAAGCAGTTTCCATAAATTTTGTTCATTAAAATATCAGTTTCCATGGATTTTTGAGACCAATAAAAGATGTTGAGTGCAGAAAATAAATAGAAAGATAAAAAGCGCAGATAAAAAAATATTTTTATTCACTTCTCAGGGTTAACTTTATGAACGTGGGTTCTTATGAACCTAGAGTAAATTGTAGAGAATAGAGAGAATAGAGAATAATACCTTGTAAGGAAAGACCATGGGCGCCACAAAGTTTTCTCAAAAAAGACCTACAAAGGCTCTAGAGATAGTAGTTATTTTGAAGTTTACTTGGTTACTGCAGGTAGGTATAGTTGAAGTTAAAAATAAAAGACAGTCTCAATGATTACTACGTCTAATGACAATCTGTGAGATGTATAGTGAATAGTTATACAAAAAAGACAATAGTTATACAAAAAAATACAATAGTTATCTTGACTGCTTTTAGTTAGTGTTAGTTAAGTGAGTGTTATATATTTAATATTAGGAAAGATGTGGGAACAATATAATCAATATAATTATTGTTTCTTACGTTAACGTTAGAGAGGTAGCAGACATTTCCAGGGAATTATTGATTTTTACATGTGACATGCGCATTAGAGGTTCTGCGCTAAGACAGAGATTAAAGTGTAATAGCAGGCTGGCTTGTCTCTCTGAATCTGTCGCTAAGAAAGGGCGAAATAAAATTCAACAGGAAGAACAGATATTAATTTTTTATAAGCTTCCGCCATGTTAAAATATAATTATCTATGTCGTTCCATTTAAATCCAAACACATCGACAGTTTAGTTAATCTATATGTCTTTAATTAATGTAATAAAACTTACCAGAGATAAGAATTATCGTTTAAACCATTTATTTAACAATCATTTATTGTTTACAAATTAGAATTCTTCAACATCTCTGCGGCTTCAAAGGAATTTTATTTCGCCCTTTCTCAGCAACAGATTCAGAGAGACAAGCCAGCCTGCTTTTACACTTTCCTTTCTGTCTTAGCGCAGAACCCCTAATGCGCATATGTCACATGTAAAAATCAATAATTCCCTGGAAATGTCTGCTACCAGTCCAACGTTAACGTAAGAAACAATAATTAGTGTTTCATTTTGTTGCTCAAAATAGCAGTTTTCATTAACTTTGTCGCCTAAAAAAGCAGTTTCAATGAAGTTTTTTGCTTAAAAAAGCAACATACATGGGATTTGTTACTTAAAATAGCAGCTTTCCTAAATTTTGTTGCTTAAAAAAGCAGTTTTTATTAATTTTGTCGCCTAAAATTGCAGTTTCCATGAATTTTTTTGCTTAAAAAAGCAATTGACGTGAAATTTGTTGCTTAAAATTGCAGTTTCCATGAATTTTTTTGCTTAAAAAAGGAATTAACATGAAATTTGTTGCTTAAAATAGTAGTTTTCGTAAATTTTGTCGCTTAAAATAGCAGTTTCCATGAATTTTTTTGTTTAAAAAATAGCAGCTTTCGTAAATTTTGTTGCTTAAAAAAATAGCAGCTTTCGTAAATTTTGTTGTTTAAAATAACGATTTACATGAATTTTGTTGGTTAAAATAGCAGTTTCCATGAATTTTATTGCTTAAAATAGCAGTTTCTATGAATTTTTTCGCTTAAAATAACATTTTTCATGAATTTTTTCGCTTAAAATAGCGATTTCCATGAATTTTTTTGCTTAAAAAAGGCAATTTCAATGAATTTTGTTGTTTAAAATATCAGTTTCTTTGAATTTTTTCGCTTAAAATAGCAGTTTCCATGAATTTTTTTTTCTTAAAAAAGCGATTTACATGAAATTTGTTGCATGAAATAGCCGCTTTCGTAAAATTTGTTGCTTAAAAAAGCATTTTCCATGGATTTTGTTCTTTAAAATAACAGTTTCCATGAATTTTGTTGCTTAAAATAGCAGTTTCCATGAATTTTATACTTAAAAAAGCAATTTTCATGAAATTTGTTGCTTAAAATAGCAGTTTTCGAGAAATTTTATCGCTTAAAATAGCAGTTTTCGTGAATTTTGTTGCTTAAAATAGCAGTTTTTATAATTTTTTTCGTTCAAAAAAGCAATTGACAATCAATTTGTTGTTTAAAATAGCAGTTTCCATGAATTTTCTTACTTAAAAAAGCAATTGACAATCAATTTGTTGTTTAAAATAGCAGTTTCCATGAACTTTCTTACTTAATTTAAAATGCAATTTACATGAAATTTGTTACTTAAAATAGCAGTTCTCGTGAATTTTATCGCCTAAAATAGAAGTTTCCATGAATTTTTTTGCTTAAAGAAGCAATTGACTTTCAATTTGTTTTTTAAAATAGCAGTTTTTTTTTTTTGGAAAAAAGCAACTTACATGAAATTTGTTTTTCAAAATAGCAGTTTCCATGAATTTTTTTTCTTAAAAAAGCAATTTACATGAAATTTGTTGTTGAAAATAGTAGTTTTCGTGAATTTTATCGCCTAAAATAGCAGTTTCCATGAATTTTCTTGCTTAAAATAGCAGTTTTCGTAAATTAAAATGTTCAAAACAGCAGTTTTTATTTTCGTTGTCGCTTAAAATAGCAGTGTCCATGAATTTTATTGCCCTAAAAAAGCAATTTTCATGAAATTTGTTGCTTAAAATAGCAGTTTTAGAGGAATTTTATCGCCTAAAATAGCGTTTCCATGAATTTTTTTGCTTAAAAAATCAGTTGACAATCAATTTGTTGTTTAAAATAGCAGTTTTTTTTGGAAAAAAGCAACTTACATGAAATTTGTTCTTCAAAATATCAGTTTCCATAAATTTTGTTGCTTAAAATAGCAGTTTCCATGAATTTTATTACTTAAAATAGCAGTTTCCATGAATTTTATTGCTTAAAATAGCAGTTTCTAAGAATTTTTTCACTTAAAGTTGCTTAAAATAGCAGTTTTCGTAAATTTTGTAGCCTAAAATAGCAATTTTAATGAATTTTGTTGTTTAAAATAGCAGTTTCCATGCATTTTTTCGCTTAAAATAGCAGTTTCCATGAATTTTTTTGTTTAAAAAATAGCAGCTTTCGCAAATTTTGTTGCTTAAAAAAATAGCAGCTTTCGTTAATTTTGTTGCTTAGAAAATGGTTTTTGTTGTTTAAAATAACGATTTACATTAATTTTGTTGCTTAAAATAGCAGTTTCCATGAATTTTATTGCTAAAAATAGCAGTTTCCATGAATTCTTTCGCTTAAAATAGCAGTTTCCATGAATTTTTTTGTTTAAGAAATAGCAGCTTTCGTAAATTTTATTGCTTAAAAAAATAGCAGCTTTCGTTAATTTTGTTGCCTAAAAAATGGTTTTTGTTGTTTAAAATAACGATTTACATTAATTTTGTTGCTTAAAATAGCAGTTTCCATGAATTTTATTGCTTAAAATAGCAGTTTCCATGAATTTTGTTGCTTAAAACAGCAGCTTTTATTAATTTTGTCGCCTAAAATAGCAGTTTCCATGATTTTTTTTTTGCTTGAAATAGCAGTTTTTATTATTTTTTTTCGCTTAAAATAGCAGTTTTCGTGAACTTTGTTGCTTAAAAAACCAGTTTTCATGAATTTTGTTTATTAAAATATCAGTTTCCATGAATTTTGTTGCTTAAAAAAGCAGTTTACATATTTGTTGCTTAAAATAGCAGTTTCCATGATTTTTGTTGCTTAAAATAGCAGTTTTTATTATTTTTTTCGCTTAAAATAGCAGTTTTCGTAAACTTTGTTGCTTAAAAAACCAGTTTTCATAAATTTTGTTCATTAAAATATCAGTTGCCATGGATTTTGTTGCTTAAAATATCAGTTTACATATTTGTTGTTAAAAAAGCAGCTTTCGCAAATTTTGTTGCTCAAAAAAATAGCAGCTTTCGTTAATTTTGTTGCTTAGAAAATGGTTTTTGTTGTTTAAAATAACGATTTACATTAATTTTGTTGCTTAAAATAGCAGTTTCCATGAATTTTATTGCTAAAAATAGCAGTTTCCATGAATTCTTTCGCTTAAAATAGCAGTTTCCATGAATTTTTTTGTTTAAGAAATAGCAGCTTTCGTAAATTTTATTGCTTAAAAAAATAGCAGCTTTCGTTAATTTTGTTGCCTAAAAAATGGTTTTTGTTGTTTAAAATAACGATTTACATTAATTTTGTTGCTTAAAATAGCAGTTTCCATGAATTTTATTGCTTAAAATAGCAGTTTCCATGAATTTTGTTGCTTAAAACAGCAGCTTTTATTAATTTTGTCGCCTAAAATAGCAGTTTCCATGATTTTTTTTTGCTTGAAATAGCAGTTTTTATTATTTTTTTTCGCTTCAAATAGCAGTTTTCGTGAACTTTGTTGCTTAAAAAACCAGTTTTCATGAATTTTGTTTATTAAAATATCAGTTTCCATGAATTTTGTTGCTTAAAAAAGCAGTTTACATATTTGTTGCTTAAAATAGCAGTTTCCATGATTTTTGTTGCTTAAAATAGCAGTTTTTATTATTTTTTTCGCTTAAAATAGCAGTTTTCGTAAACTTTGTTGCTCAAAAAACCAGTTTTCATAAATTTTGTTCATTAAAATATCAGTTTCCATGGATTTTGTTGCTTCAAATATCAGTTTACATATTTGTTGTTAAAAAAGCAGCTTTCGCAAATTTTGTTGCTCAAAAAATAGCAGCATTCGTAAATTTTGTTGCTTGAAAAATGGTTTTTGTTGTGTAAAATAACAATTTACATAAATTTTGTTGCTTAAAATAGCAGTTTCCATGAATTTTATTGCTTAAAATAGCAGTTTCCATGAATTTTTTCGCTTAAAATAGCAGTTTACATGAATTTTTTTTGTTTAAAAAATAGCTTTCATAAATTTTGTTGCTTAAAAAAATAGCAGCTCTCGTAAATTTTGTAGCTTAAAAAATGGTTTTTGTTGTGTACAATAACAATTTACATGAATTTTGTTGCTCAAAATAGCAGTCATTATGAATTTAATACCTCATTTTTTTTCTCCCGAAAAATATCTATTTATTCACATATACTTTTTGTCCCTTCAAAGTAATCCCCCTCAAATATAATAATCCTGTGCAAGTGTTTTCTCCTTGCCTTAAAGCACTGCCGATATGCGCTTTTCGGTACTAACCGCTAAATTGGAAGTCATTTTTTTCACAGTGGTATTTCGGTCTGTCAATATTTCCTCTGGAAATACCTCAATAATATTTATAAAAATGTGCAATCCAGAAATTTTAACGTACAACAACCCCTACAAGTATATTAGAAAAAAATAAAGAAAAAGTGAAACAGAAAAAGCTTTATGAAAAGGCATAGCCCGAGGGCATTGTATCAACTAACAAAAAAGGACACGCGCTCGAACGACATCCCAGTATCTTGTTTCATTTAGTTTATTGTGAAAATAATAACCTGATGGAGAAAGAATCGGGAGAAATGCGAAAGAATTAAACTGGCAAATAAATAAGGAGAATCCAGTGACCGTAACAACGAATAGGGAGTTTCAACTTTCCTTCAGCGACTTTAATACCCACTTAGTCAAAATGTATTGTGTCGCGCTCGAGGCGAATTCCATCAAGTAAAGTACCTGCATTGACTTCTGGATGAAATGTTATTCGGGAATATGAAAATTCTTAGGACAGACGTAAAATATGCATTCCTCAAGATGTAGTTTTATTTTAAGCCGGCTAAACATATCTTTATAAGTAAACTCAATTTGAACTTGAGATGATTGAGAAAAACTCATAAATCGTTTTAGGCTTGAAACATGTCATGTTGTAGTTGCTTCTTAGCTTTTTTTCAAGGATGATTCAATCTTAGTTCATTTTACCAGCTTGAAACTCTTCTTGCGGTCCATTTGCTTAGTAAAACTTGAAGATATTCCAATTATAGGTTTTGATGGATTAAGGTCCGACATACCGAACAAAACTTGTAATTTTTCAACTGTGGACATGGATCATGGGCCATGCGATGTTGTTTTGTGATCTTTGTTAACAATGAACTGTAGAATGAATATTTCAAAACGACATACCTCTGGGGCGTTTCCAAGTGGCCGCCATAATGGGACAAACATGTCATTTTTAG
Source organism: Lochmaea crataegi (assembly GCA_947563755.1). Lineage (NCBI taxonomy): Eukaryota > Metazoa > Arthropoda > Insecta > Coleoptera > Chrysomelidae > Lochmaea > Lochmaea crataegi. Next base: position 39,710,503 of record OX387433.1, on the reverse strand, counting down.
CAATGAACATTTATAATAGGCCCCACCATGGAAATTGTGATGTCCTGAACAAAGTTCTAAAATGCCATACCGATGCAATGTCGCCAACGTCAGATATTGGCTTTCAAAGTCGTCACATTTTTATAGGTTAAGTGTATCAAAGTCACCACTGCCATACCGGCATTTTTATTTGTTTGACGGACTTTGGCGACCTCCTTGACGACATAAAAGAAGAATCAAAGTGGGGCCTATGTTCCAGGGGCATGGATATAAATTACACGTTTGAAAATTCGCCCCTCCCCCTAAAAGATACTCTTTAAGGGTGTCATACCGGGAATTTAGAGAAATAAATAACATTGTCTGTCAGCCTTCAAAGCTTCGGCGTGGGGCCTGTGATACATGCAAACACCTTCTTGGCTCCAGGTCTATCATTACAATTGAAATGTATTCTCAATCGTTTTTTGGCTCTCTTGCAAAATTCATAATTTTGCAGCTGCGTCAATGATTTACCGAAACAGCTAAATAAGCTTCTTTTAGAAGGTGGTCAGGAATCAGCTGGATGATGAAGTCACTTGGAAGCGCTCTATTGTCTAAAAAACAAGGTTGATACTGTCATGTTCTTTGTCAACTTTCGTGTGTCATTTCTACTAGGTTAGTTTTTGTGAGAACCACAGAACTAAATCTTGTTCTTTGGCTGGAATCATAGAAATATAAACCCGATTTGATATGATTTTGACATTTGTAACACCAAAAATTTTGGAATTTTCTACCACTGGGAAAGGGAAATTTCAGAACGAATTTGTCATGTTTAGGTTCGCGTTGTTTATAAATATCCGTAAACTGATCCCAGGTAATTGAATCTAAATATCGATATTGGTAAAGATCATGTTTGTAAACAATGTGAACCTGAACATGACAAATTCGTTCTGAAATTTCTCTTCCCCAGTGGTAGAAAATTCCAAAATTTTTGGGTTGGCAGCGTGGACCGAAGTCCTGTAGTGAAGCCCTTATTTAAAAAAGGTTTTGGCGCAATCTGATTTATCGAAACAAAGTATAATGACATACGTTTGACGTTAATGTCAGTTGGTTTTCTCTATTTATAGTCCTATTTCAATCGTATATAAGATGAATGAAAGTAGCAATTTTAATGTTATGAAAAAAGCTGTAGAGTATTTCGAACGGGCAGTATATAAGGTGAGTTTCTTTACAATATTTTCAAAGTTGAAAGTCACAATCACACCATTTCTTTTTGGAGACTGGTCTTCAGTTAAAATTTAAATAATATAACAGTGCTTATCAACACAATTTTATCCTTTAACCAGTTATTGAAATATAGACTGGTACAGTAAAAAACAAACACAGTAAAATGAAATGTTTCACAAAAGTTAAGCAAGTTCACGAAGATTGTGTTTGGTTATGAAGTGTTTATATGTTGTAAATTGAATGTTTTTTCTATTATGTAAGTGTTTGTTTGTCCTTTTGCGCAATACGTTTGCAGCTTTAAACCTCTAATATCAGTTACAACAACGCTTTTCGATAAGGCCTTTGAAGTAGCATTGATTGATTAGTCTCCAAAGTTGGGGTAAAAGCGTCTAAGTTCTTGGAGTATATGTGGGGGTGGTACATGAGAATTGATGGCTTTTTTCAGCTCAATTAGATTGAGGTCGGGCGATCGAGGGGATAGTGTAAATCGCGTGATGTCATGTCCAAAGCATCTTCGACTACTCTTGCATGCGGGTATTATCGTCTAAAAAGAGGAAAGTTGTTTCAATAGCAACATGAAGCAAACGTATAACATTGTTAATAACTTTTTGTAAGTAAAACTGCGCAGCTTCCCCGAACATCAACTGTGCCACCTCTGAACGGATAAACTTCCTGCATTGGTCTTCGATTTATGGGCATTAGAGGAAGAGTTCGTACACGAACAAGCCGTCTATCAGTAAACTGTCTATTTCTCGACTTATTTGTGAACATTGCGGACCTCCATTCAGCATTCATGTTCATTAGCCCATGCCAATCCATCATGCATTTGAACTTGTTTTGATGGAACTCTTCACAAAAGTGGACGTAAGTTAACCTCGTGTAATATTCGACGTACTGTTTCAATTGAAACCGAAACACCAGAAGCATTCAAAAGACGGTGTTGTATTATCCGACAAGTGCTCAGAGATTCTCTCTTGTGAGAGGTGGAAACCCTTGGTCGTCTAGTTCTAGGTCTTTTTCTCACGTATCCAATTGCTCGATATCTACGGAGAAGCCGCGAAATGACACTTTCACAGACTTGGAAACCGTCTACAACTTCTCTCTAAAGACGACCTACCACAATCAAGTTTACGTCTAGGCATTATCAAAAGGAAATTCCAAAATATATGAAATTCTTGAAAATACAAAAGAAAGCAACATTCAATATTTTACAGACAAAACCTTGGTGAAAAAAAAAACAATAAATCCAATATTTGTGAAATTCTCCAACGTTTGTGGATCAGTTTATTTGGTGCATCATCACTTTGTAAATGAGAAAATAGTGGAAGGAAAATTTTCTAATTGTAAAAAGGATGAGTTGTTTATAAATACGATAGAGAGCGTACATATTGAAAATAGTAGTTATGCGCTAAGGTAGAAAAGTGAGGTAATGTCGAGGCCCATTAAAGACTGAGAAGCGAAGCTTCGAGGTCTTTAATGGATCCGAGACATTAATACACTTTCCTACCGTGGCTCAAATAGCATTTTTTTCACTACTTCACTACTGGCATTTTATTTTTTTAAATATTAGTTTGTCGACTCCCGTTTCACATGACATGACAGCTGTGCACAAGTTAACCTCACATTCTATTAAATGGATTGAGATTTAGTTATAATCAAGTAGGCTCTGTATTTTTCTACCTTGGTTAATAATGGACAACTTTACTACCTCAACAAAAGTCAATAAAGTTAGGTTTAGAGGCTAGTAGTGAAAAATTATTATTTTCCCAGACCAGAAGGAAATAGTTATACAGGGTGATTAATTGGGAAAGTGACATAGGTTAACTGCAGATAATAACCAAGATACAGGATGCTTGATCTATTTTGCCAAATTCTTTATTGGTCCGTAACTTTCTTACCACATTGTATATTTTCTTGAAATTTGGCACACGTATTTACTTTAAGGTGTCCAATCGATCAATCTATTTAAAATAAGAAATATCCAGTTCCGGATTTAAAAAAAATTAATAAAATATTCCGACCCCAAAACAACACCCTGTATATCAGATTTTTTTAAAATGAATACCGTGTTTGGAAAGAGCAGAAAAAATTGTTTACAGTGATTTACTTGGCTTTTTCGGCAAAACGGCTTTGAGTTCAAATTGTTAAAGTTGTAAATTTTTAAGGCCTACAATGCAAAATTTATATTTTTTAATGAACAAGATGGTGGGCATTTTGAACAATTGCTTTAGTTTTTCGTTAATTCTTAGGAGTTTTATTAGTTATTCTCAATTATTTGAAGGTAAATGTTTGTTAATTTATTATTTATTGTTAATTTTTTCAATCCGTATCTGGATTTTTTAATTTTAAATACATTGATAGTTTGGATCTCGAAGGAAATATTAATTTTGCATTGTAGGCCTTAAAAATTTACAACTTTAACAATTTCAACTCAAAATTTTACAAGATAAACCATTTTGCCGTAAAAGCCAAGTAAATCACTGGAATCAATTTTTTCTGCTCTTTCCAAATTTTAAAAAATCTGATATATCTATATATTGTTTTGGGATCGGAATATTTTATTAATTTTTCTAAAATCCGGAACTGGATTTTTTTTATTTTAAATAGATTGATCGATTGGACATCTTAAAGTAAATACGTGTGCCAAATTTCAAGAAAATATACAATCTGGTAAGAAAGTTACGGACTAATAAAGAATTTGGCAAAATAGATCAAATATCCTGTATCTTGGTTATTAAAATAGTAATACCCATCAAGTATGGGGTTTTCGAAATCGCCAAGGTGTGTCGTATCTGCAGTTAACGTGTGTCACTTCCCCAATGAATCACCCTGCATACCTAACGTGTTTGAAAAGTAGAATTTTTCGCATGAGCACTTTGTTCGCATTTAGCTGCATTTAGTGCGATTGCGAATAATTCCCAAACTCACGTTAGGTACAATGTTTTTTGTAACGAATAATTTAAAATAAAAATATAAATTTTGTTTATTTTTCTATTGACAGTTGGTAATATGATATATGTATAAATGTCAAATTTAAATTATTTAACTCGTTCCGCAACTTTCAGATGTAGAAACTAAATCCTGTATTAATTGCCCCATATATGTTCGTGTTTTTAATAACTGTTCGTTTTCTGATATTCCTTAAACTAATTGTTAGAAATTCTTGAAAATAAAAACTTTCTGTGTAACATAACCTAAGATTGATACTTTTGTTGCCAATTATGAAAAAGTATGAAACACTTTCCCGCACTCCGGCGATAACCGTAAAATTTGCATTTAAAAGCAATGAGTACAAAAAGGTGTTTTACAAAAAATTTAATGAATTTTTTCTCAAATCAACATGCATCACATTTTTTGTTTAAAATGAAAATTATTTTTATTTCAGCATTCGATGGTGTACTTTTTCCACCATTACGAGCTACCTGTAATATTGCAACAAGCCCATTTTCAACATTTTTTATTACGTAATTCGAATCAACCGTTACCTATCTCATTGGCTGCCAGAAGGATATCCGACCTCATCTCAACGGTGCGGCCGAACGCCACCACCCAAACTTCAGGTACCACGATGCGCGCGGCCTCGTCAACCGCCACAAATACAGTTACCACAACCACAATTTCAGTTGGTACCATTGCACAACCTATTAGTTCGAGTCAATCCAGTCAAACGGTAAATATGATTTTTGTTTTCTTTATTTCTACCGGGTGTCTGATTAAGAGAGGTATCTCAAAAACTATTTATCGTAAAGCTTAGAGAAGAAAATCTGTATTACAAATTCGCTTACGAGAAACTGCTGGAAATTATCTTTAAGTTACCTACTCCATCGCTAGAGGGCGTAGTTCACAATAATATTACAAAAACATCATTTTTCTTTGATGAATGTACCGTTATAGTACCACAAAATTTAAACATTCCCAATTATTAGATATCATTTTACGTAAGTTTGCTCCAGTACTTTCTCCTCTACCTTGTAAAATAACTGGTAGGGTTACAAGATAGCGGAAAAAGTACTGGAGCAAACTTACGTAAAATGATCTAATGCTTACGAATATTTAAATTTTGTGGTACTATAACGGTACATTCATCAAAGAAAAATGATGTTTTTGTGTTATTACTCTGAACTACGCTCTCTAGCGGTGGAGTAGAAATTTTGAAAATAATTTCCAGCAGTTTACATATTTTTTTCTCTAAGCTTTACGATAAATAGTTTCTGAGATACAGCGTGTTACCTCTCTAATCAGACACCCGGTACAGAGGTACTAGCTTAGAGAAGTTTACCTTACAACTGGGTCCTAAAATATCTTGTTGTTTATAAAAATAGACAGCAATAGTGGCACATATAAAAGTATGTTCGACATCTTTTTTTCATTTTACGTAAATTTGCTTGACTACTTTTCCTCTATCTTGCAAAATAACCGGTAGGGGCGAGTGGTAAAAATGAACCAACTTGTCCTTTAATGAATTTTGACAGTTTTGTTTTGAAGGGAATTCAATGTTCAACAACATAACAAAATAGTCGCTAACTACTTAGATGTATTAAAATGAGTCCGACCACCATTCGTCATACGAATAAATTATGATAGACAGGGGCGTCGGTTCGAGTCGTTCATTAATTATAATCAAAATAATTCATATATTGTTATCTCACCTGTCATTTGGGCTGTTTTTATTTTTATATATGCTACAGTCTCTGGTTCACTTTTTATTGTTTTACAATAATCGTACACTTTAAATATTACTTCACCAGTTTGTCCGTAATTACAGTGCTTACGTTTGTTTCTACTTTGATCACACATCATATAAACTTTCCAACACCACTACAGCTTGCACGTTACTGAGTGTTTTATACTGGTTGGGTGTTCGCTCGAATATGCCTAACCAATAGCCGTCGATATGAAACGATCGATATCGCTATCTCTATTGTCTAGTATATCTAAGTGATTGGCTACTACTGTAACGACACTGAATGAATATTTCATTGAGTACTGAAACTTTTTTTTTTCGAGTCAAGATGGGAAACTTATGTTCGAATGGGTCCTATCCAGAACCCAAACAGTGTTGGACTCATCCCCAAGGGGATGCCTACTAACGCCGTTACCCCCCCTAGCATACTTCGAGACGGGCGGCGGCCCTCGCATACTCCGCTCACACTGTCGTCCTCTCCCTACCCATCACTCCTACCTCTCATGCCATATCTAGACCGCCTCTCCCCCTAATCATGCTCTCCACTACGCCACTTACCTCAATCCATTCCTCCTACCCCCTCAACATTATCTTTACCATGTTTTATCAATACACCGCCTCCCCTAGTTTCTTTTCCAACTTCTTCAGCATTGCCTCGTTCTTCCAGCATCTAAACACATGCCCCACATCATCCTCTATTTCACACCTCTCGCACACTCCATTTTCTCTTTTCCCAATCTTGTGGAGCTACCCTACTCTCGATCCATGTCCAGTGAGCACCTGTGTCTTGAAGTAGTTCACCCGAATTTCCGATCCATCCAATCTCTCCAATCTCCTTCATACGAATTCTCCTTTCCTTCACCATCCCCCTACTTCTCTCGTCTTGCTCCGCCCCTTCACTATCATCCCCACCGTTGTATCTTCCGCCACTTCCAGTTCGCACCGCTCTATCTTCTACTCATTCTCTCCGCCTTTCTTTCTATCTCCGTCTCTCCCTTTGCCGTACATACCAGACAGATATCGTCCGCATACACCGTAAACTCACATCCCTCTTCACATACTCTTCAACAAACCTCATCAAACACACACTTCCAGAGCGTTGTCCCAGAACCGAGCCCTTGCGCAACACAGCCTCCGTCTCCTCCCTCCTCCCTCCTCCCACATGATCCGTCAGGTAGTCCTCTTCTTGGTTAACCAACCTCCCTCCGCCCCAAGCTTCAGCAACGCGCTCAACACCGCCCGTTTCGTGACACTGATGAAGGCGCTCCCGACATCGAAAAACACGAGTAGGGCCAATTTCTTGTTCTTCCAGTTGCCCTCCCTAGCCCTTTCCACCAAGCCCATCACCCTGCCCGGCGCCGAGACGCATGATTTGCTCTTCGCAAACCCGTGCTGGTTTTCCCTAAAACCCCCATTCCTACCAACTTCCTCCTCAATCCTATCCTTTATTATCCCCTCCATCAGTTTACCCATACCACACAGCAGGCTAATGGGCCTATAGTCCCCCGCCCGCTTCCCCTCTCTACCCGCCTTCTTCATCAGTATCACCCTGAACACCTTCAACCTTCCGGAAACTCTTCCACCCTCAGCACCCTTCTTCTCTACCGGCTTTATCCCCCTCAGCACCCTTCTTCTCTACCGGCTTTATCCCCCTCATTTCCCTTTTTCCCCTAGTATCCTGGACTTCTCGAATCCTGCCTCCCACTCCTACTTCTTCCCGTTGTGAACAATTTCCCTATATTCTCCTTCTCCCAATCTTCCTCTTGCACCTCGTTCCTATTCCCACCCATCTTCTTCACCGCTATCACATACGCTTCCCTCTCCACCCTACGCTCGAGTTCCTTATTGTATCCCCCTTTTCCTCCGAGTATTGAAACTAAAAAAAGTATACTCAACTCTTGCAGTTATTTTACAAGATAAAGGAGAAGGTAAACTTCTGTAAAAGGAACTATAATAATCACTTGTAAATTTTGATAGCTGTCAATAATTACAGGTTTCTACCGCTCTCGAAACCACCGAATCCCAAACATCAGGAAGCGGTCCTACGCAGCCTGTAAGCATCCAGACGCATGATTTTGAGAGTATACCGCCTAGCGGTGGATCTGATAGTCCCCAATGAAAAAAAAAGTTGAAAATTTAGCTCGGTACTCCTACAATTGGGCCATAATTGTCAAAGAGAGGATTCAAACAATATTTATTTATGTTTATTTAGATAATATATTTAATTTTAAAAAGTATACAGTGAGTGTCTCATTATTTATAAACTGTTGTTTTTGTCTTTTTTGTGAATGATTATATCTAGGCGTTGGAATAATTTTAATTTGACTTTTTTTAATTCAAAGAAGTTAGAGGTTTTGGGGATATTTTTTCTCAGATCATAACTAACGAATCAGCCAGTTTTATTTTTTTTTGTAAATTGGTTTACGTGATTTCTAGTAAAGTTCGAACGAACGATATACTAGTCATAAAAAAAAATCATTTTTAAACTACCATCAAATGAAACGTGATGGCAAAAACCTTCAAAAGTACACAAGAAACTAGATTGATCCATTCTATTATTAGTCTTGCCATTCCTCTACTCACATTTCAAATTTGAATTTTTGTAAACTTTTTAAGCAACTAGAAGACCCGACAGACGGGTTGTCCTGTCTTAACATCTAGAAGACTTGACCGACGTTGTCCTGTCCTTCAATAAGATATTATGCAAGCGGTCGTTTCCTATCCGCTGAGTGGAGTGTCAGAGTAGATTTTGTTTATTTCAAACTTCTATAAATTTAAAATTTTAATTTGTCGCCATTTTTTGTCCAAAGTAGAATTTTTTTCAAATAAATTTTTCCCATACAATTTTCCTAATAAAAAGTATCCTATGTCCGTCTCCTGGTTCTAAGCTACCTCCCCACCAATTTTCAGCCAAATCGGTTCTGCCGTTCTTGAGCAATAGTGTAACTAACACGACTTTCTTTTATATATTTTTATATGCGATTATATTAGTATTAAACAATTTTGAAATTTTAAATTTGAAAATACATATTTATGGAGGGAACAGTATTTTTATAAATAAAATTTTATGTAATTTTAATTTGGAATTATTTATTTTGACAAACCCTGTATATAATTTAATATGGATAATTTCTATTTATGGATAAATATTATATATTATATCAAATTGAATTAAATTAAATATTAAATATTATATTATCATAAAAAAAGATGGTCATGAAATGAGAAAAAGTCTATTAATTGATCAATTAATCTTATATTATAATCTCTGCTATCTCTTAAGTGCGCCAGTGCTTTGGTTTTTCGTGTTTTTCAGCATCCAATATTACCAAATTTCGGAAAAAAATATTTCAAGAAACTGACTTTTTAAAAAATAACAACCAAACTACACAACTTCTGTATGGACATTAGAATCTCCGCTTCAGGCACATCTCGCTGTAACTTATATAAGCCATATTTTTTTTGTTGATAATTTCCTTTATTTTTTCGTTTGTATCCTCTTTCTCGACAATCTCAAGTATACAAATGTTTTTTTGTTGCTTATGGTTATTGTAAATATTGTTATTTTGTTTAATAGGTGGTTGTAGATTATTAAATTGAATAAAGACATTTAATTTCAAATGTGTTTCATTGAAATTCCTTTTTTTTCTATACAGGAAGATCCATTTAGGCCAAGCAATAGGTAAATATTTTTGACAAAAATTCTAGTGGAAAACTAATTGTGCCATCATATAAAAGACATCACGTAGTATAATTTTGATCTTTTTTGAACAAGCAAATGTTTTTCAGTAATTTGTTATAAACATTTAAGACGAAAAAAACCTTTCTTTTTTAGTTTTTTTCATATAACGTAAAAAGTACTGAAGCAATCTCAATGGGATTTATATATAAATCGTAAGTAATTAAAATACGAACAAAATGAGGGGTCGAGCGAGTTAATTGAATAATTAGGAGCCGAGAAAATTAGAAAAGAACGGAAAATTAGTAATTTTTTAGAAAATCCATATTTTCATCATTTTTCAATTGTAAGAGCTGAAACTCGGTACAAAGGAAGTTCTTCATATGCACTTTATATGTGAGATGAGCAGACGCCAGGCGACGGTTACTTTTATCGCAATGAGGTGTTAAACCGATACCCGGATTTTGGTATTTCATTAAAGTATATTGGTACTACTTTGCAAGAATTAATCTTAAAATTTTTTACACCGAATTTTTCAAGAGAAAACTGGAAATTAAGAATTTCTAAATGTTTGCAACTTTCTCTACAAATACTTCATATAACTAAAGATGAAGTTAGCAACTTTCTGATTAATATGTTTTATGAACAAATAACCAGTTACAAAGAGACCATTCGACTTTGAAGTTTGAAGAACTGTCAAAGTCTATAGTATATAAGAGTGTTTTGTTTACAGTTTATACGAGCTTGACGATTCAATATTATAATGAAATAAAAGAATTGTGTTAATAGAGAGTTATTGCAACGTTCGTTTTGTAGTTCCCTTAATAAACTCTCTTTTATTTTTTTATATACTCATGCTCAGTGTGTCTAACTTCAAGGATATTCCCAATCTAAAATACAGGATCCCTGTACTTTAGTTAAATAAGGGCAAAGAACTTTTTAATTAAGTTTCTTTATTTTGACGGACTTCTCACCATAAATTGGATGTTTTTCAAACTTCTAGGTTCGAGATCTGTCACTTTCACAGGACATATAATTTATTCAGTTCTGTGGTTACTTTCGATTTCACTTAAAGCGCTCTGCAATAGTGCACTTTTGGTATCGCCTTAAAGGATACTCTATTAGCGGATCTTTTATTAAAGTCGGCATTTTTTTACCATTTGCAATAACTCTCTAATATTTGTTTAGTCAAATTTAGCTATTACTCTGTGAAATTAGAAACAGGCGTTGTAGAACTGGTAATTTTAATATTTACTACTTAGTTATATTTTTTGTTACAATCTACAATTTTTCAAGTTAGAATAATGTCAAAATCATATAAAACTTGTTTTGTATCATACTGCACGAACACAACAGTACAAAGCCTTGTAAAAAGTTCGTAACTCCTAAGTCATTCAATATAAAATGGAATATAACAAAAGCATAATCTATACTTCATCACGATTTTAAAAAAGAAGACGACAGACTTGTGGTCGTATGTCAACCCTTATGTAGCTAACTTCTCTTTTAGAGAATGTACGTCAAATCATAAATGGCGAACTATTTAAATCTTCCAAAAGTTAAAATTTTTAAATCGACATAAATACCTTGTGAGAATAAAAATATTGAAAATAATGGAACTATTAACATTGAAGAAACATCATATTTTTGTAAAGTGTAACATATATTTTCGATTTGTGATCAAATGCTGCGAAGTAGGTCAAAAACGCTCGGAAATACGGCCGAAAATGATCCACTGCCGGAAAGTAACGGAGTAGAGGGGTACCGGGTATCGAGGAGAGTCATACTATATAGATACGATCATTTTAGACGGTGATCTTGGGCGCTTTTGGCCAACTTCGCATTATTTTATTACAAATCGAAAATATATGTTATGTTGCTCTACATCTACACTTTTGAAAACCGGTTTGAAATGTAAAATCGGAAAATCGACATCGCAACCAGAGACACTTTGCAAATTATCGCATCAAAAAATTACAATTGCAATTGCCATAAAAGTACCTAACCGTCGCCTGGCGTCTGATCTACGCACATATAAAGTGCATATGAAGAACTTCCTTTGTTCCAAGTTTCATTTTCAAAAAAAGACTAATTTTTCGGTTTTTCCAAATTTTCTCGGTTGCCAATTATCCGATTAACTCGCTCGACCACTCATTTTGTTCGTATTTTAATTACCTACGATTTATCCATACCTACCATTGAGATTGCTCCAGTACTTTTTACGTTATATGAAAAAAACCAGAAAAGGGTGGTTTTTTTCGTTTTAATTGCTTATAACAAATTACTGAAAAACATTTGCGTGTCCAAAACATATCAAAATTATACTACGTAAAGTCTTTTATATGATGGCTCCATTCGTTTTCTACTAGGATTTTTGTCAAAAATTACTATACTTGCATGCTCTATTGCTTGGCCTAAGTTAATTTAGGTAAGTTCGAAAATTATAACTACGTCCACTATTCTATTTTTTTTAAGGGAATTAAATGATCCTTTAGATACATTTTTTTTCAGATTTTCATAGACGTAGTGAAAACTTTTTTTTAGAAGGGGTCAGATTTAGAGGGTGTTTCCAAAATAATCTGAAATATTGTTGTGGTCGATTCGTCATTCTACTTTAAGATGAAAAGTTCTTATAAGTTTTGTCATGAGATACAGGGTATTGAATTTTTTGTGATAAACGAACTCTGACTGTAAGTTAAATTTATTTCGACTATAAATTTTCATCAGTGACGCTAATGCTTTCTAATATTAATAAAAAAGAATATATTTATTTTCAGTGGCTTTTAGAATTTTGATCTTCACTGTGTCAGAACTGAAATCCAACGCAAAAAAGGGAGTTCAGTTAATAACGATCCCTTCAATTGTACAATGCTATTAAACGCTTTATAAAATTAGAAAAATAAATTTCAAAAGAGCAGACCGTCCACTATAAGAAGCAACAACTACTTCTCGGGCTATATGCTCCGACAGACATTGAATTACACTTCTAAAGTAAACGGGGTTGGTATATTTAATTTATTTTTCTAATTTTGTAAAGCGTTTAATAGTATTGAACTATTATTTTTTGATGTTTTTAGATCACGCTTTACTAATATGACAATTATTTACAGGTAACTGTAATTAAGTAAAAACGATCCCTTTGTTTACTAATGCTGAAATTACTAATATGCATTTTTTATATGTATCAGCCAATAGTAATACCTTAGGTAAGACGTGTATATGCTCTGCGTTATCCAAATAACCGCTCCCCATGTTTTGAAACGTTTACTAAATCGCATCTTCGTTTAAAAGAAACTGGAACTTAAGAAAAACCAGACCAGGTTCTTCAAATTATACAAACAAGTACCAGAAAAATTGTTCAACAAGTAAATGTTAGTCACAAACCTGTTTGGAATGTTCTAAGGGAAAATTCATTTTATTATATCCATATCATGTCCAACATGTTCAACATTTGCTACCTAATGACTATCCGCTCTGTATACAGTATTGCCAATGGATTTTAAGAAAAATTCCAAATAATCCCAATTTTGCTACCACTGCTTTGTTTATAGATGGAACTTCTTAGAGTATGGCATTATGAAGGTTCATAATAACCACGCTTGGGCTTATGTAAATCCACATAAAGGACGACCAGAGATCTAAGACGGTCATAAATCACCCAGCACTTGAGTTATCAGCAGGCGGTCGAGTCTAAGCAGAATTGTATCTGCACTAAATGTTTTTTTATAGGTAGGTATAATTATATTGGGTTAGGGTAATTATTGAGAAAAATCGCTTGAATATTTAAGTTTTCGAATGTGCCCTGTACCGCCCTACAGCGCATGTCACGGCGATTAGGGAGCAGACGAATGCGGATTTTAGTCACGGAGTCATGGAGCAGTGGTCGGGTGCGCATAGTTCTTCCATGCTGGAGCTGTATATTTTAAGGCGAACGAGTCCTACATCTTAGCTTGACGTCGGTTTTGTGCTTACTTCAATATTCGGCGCATAGCAGATGCCCCATCGGCTAATCTTGTTAAATCGTGGGTGCAACGATTTTGAGAAACAGGGAGTGAGACAGTAAATAGTTTTAAAAGGAATACATACTATTTATGGGCTTAATTTCTGAGCCTAGTTGCTGCAATTTAATAAAAATAAAAATCAAATAACGGAAAGGCTATCAAAATTAAATGTAAACAATAACAAAACTACAATAGTTGTCCAAACTGTCCGCCGTTTACTTGAAAGCACGTTCTACACCGTTTTCTCATTGAAAAACGTGTATTTGAGAATAACCCCGGATTGGACTGAATAAGTTCTGCCGCAGGTTGAATTCTCGCTATTAGATCTTTTTCAGTTTCGACGATGGTTTCGTACACTAAGGACTTCACCACACTAAAAAAATCGATCAAGTGTAAGTCGGGTGATCCTGTAGTCTCGGTCAATCCATTTTTCCCTAAAACGTCTGAATAAGAAATTTCCAGCACTTGCAGCAACATGAACAGATGCCCCATCGTGCTGAAACCACATGTGTTGTCTAATATTTAACGGTACATTTTCCAACAATTCATCTAACACTTCTTCCAGAAACCGCGTATAGATATATCCATTTAATTTATTTGGCAAAAGGTAGGGCCCGATTAAACAATCCCCAACGTACCCACCCTCACATTCACTGAAAATTTATGTTGAAATCCACGTTCACGAACAGAGTGCGGATTTTCTTCATCCCAAACGTGACTGTTTCTGGAATTAAAAATTCCTTTCCTGGTAAATTTGGCCTCGTCTGTATACAACACATATTTTGGGAAATTTCGATTTTCATGACACTTTTGTACATACCAATTTGAAAATTATAAAATTATCATGCTGAAACCCTGGTGAATTTGTAAGGATGTAACATTTGTTCTTTTAAAATTTTCTATACAGTACAATTGTCCACTCTTACCCAGCTAATAAGGTGACGTCAAAGTCACGTAGAAATCAGGTCAAACACGTGGATGTCATTTAAGGTCCCAAAAGGTGACGACAAAACGTCATTCTGAACACGAATTTAGAACAACCTTAATCTGGTTAAAATCTCACGTCACTATCACGTGGTTTCAATGACAACTTTATGGATCTTGTGAAAAAGGATTGATTTGTATTGTATATTTCTGAAATAATTTGTATTTGTATAATGCACGGCCTAGAGTTCGAGTACTTAAAGATGGCCTTTCAGAAGTATTATTTAGTATTGCATACTTGTTGTTCGTGACCTTCCGGCATTACTTCTCTTGATGATCAAGTTTCCAGTTTCTTTCAGTCTTCCTTCAATACTTTCAAATGTAGAATGATGTGAATTTGACGATTGCGGAATCTTTCTTTGTATAAACGAGTTGCCATTCTATCATTTTTTTGAGCTTCTCCGTAAATTATTAACATATCGATCAATTCTTCAAATGAAAAATTCATTTTGCAGTAACAAAATTAATTTAAATATGTAGATATTGTTTGATCTACCAAGAACTGGTCAAACAAACGAACTATTAAAAATTTGACACGTGCCTGCTAGATTAGAATTTAGAAATATTGAGTAGCTACAAATTAACTAAGTACTTGCAGATTTTTGTTTAGAAGCAAATTTCTACAACATCGTTCATTTTAGTTTCATAAAAAGTTATTCCTTTTTTAACTAAAAACTAACAAAGAATTAAAAAAAATATATTTTCTCCAGTAGCATAAGAAATAAGGGGATTAAAATTGCCCCCAATCCCGATAGCGAGTCACTGGTTAAGTTTTTCAAAAGTTAGCTTATGTCAAAATATTACATTCCTAAAGAGCATATTGGTAAACGAATTTTTGATTTATGGCAAATTTTCAATTTTGATTTCAAACTTTTAACACCCTGTATTTCGGTAACAGAGCCCTTCAGGGGTTGATGTTCCTATATTAAAATTTATGAAATAACGAGAGCTCTCTGGGGTAGAGCGTTGTCGGTCGAATATAGTAACACCCTGTATAAGTATATGTATATAAGTTAAATGTATTTATAAATAAAATTACTCTCGAAGATCAGTTTCACTTTCACTATCGTCATCCAAATTGATAATAAACTTTTCATTTTGGAATTTTTTTATACCCCTTTAATATGGGAAACACACTTGGACCAGCTGCTATCAGGAATGTTTACAGTTTCTATTTGCATAAGAGCTACCACAGTTGAATTTAAGGTTGGAGAAGTATTATTTCTTCAAACTGCTAATGCTAATTCCACATAATATGTTCAATGGGGTTAAACATACAGTGATAAGGAGGAAGTCTGAGCACCGTATGTCCCAAGCTTTCAGCCAATGAATCACAAAAATATTTCTTCTTTATCGAATAACTGCGTAAAACTTCTAGTAACTGTTTTTTTGTGTACTTTTCCTCATAGTACATATCATTATTCAACATATATTTTTGTATAGTGGCTTTGGTGACATTTGAACATGGTGCTTTATCTAGTCTTCGACTTCGATTATCCATGACGATAGTACTGTTGGGAGGAATATTTGGTATGAGATTATTTTGAAACCAGTCTTCAAATAATTCGCCTGTAGTATCATCATGATAATCGACTAAAGAGTTCTCAATATTGTAACCGTACCCGGCGGTTGTACGTGACTTGGGCGCTAGAGTGGCCACTCGAGACAGATGCCGGCATAAGACTCTTACCAAGGGTGGTTCTACTCCATGTTAGTGCTGCACTAGATATGTCAGAGGTTGTCATACTATAAGAAGATTTAGGGCGCCACTACCTTTTAGACGTCGACGAAAGAACAAAATGAATTTAAACAAAAAGAAAATTAAGGTGAAAAATGTAGATTGTCTAAATTCTACTATATCTTTCTTCAGCTTTACCTTTTTTGTCCAATATTACATTGGAGCCGATATCGCAAAAGTGTCCCGGTCCCCAAAAGGGTGTTGTAAGTACATCTGCCTTGTATTAAAATCGCATCATTTTAAACAAAGTATTTGTTTTCAAAAAAGATAAATCGCTGGTTTGGAAAATTAAAAACTAATAACTGTGAAATATTGTTATGAATTGATTACGCAGGTATCGGATATGCAGGTATCAAGTGATGGAGAAAGGTGATACCAAGGACATTATTTCGCGAATATCGAGCTCAATTAGTCATTCAAACGGTGGACTAGCATGTGTAACTTTCCGCTTCGAATCTGGAATTAATTGAGCGCGACCAGTTGGAAATTTCAAATGAGTTGCGGCATCATAAATGATTTTATCTCAAAAAGTTAAATAGGTAGAGATATTTAGAGTTTTGTTTTGGTATTTTAATCATTAGGAAGGAATTAGAATATAGAGAGTGTGCCAAAATATTGTATTAGAAATGAAATAATTATTTTTAGGGAAAATGCATTTAACTTGTTAAAAAAACATATTGGAGTTGAAAAGAAGAGGTCGAAAGGAACATTTATTTTTAAAGAAAACTACTGAATTCATTTTTGTGTTTATTTTTACTATGAATAGTTACAAACTTTTATTAGATCCGAAGTCCTGAACACGACTATAAATTGCACCTTTGGAGAACCACCGACACAAATGCAAATTGATTAATTGTTCAGCAAACGTATTTAAAGTGTTTTAAATTCATGTATGGTTTTTGGCAGAAAATAGGAAAACAGTTATGAGAAGCTGGATTAAAAACTATGCAAATTGTTAGTTGATAGGTATATTGAATTTACTGTTTGGACTCTTACTTTGTGGAATCTACTCATATAACTATTTAAAACTGAAACCAACTGTTTCTAATTAATCCCACTATTTAACCTGGTGTTGTTAAGGTGAAACATTATTTAATAATTAGTAAGGTGAGGTATGTGATACCCCATGATGTATCTTTTTTTAATGTATGGATGTCTAATTTTTACTACCTTGCATTTGTTTGGCTATCTAAGGGATAAAAACAATAGTCCCTTTTTTATGAAATGATTTATTCTAAAAAGACATAAAATAGTATATTCTGTAACAAGATTAAAATCAAAATTCGATGCGAGTAGAAATATACGAGCGCGAGCCGAAGGCGAGCGTGAGGAACCACGAGCATCACGAATTTTGATTCTAACCGAGTAGAAGACTATACTTACTCCACGATTAAAGATTTTAAATATATATTTTCAAATAGAAATGAACAAAAGATAATTTATATTACAGAACTCAATCACAACTGTTATATTAGGTAAACAGTCAATAATCAAAGAAACTTTGTATTAATTGTTATATTTCTACAGTTCTCAAAATAAAAAGCTGGTGCATTATTGGAGGTTTTTTCAACAATTGCGTGGTTAGGTTAGGTTATGGTTGCGTGACAGCAATAATTTTGACACTTACTCAAGTTTTGACACTACGATAACAATCAACTGCGTCAAGGCTAATGCTATTATTGCTATCCAGTGTGAGAATATTATTCTATCACTAGAGAGAGAATGTAAATACATTTAAATTACATGGGGGCAAAGGTATTGCAGAATATTTCTTCAATCTCAAGAGAGATAATTCCAGCATTCTGTAATCAAATTTGATTTCAGAATTGGCAAATTCTGTGATGATCGTGGAGAAAAGTATTTATTACTCTGAAAATCCAAAAAAAAAAGTTTGACATTTCTAATTATTTTTTTTACCGAAACCTACAACAATAACAAAAAAAAATTATAAAATCTTAAACGAAAAACATCTAAAATAGTTAATAAAAAAAGTACTTCAATTACAATTGAAATTTTTTTATTCAGTCGTCGAATGGGTGCAATTTTCGCACATGGTTACAGCATGTTCTAAACACTAAATATGACTCGCATGCATTACAATAGTACTTAATTTTTAGGTCTTTCTGTCTAGGGTACACTACATCTACCAACAATTCTTGGTCGTTTTGGCTCTAGCTCTGTATCGGCAACGCCTACTATTTCGCGTGATGTTCTTGGTTTATCTTTCCGAACTTTTATGTGGTCATCCAAAAGTTCCAAACTTTTAATAAATTTTCGTCTCGGTGTTTTAAAATCTTTATTGTTATCTCCGTAAATAACTTGAGCATTGATAGCACCTGTGCTAAGAAGAGAAAAAATACAGTAAGTGGCCATCTTCTAGAATTACTCGATACGTCATAGCTTGCCGAAAGCTGAACAAGCTACGAGACATTAGGTAAAATTATAATCGCTTTTCTCATCAATCTAGTCATCATGCTGAAGACTCGATAACATTAACACAATTTTATTCTTCTTTGGTGTATACGACAAAATAGTTAGGTTCTTTTGGAAGCCAACTATTGTAGATTTCAATTCTCTATCCTTTACTTTTAGAAATTCTGGTGGATTGCAGCGTTTATTTTTCCGGACGGTACCCACAGCTGTTAATTTATGCTTCCCAAGAAGGATCACCACCAAATCAGAACTTTTGTACCAGTTATCAAAAGTAACATTTCTGTGAGTTCCGGACACAGGTTGTACAAGCCGCTCTACGGTAGCCGATGGGGTATTAGGAAGATCATAAGGACCCTTCCAGCGTGAACTTCTAAATTTAACACATAATATGAACGTGCGTCGACCAGGGCTTTCACTTTAATGCCGTACTTAGCTGGCTTATTTGGAGTATATTGTTTAAAGGAGCATCTTCCTCTAAACGACTCCAATTTTTCATCAATGGTCAAGTATTGTGAAGTTGAATAAGCAGCTTTGCAATTATCAACAAATACAATGAATATTCCTCTAACTGGTGCTAACTTGTCAATTTTTGATCTTTCATGGCTATTTTGAATATTGTCAAAGCGCAAGCAACACAACAAAAACTGAAAACGTTTCAGAGGCATGGTACTTCTGAATATATGAATGCCTGTACCATCTGTCTGCCATAAATCGTTCTGTCGTTTTGAGTGGAAAAGTACAGCTAGATAAAGTGACCCTATAACTTATTTAATTTCAGCCACATTGGTTGGTTTGACAAAAAACTGATCTTCACATTGGAAAGCTTTTTCTGTTATCTTGATATTTGTATATTGTGTAATATGATCAAGCATCCTATTGCTAAAAAAAAGTTCCAGTACTCGTACGCAGTCCCAAAATTTTTGCGAAAGGCTTAACACAAGGTAGGTGACTGACAATGTTTACTTTTCTAGTACGGTTACGATTATTTGGCTCTGTCCTACTTCAATTTGTCCCGTCTTTTGCAGTAAAAAATCTTTCTTTTCTTCGTCCACCCTATTAACTTGTTCTTCTGACGTACTTACTTGAGTTTCTCTTAATATCTCATTTTGCGCTTCGTCTATAGTATTGACGTGCACTTCTAAAATATCTTGCTGATTTTGTTCGAATTCAGGTTCTTGTTCAACTTCTGAAATTTCTTGTTCAGTGTCCGTATTGTGGTCACTTACACTAACATGATCCACCTCATCCTCGCTATCTGAATCAACTTCATCCTATGATGGACAATATTTTCTGTTCCTTCTCATACCCAGATAGCACACAATGTTCCATGGACGTCCATTTAACGGTTGTATAATGTCCAGACGTCCACGGAATTTTTTTGGACGTCCATTGTACGTATATTTTGAAAGGTCCACTGGACGTAAGTTTAAATACATCCAGTGGACATCCATTTAAGGTCCGTTAATATCCAAGTATCCATGTACATGATTTGGACGTTTACTGTACAAGCCGCTGATGGACCTCCAGGTATGTGATATAGGTAATGTTCTGCATTTCCACTTACTCATAAACTCATATAGGTATTTATATTACAATTTAAAACGTCGCTAAACTTTCATTCGTGTTTAAATTTCCCTCTTAATAGAGAAGCTACTGTTCGTTTTACCACCACTTCCCACATAACCTATAACGTAACATGTGCGATCGGCTGTGGCCATTTTGTTATCTGTGTCTGTTCTGTTTACTTGTTCGTTGTCGGTATTCGGTATAGGTTTAATTTATTTAGAAACAATTGTTTAACTAAATTTCAAACATAATTTCATATTGTTTAACAAGAGAAACAAAGTAAGTAATTTTTAAATGTATGTCCTATATTTGCATTGCTTTAATAGAATTGGCACTCGACAGTCGGTTTGTTTTGATTGTTATTACATCGTTTTATTGTTTTGTCCAACCAGATAACTCTGCTATAAGTTTGTAAATTATACATGGATTTTTAGTACTTCCTTTTATGGCGTGCCGTTTTGGTATTTAATAACATCGTTTAAAAAACAAAACCAAGAATATATTTCCTTTCAAAAATTTTTATTCCGTAATTATTCTGTTGCAGAATTAAAATTATGTTTTTCATAATTTTAATACACATTTCTCCATTATGAAAAACATAATAGAAATTGCCGATTTAAAATTATGAAATACATAATAGAAAATCAAGAATTAAAATTATGAAAAACATAATAAAAATTCGAACCCGAATTCCCATTATGTATGGAGATTTTGACTATTGTATTTCAATGCAAAATTGTAGGTAACCCTCAATACATAATGGCAATTGAATTTCTATTATGTTTTTCATAATTTTAATTCTTGAATTTCTATTATGTATTTCATAATTTTAAATCAGCAATTTCTATTATGTATTTCATAATTTTAAATCAGCAATTTCTATTATGTTTTTCATAATTGAAATTCAAGAATTAAAATTATTGAAAACATAATGGAAATTAAATAATTAAAATTATGAAAAGCATAATACAAATTCAAGAATTAAAATTATTGATTAAATAATCCGTTGTACCTACATTTTACAATACATAAAATCTGGTGACCATCTGTGAAATATTTTATTGTGAATTAAAAATAAAACTCAAGGTTAAAACTCTAATTTTTGAAGAATACATATTGATATATCGTAGCTTATCAATACAAAACATCATGGCATCCTTAACAGAGTATGATTTTTCCATATTTTTACTTCAATTTGTTAACTCTTTTTATAGTTACTTATCACTTTTCATAAATACTTATCCTTGCAGATTATTATACCTATTTTCGATTTAATATCGAATGATTCCTTTCAAAAGATCGACGGGTTAACTTAATTTCGGTTGTGTATGTGTATCTACGAGCTAGAGAGTCATAAACGTGTGTACTATTGAAGGGGTTTCTTTGGCTCGAAATTTTCTACCTTACTAAACAGACATACAGTAAACTGTTATTATATTTGACGCTTCCTTTTACAACACCTAATATAAAATAATTAAATATACATAGAGAATTTCCACAATAATCGCCAGTGTGTTTTGTCTATATTATACATCGATTGTTTCACAAATACGCGTTTTTTTGAACGAATATTAATTATTGTGTTCGTTAACGATGCGATAATTAAGATTATCTTTCAAGACAAAATAGAATTTACAAATATAAAAACTATACTATCTATATTTTGTTTTCCGTAGGATCAAAGTGCCTCATTTTTTATTCAAAAGTACTATAAAAATAGGGTCTTTCTTTTTTTCTATGTGGAATAAAATGATAAAACAGGTTTTACCAAAATTAAATCGACACATCCTGTAACGCCTCAAATACAATAGGGTCGTAAAATTTAGCAGAATGGTTAAGCTATTGAGATAAATAAAAAAAATCTGGTAATCTTCTTAACGACCAAATAGATATCAACCATTCTCCCTTATTAAACTTATTTACCTAGAAGATAGGCCAGGAGTAATTGTTGTGAATGAATTTCGATGTAAACTTGTTCAATAATTTTGTTAATATTCGTTGAATTCCGTATTTAGGAATTTTTTGTACTTACTTTGTTTCCATGTAATCATTTTGTAATACTTTGTCAATATTCTTAAAATTCCGTATTTATGCACTGTATAAATTAAAAATGTTTAATTATACCTTCAGTCGTGTAATTTGAGAGAAAAAATTGAGAGTGTAAAATTAAAAAAATTATGTCCTATATGTATGTAAAAATAATTTTGTATAATAGCATTATAGATATAGTTTAAAAAAATTATTTCTGGAATTTATTATCAATATTTAGAATTAAGCGAGACGAGACGAGACAACCGGTAACGAGACGAGACTTAACGAGACGAGATTTTTGATACTCTCGCCCACTCTCGTCTCGTCTCGTGTGAATCCGTATTTATGGATTACATTTTCGAAGTTGCCTTTGATATCCTCGAGATAATATACTTCCCGAGATGCTTTTCACTTGATCTGATCATTTCTACGACATAAAGGAATTTGCATCTTATCAAAGATTTCGAGTGACAAAGCCAATGTTATTTACGGGTTTTAGGATTGATAGAGGAAGCTCTGAAATTTCGAGGTGATTTTTAAATAAAATATTACCTAGAAGGAAACGTACAAGACCAAATGATCAACTATTATTACAGAAACAACAGCGTGTCTCTCATGAATCAGTTGCTAGCAGCACTTCGGTTTTATGACTGCGCTTGGCATTTGATAACCATTGCTGATTTCTGAAGTTTGTTGTTTTCTTTGTATTTATAGGTTAACCTTTCATATTTGACGCATCTGAAAGCTAACTGTCACTCGATACAAAGCCAAATCTGAAAAGTCACTAATAAGTTATACTAAATTTACTCAGTGTTGACATGTACGCAATGCGTTAAGCGTTTCTTTGCTAAGTAATGACTAAGCTGTAGCGGTGCAACAATCGAGATATTTGAGTGCTTCTTAAAGTTAAGCACGACTTACGAAAGGCGAATTTCAAACGATGCAACCGGGCATAAGATACTTATTGATAATTATTTCGATATTGACATATCGTCAGAATGACAGAAGTTATTTTTGATGTGCCTACCTAATGTTTAATATTTTGGCTAGACCAAATAGTGAGTGACCTATCTTGTGATTGACTCAATGTATATGAATAGAAAAAAGAAGAAGATATGATATTACAAATATTGAAGCTCAGTTATTATTGGCCCTATGGGAATATTCTGGATATCTTTTTTCCAATCAAATATCAGTATAACTGTGCAATGAAACCAAGGCAAACTATATATAGTAAAATTAATACCTATTTAGAGGTACCAGCCGTTTTAGTAACTTAACGTATGCGGCTTCTTGAACCATCTGACATTAACATGAAATCAAAATTTGACGTAACTTCAAAAACGTGACATCTAATAAATTAGTTACGACGTTCATTTTTGTTGGTAATTTTTTGTTTCAACCGATTTATTAATAATAAATAAGGATGGTCTTATTCTAAATGGTTATAAAATTTACTATAAGACAGTTTAATAGTGGAGAACTCCCTAGATTTATCTGTTCATTGACAACCTTATATTATGGGTTTCTTTAAATTTCTAATTCTTCAAGGAAATCTGTTTTTGTTTCTTATCACAAATATGTAGTACTTCTAGTTCTGTGTTAGGTGAATGTTTGGTATCAAGTTCAGAAATTCTTTTACGCAAAACATCAACTTATTTTAATGGTATAAATGAAACTAACTGTTTCTAATTAATTCCACTAATTAATGAAAAAATTATGAAAATTATGGAAGGATATTGATAATTATTTCGATATTGACTTATCATCGTCAGAAAACTTCATCCAGTTGAATTTTTCTGTTTAGATGACAAAATCAGAGAAAGTGTCAGCATTATGAAGCACAAGAAATACAAGAAACAAGAACGAAAACTACAACAACTGGAATACATAAAACATAACACTCAATACACTACTGAACATCATAAAACTGTAAGTACTTACACACCAATACACTTTGCACCACGATTCGAAAACCTTTCAGACACTAACTTCACAAATAGTGAGATAGAATTTTTAAATACAGGCTTAAAATACAACATACCACCAAAATTCACAAATAGTATTAAAGAAATTTTAGTTACAGAGTCAGAAATAGCTTTAAAATCTCAGTCAAATAGTTTTCTTTATGAAAAGTTACAAATTGCTAATTTGATTAAAAATATGAAACCTTCAAAGGTTAAACGTCAAACAAAAAATGATATTTCAGCATTAAATTCAATTAAACAAAAAGTAGAAGATTATAATCTCACAATAACAAAATCTGACAAAGGAAATGCCAATGTCATTTTAAAATCCGAAGAATATAAATCTAAAGTTAATAATTTTATAGAATCTTGTGATGTAAAAATTCTAAGGGCTGACCCAACAAAAAAGTTTTCTAATATTGTTAGAGAGATTGTCAATAGTTCAAATTTTCTTTTCAGTGACTATGAGAAAAAATACATGATTAATAAAAATCCTCAGTCTCCACAATTATATGGAACTGTTAAATTACATAAAGTATCGAAACCAATTAGACCTGTAGTTTCTTACGTTAATACTCCTAATAATAAGTTAGCTAAAAAACTAAACAATACACTTATTAGCTATGGAGGTATATCTAAATACTCAATTGAAAATTCAATAGAACTAATCAAAAAATTAAAAACATACAAATTACAAGATAACTCTAAACTTATTTTATTTGATGTTACCAATATGTTCTCTAAAATTCCTCCAAAAGAGTACATAACACTAGAGGATAAAAATATCAATCCAGGAATAATATCAGATATACTTAATTTGTTTGATGTATGTATTAATCAGAATTATTTTACTTTTGATAATAAGGTATATATTCAAAATGAAGGTTTACCAATGGGAAGCCCTATACCACCAATTTTAGCAAACATTTTTATGGACAGTTTAGAAAGAAAAATCTTTGAATGTAACATTTCAAAAAATATATTATTTTGGTATAGGTATGTAGATGACATATTAGCTTGTTTTGTAGGTAGCGAACGACAATTAGATATATTGTTCAATCATATTAATAATTTACATCCAAAAATTAAATTCACATTAGCAGTTGAAGAAAATAACTCAATCAATTTTCTTGATATTAAAATTCAAAGAGTCAATAATATACTTGATTTTTCAATTTACAGAAAACCAACACATACTGATGTGACTATACCATATAATTCTAATCATCCCATGTCACATAAATTAGCAGCATATGATTCAATGATACATAGAGCATTTTCAGTTCCTATGAAAAAATATAATTTTGATAGAGAAATTAATATAATTAAACAAATAGCCACATCCAACGGTTATCCATTACATATAATAAATAAATTAATTAATAAAAAAGAAGAAAAAGTGGCATTACAATTAATATTTCCTGAAAAAACTAGGGTAATAGAAAATTACAAAACCATCACATATGCTGGTGATATTTCTAATAATATTTCAAAGATAATATCTTGTTCAACAAATACAGCAATTTCTTTTAAAACAAAAAACAATGTGAGTAAAAAATTGTTAAATGTAAAAACAAAAATACCCCCAATTAAAAAATCTGGAATATATAAACTTAAATGTCCAGAATGTAATGCTGTCTATATTGGTCAAACAATTCGAAATTTTGAAATTAGATACAATGAACACTCACGAGCATATAGATTAAAACAGCCAGATAAATCACATTACGCAAAACATCTTCTTGACACAAAACATTCATTAACACCTAACACAGAACTAGAAGTACTGCATATTTGTGATAAGAAACAAGAACTAGATTTCCTTGAAGAACTAGAAATAAGAAGACACTTAAGAGACCCACAATATGAAGTTGTCAATGAACAGATAAATCTAGGGAGCTCTCCACTAATAAATTGTCTTCTTAAGTAACAATTGTAAAGATCAGCAGATATAGTTTTCATTGGTTTCCTATATCATTGCACAGTTATACTGATTTTAAATGGGAAAAAGATATCCAGCTATGGATATCCATATAAGCTTTAATATTTGTAAAATCAAATCTTCTTCTTTTTTCTATTCATATATATATTAAGTCAATCACAAGATAGGTCACTTACTATTTGGTCTAGCCAAAATATTAAACATCAAGTAGGTATATCATAAAATGTAACTTCCGTCATTCTGACGATGATATGTCAATATCGAAATAATTATCAATATCCTTTCACAATTTTCATAATTTTTTCATTAAATAGTGGAATTAATTAGAAACAGTTAGTTTCATTTATAACATTAATATGAGTAGATTCCACAAAGTAAGGGTCCAAACAGTAAATTCAATCTACTAATTTGACATTATCAACTCATTTTTGAAAATTTTTGCAATTGTGTCACTGTTTCTCGGAGTAATAAAGTCAAAAATATTTTTGATAAGCAAGGATACTTTGTATCTCAAGCTAAGTAGAATCATGAAAAAAACTTGGACTAGTGAAGAAAGTATACTACGAGTACCTTAAAATTGGGAGGAATATATTGAAAATACTTTCTTCAATTTTCACGTATTTTACTGCAAAAATAAAACAGTTCCAACTTTACAAACAAGGTCTCAAGTTTACTACTTATGAGTCTAAACCTGTCTGGAACTGCAAACAAACCCTCGAGCAACTGCCTAGACAAAATTATGAGATTGCAGATAGCCTCGGAAAGGACGGAGCTTGTACTCCGGAATGGGAAAATGAACTTGGTGCAGCTTACTGGAAAAATACACAAAAAGAAAATACTTATTTTCTTGAACTTTTACGTATTCTTGCGAAGTCGCCGGCCGTCACTAAACTATAAATTTTGGCGAATGCAAATTCTAGAAGCTTCTAAGAAGGTCGTTCGGTTTTGGTTTTGGCAACTGGCTTCTATTAATTCGAGAAGCCGTAGTTTCTGGAAGTTGTTAAGATATATAAAGCCAACACCTGCGACGGCAGTTAGTACAGAGTTATTTCACAAACAGTTTTTTGTAATCAGACAGTGAATGAAATAGTGAATTGTTCAAGATAAATAGTGTAATATTCAAGTGGTAAAAATAAATTAGAACTATTATACCGAGTGTTTATAAATTAGTAGACGTTAAGTAAAGTGAGTATATAAATAATTAATTTTAATACAGTGTGTTTTTCTATAAATAAATCAATAATAATTATCCATAGTAGTGTGTATAATTTTATCCCACCCTTAACAACTATTTAAATGAATAACAAAAAACATTACAGAAATTTTCTACAAAAATTAGACAGCTACAATCTTTACAAAGGAAGTCTTTTGCAGGAGAAGTAATGATAAATGAGACTGAAATAGATACAAGAAAACCTAGAATATTAGGTTTTATTCAATAATAAAATTGTGCATATTTTGAGATATGTAAACAGATTGTCAGCAATGACATAGACACTGACGGTTGATACCATAGACACCAAGTAGGTCGGTTAGGCTGCACAACACTCAAGAGTTTGATTCACATCATTCTCCCACACTATAATCTTGAAGGTAGCGTGGAGGATTTCTTGTTCTGACAGTCTTCCTCGGAATCTGCACAACGGGAGCACCGGTGAGCGGCGATGAGCTTCGCACAGGAGAGGTAGGAGGAGGAGCAGGAACCGGCTGATCTTTCAGGGCACATAGGTGAGCTTGGATCAGAATGAGCGTCTACAGTGAGCGGCGAGCTTGAAGGAGTCGTGAAGTTCAATAGCGATTCGTTCGCGTCTGGTTCCTCCTCTGGTGCCTCTTGAGTAGGTGAGTCTAGTGGTTCCCCTTCACCTTTATGTCCCATGGGGGAAAGATGCCGGTTCGACACAGTTTTTTCGCGTGTCTCTTGTAGCCGTATAAATGAGTAGTCAGGATTGGCTTAAAGTAACTCGAGTTCCTCAAGTAGTGGCTGGTATTTCTTCTTTCTATCAAACCGTTTCATTAGGACGTGACGAGCGTCAGTTAGCCAAGTAGGAATGGTATTTCCGTTGGGCGATCGGCGCTTATGCATAAACATGCGTTCATGAAGAGTGCAGTTTGTTGCAGTACAAAGTAGTGATCTGATGGAGTGTAGAGCCACTAGCAAGTATTGTTCCCACTACTCTATCAGCGCATTGTGAGTGCCCCAGGCCAGCTGCACAGTCCTCCAGATGGTACCGATGTATTTTTCACATTGCTCATTTCCCTGTGAGTTGTAAGCAGTGGTGCGACTTGTAGCGATTTCTTTGGAATGGAGAAACTCCCTCACTTCTGTAGAAAGAAACTGCGTGCCTCTGTCTGAATGTATGTATGAGGGCATTCCAAAAATCGTGAATATGTTATTCAGGTGCTTGATAACATTCTTCGCGCTTATGTCGTTGCATGGGAAGGCGAATGGGAATCTTGAGTATTCGTCAATAACCGTAAGAATGGAACGGTTATTCTTGTTTGATGGGACGGGCCCCTTGTAGTCGATGCTTAATCTTTCTGGCTGACGTTGCTTTTACAAGTTTGGGTGAAGGGTCAGCATTTTTAAAATATCTACGCTTGATTTTAGCGCATAATTGGCAACTGCTAGTCATTTTCTTAACTTCCTCAAGGGAATAGCGTAAATTTTTAGTCTTTAACCAATGAAACATTCTAGTTATACCGGGGTGACAAGGCTTCATGAAGCGATTGAAGTTTCGATGCTCCTGTCGTTGTAGTGCAACCACATATTCGTGACAGGGCGTCAGCTGTTCGATTATCCTTCCCGGGTCTGTACACAATGTCATATTTATACGAAGCCAGATCTAGTCTCCATCTCTGGATCTTTCCATTCTTGATCTTACTTGCGTGCTTATTATTAAACATAAATGATACGGACTTTTGGTCGGTAATGACTGTAAAAGGTTTTCCGATCAAATAATGTCGCCATTTCTTGAGTGATTCAACTATGGCGTACGCCTCTTTCTACACAACAGAGTGTTGAGCTCACTAGCACTTAATGTCTTCGAAAAGAAAGCTACAGGTCTCGAGTTTTGACATAAAGTAGCTGCGATCGAATGCTCGGAAGCGTTAGTCTCAACCGTAAAGGGCTTACTTTTGCCGATAGCTTGCACGGAGGAGGATGCTATAGTGGATTTCAATTTTTGGAGTCTGTCACTATCAGGTTTTATCATGTGATTGGGTCCGATTGTATACCCAACTAAGTTTATGATCTGGGCTGCTATTTTCTAACTCCTGCGAAAATTTTCGTATACGAATGCTCGTATACGGATTTTTTTCGTATGGCAAGAGCTTTTGGTATTTTGGAAGCTATGCGAAAAGCAATTCGTCTCGCACAGCTGTCTTCGCATGACTTAAGCCGGCAACGCTGTGTAAATGCATTTCTACCACAACACCAACAAGAAAGCGACTAGATTAGCTAGATTATTTATATCAAATTTATCTTTTTGTTAGGTTAATACTTCTAATTATAATCTACGAGTTTGTTTTTTTCTTAAAGAGTTGTTGTATAGGTATAAAGTATTTGCTGTCAGTCAGTCTGCAAAAATATTGTAATAACCATGAATGAAAAAAAAGAACGGGAAATATATCATCCAGTCAAAAGACGGAATTAATAAATTTTATGGAAAAAAATCCACAACTCCGGTCGTCTGCAAAATTTACAGAAACATTTACCTTTATAAGAGTTCACAGATGCTTTTCTAGCAACAGTCAACCCATACGATCTTGTAGGAGCATCCATATAAGGTTCCACTAGATTTATTAGGGCCTGTGTTAACTCTTTTGTCAACCGATAGTGCTTAATAAATTCAATGTCACAAAGTTCTTCAAAAGGATTTCTTAATTGTTGGAGTCGTCTTCTCCTTGGCCTATTTCCTAAAATTTCAGCTTCTTCCAACGCTGCTAAGCCCGCTAAATTAATCATGTTATTAAACATTTTTATCTTTAATAACCTTCCTATCTAACGAATCAGATGCAATTAGTATATACGAATTCATTAATTCGCACCCCTTTGACCATGCGATGTATTTCCGCACAGAAAACTCGCATATGGATATTTTTCGATTGCTCGAAAATACGGTTTGTTTAATCTCATACGAAAACAGCATAATTCCGTATACGGAAGTCATTCGCAAGAGTTAGAAAATAGCAGCCCTGTAGGTTAAATTTGCTTTTCTTTTCGTTTAGCGTTAATTTATATTTAGCAGCTGTTTTTAAGAATCTTGTCAGATTTTCATTGTGTTCTTCTCGAGTTTTACCGCAAATGGTGATATCGTCGAGGTGAGCATAGGTCCCTCTGAGATCTTCCTTACGAATAAGCCAGTCGATGGTCCTTTGAAAACTGGCTACTCCATTTGTTACACCAATCGGGATCCGCCGAAATTGATAAAGATTACCAGCTGCCTTAAACGCGGTGAATTTCTTCTCGAGCAGAAGGATGGGCACCTGATGGAACGCACTTTGTAGGTCGATTGTAGCGAACACGGTGTATTGAGATACCTTAGCTACAGCTTCTTCTATGTTAGGTAGCGGGTAAGCATCGAGCTGCGTGTACCTATTGAAAGTTTGTGAATGAATAATCACTTTTAATTATTAATACCAGGACCCGCCATGGGGATTGGCTCTGTTCGATGATGCCTTCTTCTAGCATCTTTTGGACCTCATACCGGATGAAAACTTGATCTTCAGAACTATGTCTTTGCGATTTTATGGCAATTGGTTTGCAGTCTGAATTTACGCTCAAAAACAAAGGGGTTGCTGGTACTGTAGCCTCTGTAACGCTGCATACTTTGAAAACCTCTCTTCGCCCACCAAACTCCAGTTCAAGACTTGAATGGTTCGCTAAGACGTCATGACCGATAATCAAATCAAATCTCGTGCTGGGCAGTTTTTACGTCCTCCAGACTGCATTGACCCATCTTCGTCCTGAAGAGCTGCTGACAGGATTAGAGGGTAGCAGCAGCGGTAGGATCTTCATTGAGTGGGGCAATGCGCTTACTGTTGGGTTAACAGTTCTGTGAGTTGACATCTGCCATTTCCATAGAACGTGCTATGTTCAACATTTATTCTATGGCACTGTTGTAATCAGGACATTCACTTACATAGGCGTAAACTTTTGGTGTGATGTGATTCACTAACAGTTGGAGTTAAGTTGCTGATCAAAGATGTGCTGGAGCTAAAAAGTTGAGGAACGTCTTCTTCCAGTGATCCCATTCTTTGGCTGTCGACTTTACTGCAGGGTCTCTATCGAATCTCTCGGGTCTCGAATATTTTTCCATATTATTGAATAAATTGAGATAGATACGATTTACATCAGAGACAATTTGTAGATTGTATCAAGCTAACTAGAATCCTCGACAAACCTGTACCGGAGGAGACATTGAAATCAAGGGAAAAAATATTGAAAATACTTATTTTTTCAATTTTCACGCATTTTACTGCAAAAATGAGACGGTTTCAACCTTTATAAAGGAGGTCCTTTGAAGAAAAAATATGGATAAATTCAAAACATGAGTAAATTTGTAGATGTTATCTTATCCTCGACAAACTTGGACTAGAATAAAAAAAGAACACTACCAGTTCTTTGAAATAAAGAACAAACTATTAAAAGTGCCTAATTTCTTTAATTTCCTCGGTTTCACCGCAAAAATTGGGCTATCCTTCGCAGGAATTAAAAGTGCATCAGGAATATATTTTCTGTTATATTTCAGATTGTCTCTCGATGGAGTGTGTTTGTGTATTTCTTTTTGAAGAATGAAGGAGAAGAATTTTGTTGAAAAGTACAACAATTATTAAAAATAATATTGAAGAACTGAACAACTGTACAAATACGGAGGCATGGATTTCATCAAGTAATGGCAAAATAAACAAACCGATCGTGTAATTGAGTCCCGTAACCGGAAGCGGCACTCCAGGCAAACGGAAATACCACAACATCCATTCTCCGGAGTCAAACAATAAGTGTATATATACTATATAGAGAGAGAGATAGCATTGAGACAGAGCGACACGATGATGTCGGGTCGCTTTCTTGGGACTCTCGCCTCAAAGATAAAGGTTAGTATAATCCTAAAAATGGATTATTGAACTAAAGTTAAATGCTTTTATCATCTTATACCGAGCGGTTTTAAATTCAGTTAGATGAAATTCACAAAAGTGCCTTTTTTGTATCCCAAATTGAGTTATTAAAAAAAACGTGGCTTTCAAAGAAGTATATTTTAAAAACAAATTTTTGTAGAATCGAATATTGTTTTACTTATACTCTTTCTACAACTCCGTTTATATCATAATATCCTTGATAATAATCTTAGATAATATGCCAAAGAATATGATTTATAAATGGAATGCATTTTTTCATTTTTACTAAACAAAAAAAATCAAAAAGACTGAAAACAAACATATCTTGAGGTCTGGCCCCAGTTCTTTGACGTTTCTCGTCAATTTTTTGCATCTCGTGTATCTAATTTTTTTTCCATAGCCCGGTTTGTATCATCAATTCTATTTTTAATTGAAGTAAATAATCTCTTGCAACAACTAATAGCGTTGCGGGAGATCTACGCGAACAATGTCCAGTAGTGACTACCCTCTACATCGGGACATGCTTGAAGACGGTCTTCAAAAGATCCACTTACATCTCCAAACATTTGCACTTTAACCTTTTGGAAAGCTTGCCTTATTCTATCTTTCATATCGTCCGGAGTAGTGACAGGTTCTTTGTATATCTGATCTCTAACATAACTCCCCCAAAACAATGGACTTTAGTTAACTCATTGTGGTGCCCATAGATCTGTTCCTGCTCGTCCAATCCAGCTATCAGAAAAAATATCATTCAATTGATGTGAATGAGCGCATGATGGTGAGTAGGAGCTCCGTCATGTAGAAACCATATCTGTTGACGAAGATATTGTGAATTAAATTTACTGTTTGGACCCTTACTCTGTGGAATCTACTAATATTACTTTTTTAAACTGAAACTAGCTATTCCTAATTGATTCCACTAATTAAAGTGAAAAATCAGCATTCTCCTCCAAAAGTACATTGTTTTTAAAATAATGAATAGCCGACGCACTGTATATTCAACTGAAAACTTCGAAAAAAAAAATTATTTATGTAGGTATGAAAGAGAAAAGTATAAGAGCCAGTATTTTCCGGCTTATACTCTCCAAAAATTGAATAATGATGACGGATGTCTTAAAAAAATAATTGGGTATTTGAATATAGGATATAGGCTATATTCCCAGATCCCGTGTGATCAAATAAAATGTAACGTGTAACCATCGAATGACAAGTTGGATCACTTTTTATTTGTGAAAAGTCTTGGAAGTGGGGAGTTTTCTTTGAGAAACGGAAAAAACCATTTGGTGGTTTTATGAAATACAGCATTTTTCTTCAATTTTGATTGGAGGGTAGGTCGATGAAGGATGTATGTATTTAAATTGGGGTGACATTCAAAGACCTAAAAGATCTATTATGCCCTATTACTTCTTATTATTTCCCTATGAAAGTGTCAGAGACTAGTAGCTCCTTTAGTCCTATTTCCCGGAGGAATTTTAGGTTATCTGTAGGCTTCAACTTCTTCCCTCTTCTATCCAGTAATCTCCTAGGTGTTGTGCCCTAGGATTCTGAATGGCTATGCAACTCGCAAGAATGTGGATGAAGGTTTCTCCTTCCATGCCACAGATTCTTCATTCTACTTCCTCCGCTGTTTTGAGCTTTTTCAGGTGCCCATTCAGGCGACAATGTTCCGTTAGGATCCCTGTTAAAAGTCTTAGTGCACTTTGGCTTATGCATTAAAGAATCTTTGAGTCTCTAAGCCCTACTAGCTCTTTCCAATGGTTAGATCTTCTATTTTTTGAAGCTTGCTTCTTATTGCACGACATAGGATTATTGAGAAGGCTAGTCAAAAATTGGAAAAATGTTCAACAATTGTCAAAAACTGTCAAAATATTGAAAAAATGGTTAATAATTGTCAAATATTTTCAAAAATTGTCAAAAATTTGGAAAAATAGTCGATAATGGTCAAAAATTGTCAAAAACTGTCAAAAATGGTCAATATTCAAATTTTTTTGAAAAATGGTTAAAATTTTTGAGAAATTATCAATAATTGTCAAAGACGGTCAATAATTGTCAAAAACTGTCAAAAATTGTTAAAATTTCGAAAAATAGTCAAAAATTGTTAAAATTTTGAAAAATGTTCAAAAATTGTTGAATATTCAAAAAAATGGTCAATGATTGTCAAAATTTTTGAAAAATTGTCAAAAATGGTCAATAATTGTTAAAATTTTGAAAAATGATAAAAGATTGTCAAAATTTTGAAAAAATGGTCAATAAATTATGAAATAACGTACTGGGCCTAATGTAATTCCCAACATCGCATTCTATTGCGCGTATTTTCATTGATGGTTTTCCCAACCTCGCATTCTATTGTGCATAAGAAGCAAGCTTCTGTCGGCGACCGCTCACCTTTTTTTTCGGCTTCGCCTATTTCTTTCAATATTACATTGGATCTGATACCGCAAAAGGGTTCCGACCCTTCAGTCCCCCTCTTTGCTAGTTAATCTGCTATTTCATTTTCTTCTATTCCTGTCCTGGACACCACAGTAAGGTGACTATATTGTTCTCGCCTAGTTTATTGCCTAGGCATGAAGGATATATAGTCAGGAAAATAGGTTTAGAGCTTTTATCTGATTTTACTGTAAATATAGTTACAAAACATACGTGTTTTATTATTTCCGTTTCAAACTGTCAGTGGTTGGGGACATGTATTTTCACCAAAAATAAATTATTCAATCACTTGTCGATTTCACCAAATTACATATGATAAAATGAGTTTTATGAACTTCTTTGGCGAAATCACAAACATCCCAACGGTTGTCGAAATAGGCAATCCAGATCACGTGACCTAATATGGCCGTCCAGGGCAAACAATTTGAACAGCTGGTCAGTTTTGTGTTGTCTATTTAATGGTGACCAGTGTTTTCTCGTCGATTTTATTCTCTGAACAAGAAGTGTAAACTGACATATTATCTGAGGCCAACATAAGCAATGTCAAAGTTTATTTATTAATTTTGCTCTTGTGCTCTTGGTTATACCGTTTATGTGAAGAGTCCAGTAGCCATTATCAGGCTCAACAGTCTTTTCACTAGGTCCTTCTTGGAGAAATCCTCCTTTGGAAACTATAGTCCTAGAAGTCTATATCTCCAATGAGACAGTGCTTCACATTCGAAGATAATGTGAGAGGCGGTTTCCTTCACTTCCATGCACAACCGGCATATGGGTTTCTCCTTATAAATGCCAATTGTATGCATGTGCTTCTTTAGGGTTCAGTGACCGGTGAGTAATCCAGTCACTTCCTTATCTGGTCCCTGCTTAGGTTTAGTATTTCGTTAGTAAGCGACTCCGAGGGTTTTTTGACCAAGAGTTTGCTGTGTTCCTGTTTTGGCACGTGTCTCCAGTACGCCTGATGTTTAGTTTGAATCCACCGAGATGTACAACCACGTGCGGCAGATTTTGATATTCCAGATTATACACACTTCACCTGTGGGGCCAGATACACACTTCACCTGTGGGGCCAGATACACACTTCGGGACATTTGGAGTCTACCTGGTGGATAGATAATGATGTCTTCTGCAGTTTGCTGCTACTTTTCAACAACTTCTTGAAGAAGACCACATTGAGGGTAACCCGGTATCGGGGGTTTTTCTGAGTTATTTACTTATTTTTATTTCAGGCTTTACGCCAACATGTATTTACATTAGCTAGGTAGTTCCTACTGATTTATTTTATTATGCAATTGTAATGGTGGAATTTAAAATTTTGCGGTGAATTTTCAGAATTTAATTTTTCATAATTTTATCCACTTGTGCATGCGTCTCTGCCTTGGTACCAACCACTTGTCTATGGTGTCGCCTTGTATGGAATTTATTTTATAAACTGTACGCTACTTTTCAGGTTCGTTTATAGAACATATAATTAATACGTTCTTATTTACTGGTTCACTTGAACAGCCATATTAATTTCACGCTAAGTAGGTCAAATTAACTGGTATAGTTTGGAATTTTAGTGTTAATAGTTTGACTATTGGTGTGAAACAGATGTTCACACTATTTTTTTCTTTTTTTTAAAGTGGGGGGGGGGGGGTTTACTAGGGTTTTCAGTAGTAGTAGTAGTATTAATTGTAAAACACCCCTTAAGTGTATTAAATGTTTTTTTATTTTAGTTAGTATAAGGAACATAAGATGAGGTTTGCCTTTGCCCACACAAGTTGTCTACTATTTTGTCCGGAAGATCAATAAGAGGGATCCACCCCTACCTCCGTTCTGAGCGACGTCGAAGGCCTAAGGTTGTCACCGGAGCAACCGAAACTTATGTAACCGAGTAGACAAATTAATTTATAATCTTGCACTTTTTTTTAATTATTTAAATTTTATAACTTAATTCTTAGTTGGGCTTGAGCTCAATTTTTAAGGTTACAACTTCATCCGCGTGAATAATAGCCATCATTCTAGACTCGTTGAAGAATATACTATTCCAAATTAGGCAACAAGAAGAAATACTATCACCAGACTCTTGAAAAATGTTATTCAATAGTACACAGACGGCTCAAAGGCGAGGGAAGAAACTGGGATGAGAGTGTACGGGCTCTGGAATCCTGGAAAAATCCCAACTATCTTTCAAGCGGAAATTCAGGCCATAAGAAAGTGTGCCCAGTTCAATATTGATAAAGGATATGGAAGGCAAAGGATTATAATAGTGTCGGATAGTCAAGCAGCCATTAAAGCACTGAGCTTTTGTGTAATCTGTTCCAAAATGGTGTGGGAATTCCTGGGCAAACTCAGGACACACTGGAGTAGAAGGAAATGAAATAGCAGATGAACTAGCAAAGAGGGGGACTGAAACACCCTTTTGGGGGCAGGAATCTTTTTGCGATATCAGCTCCAATGTAAGATTGGAAGAAACAGGCAAAGCCGAAAAAAAGAGAAGATCTGACCATTGGAAAGATCTAGTAGGACTTAGGCAATCAAAGATTCTTCTGGTTGATTACAACCTGTTGAGATCAAATGAATGCATATGTCAAAGTAAAACAGCATTCAGCGTTTTAACAGGTATCCTAATGGGACATTGTTCCCTGAAAGAGCTTAGAATAGTGGAGGGAGAAGAATGTTGATTCTGTGATAGGGAAGTAGAAACCTCCATCCTTATATTTGCGAATTGCACAGCAATTCAGAATCCTAGGATTACGATGTTCCTAAATCTAGTAACTTTTTGTTTCATACATTTTATTTGTAAATAAAAGAGTAAGAAAAAAAGGCTTTGTGGCATTTCTTTTACTCTACGGAAAATTTTGTCCTAAAAAATTGTTGATTATTCAATGGTTAGCCGACAACCGGAACATGTTACTTTTAAAAAATTGAATAGATGAGGCTTTTACTTGATGAAGATCCATACTAAACGATGAAATAAAACAGTTATACGTATTATTATAAGTATACGATCTGAAAGTTTGGGAATTATTCCAAGCATCTTTCAAGTGGAAATAAACGCCATAGGAAAGTTCAATATTGATCAAAGCGATATGTTCCTATGTTTTTTAAAAAATAGAAGTCTTAAAAACCTCAATGAATAAGTCAAGAACACATTGGGATAGAAATATACTTCGGCTCACCCTTTTACTCTCCTTTAACATGACTCTTTACTTTAAGAATTAATATTTTAAACTGATTATATAACGTAATTACAAAACTATTTAATCTCTCTTTCTCTTTAGCATTCGACTGTAAATACTTTCCTTTAAAATATATATCACGGATATAAAGTACCAACAAAAACGAACATTCATTGTCTAACATCACGATCTCTAATTTCCCGGTAAGAACACTTCACAAAGCGCAACTAACTTTGTTAATTACCAGATTGCTCTTTGGGCTTCCTGTAAACACTGTCAGAAAGCTTAGTTATATAAGCCTGGCGTAAGTTATACATCTTACAGGATTGGCTTCGTTCCTTAACGCTCCTAATTGGGATAAAACGTTTAAAATTTTTTTTCTACAAACGTCAAAAAATGACAAGGTTTGCGCATTGACAACAATATGCGAAGTGTCACTTTTTTTCGGATTCTTACGTTACCATGACACCGTGCGCCCGTCGCACACTGCATGTAAATTAATTAAGACTTTTGTATTTCAATCTTTGAAAAAAATTATTCCATAGTAACAGTGAAAATTTAATTAGGAAAGACACTTTGAGCCAGCTCAACACTATTTTCTATAATAAATTAGGCATTTTACTTATTTATAATATTTTTAAAAGATAGATTTTGTCGTTTGTAGAAAAAATATTGTTTGCATCTCGTGCGCGAACTACTTTGGTGGTCTCGAGTAATTTTTTAGCTCGGCTTCGCCTCGTTAAAAAATTCAATTATCGATCACCAAAGTAGCATTTCGCGCACTAGATACAAAAATAAGTATTTTTTTTTATTTTTTCATTTAAACTAAATATGAAAACGTCATATTTTGACGTATGCAAAAAAGAATCTTTCTTTGAACGTAAAAATGTCATTGTAACAATAT
Source organism: Lochmaea crataegi (assembly GCA_947563755.1). NCBI lineage: Eukaryota > Metazoa > Arthropoda > Insecta > Coleoptera > Chrysomelidae > Lochmaea > Lochmaea crataegi. The sequence goes on along the minus strand of OX387433.1, from coordinate 39,671,687 downwards.
TTGTTCGAGCATCAATCGTTAGAAGATGAAAACTAGTCACGTTTCTATTGAGATACGTCGGATTTTCTATAGTTTATTCATAAATGCGGCAGAGTAATGAATTTTCGTGACCCTTGCAAAACCAATACACGATGAACCATCCAAGTAATATCAAAATATTATAGTAAACATTATTTAATTTTCTATTTCTGTGTCGAGCAGGTAGCTTCTCCCCGTATGAGGACGAGTTTAGGGTCGTCCCTCATATTAAGTACGCTTATGGAATTTGGCCAATTAACTGATTTACTGTCACAAAAAGTGGATTCAAAACTATCAAAAAAGAAAATTACTTGTTAGTAGGCTTTTCAGGAATAGAAAATTTATTTCTACCTCTGAAAATTGCGGCTAACAAACTGTTAAATTGACAACTCCAAAAGAGCTAAATTGTACAAGGGAGAAATTGTCAGAAAACTGTCAGAGTCCCAATGAAATTGACTGTACAGGAGAATGATTGCATTTGAAACGTCCTAAAAAGATATTTCTTCTTTGCAGGCTCTATAGAAAGAGAAATTTTGTTTTCTTGTCAAAATATCCATTAATGAATTGCCAAAATGACAATTCTGAATTAGTTTAAGTGTTCACAAGAATTGAACTTGAAAACTCCAATAAAATGCTTCTTGTTTGCAGGCTGGTGAGAAAAAGGAAATCTGATTGTTCTTGTTAAAATTACCGTTAACAAACTGTCTAAGTGACAATTCTAAATACGCTGAAGTGAACTAGAGTGAATTGTCACAAAAGGTGGACTCAAAACGATCAAAAAAGGAAATTACTTGGTAGTAGGCTTTTCAGGAACAGAAAATTTGTTTCTACCTCTCAAAATTACGGCTAACAAACTGTTAAAATGACAACTCTAAATGAGCTAAATTGTACAAGGAAGGAATTGTCAGAAAACTGTCAAAATCCCAATGAAATTAACTGTACAGGAAAATAATTGAATTTGAAACGTCAAAAAAGATGTTTCTTCTTGGCAGGCTGTATAGAAAAGGAAATTTTGTTTTTTTGTTGAAATATCCAATAATAATCTGTCAAAATGAAAATTCTGAATGAGCTTAAGTGTTCACAAGAAGAATTAAACTTAAAACCTCTAAAAAATGCTTCTTGTCGGCAGGCTGTAGAGAAAAAGGAAATCTGATTGTTCTTGTTAAAATTACCGTTAACAAACTGTCTAAATGACAATTCTAAATACGCTGAAGTGTACTAGAGTGAATTGTGACAAAAAGTTGACTCAAAACGATCAAAAAAGGAAATTACTTGTTAGTAGGCTTTTCAGGAATAGAAAATTTATTTCTATCTCTGAAAATTGCGGCTAACAAACTGTTAAAATGACAACTCTAAATGAGCTAAATTGTACAAGGGAGGAATTGTCAGAAAACTGTCAAAATCCCAATGAAATTAACTGCACAGGAGAATAATTGAATTTGAAACGTCTAAAAAAGATGCTTCTTCTTGTCAGGCTGTATAGGAAAAGAAAATTTGTTTTTTTGTCGAAATATCCAATAATAAACTGTCAAAATGACAATTCTGAATGAGTTTAAGTGTTCACAAGAATAATTGGACTTAAAACCTCCAAAAAAATGCTTCGTGTCGGCAGGCAGTTGAGAAAAAGGAAATCTGATTCTTTTTGTCAAAATCACCGTTAACAAACTGTCTAAATGACAATTCTAAATATGTTGAAGTGTACTAGAGTGAATTATCACAAAAAGTGGTGTCAAAACGATCAAAAAAGGAAATTATTGTTAATAGGCGTTTCAGGAATAGAAAATTTATTCCTACATCTCAAAATTACGGCTAACAAACTGTTAATATGACACCTCCAATTGAGTTAAATTCTACGAGGAAGGAATTGTCAGAAAACTGTCAAAATCCCAATGAAATTAACTGTACAGGAGATTAATTGGATTTGAAACGCCAAAAAAAAGATATTTCTTCTTGGGAGGCTCTATAGAAAGAGAAATTTTGTTTGTTTGTCGAAATACCTTTAATAAACTGTCAAAATGACAATTTTGAATGAGCTTAAGTATTCACAAAAAGAATTTGATTTAAAACTTCCAAAAAAAATGCATCTTGTTGGCAGGCTGTTGAGAAAAAGGAAATCTGATTCTTCTTGTCAAAATTACCGTTAACAAACTGTCTAAATGACAATTCTAAATACGTTGAAGTGTACTAGAGTGAATGTCACAAAAAGTGGACCCATAAGGATCAAAAAAGGAAATTACTTGTAGTAGGCTTTTCAGGAATAGAAAATTTGTTTCTGCCTCTTAAAATTACGGCTAACAAACTGTTAAAATCACAACTCCAAATGAGCTGAATTTTACAAGGAAGGAATTGTCAGAAAACTGTCAAAATCCCAATGAAATTAACTGTACAGGAGCATAATTGAATTTGAAACGTCAAAAAAAGATGTTTCTTCTTGGCCGATCTATAGAAAAAATAATTTTTTTGTCGAAATATCCAATAATAAACTGTCAATATGACAATTCTGAATGAGCTTAAGTGTTCACAAGAAGAATTAAACTTAAAACCTCTAAAAAATGCTTCTTGTTGGCAGGCTGTTGAGAAAAAGGAAATCTGATTCTTCTTGTCAACATTACCGTTAACAAACTGTCTAAATGACAATTCCAAATACGTTGAAGTGTACTATAGAGTGAATTGTCACAAAAAGTGGACTCAAAACGATCAAAAAAGGAAATTACTTGGTAGTAGGCTTTTCAGGAATAGAAAATTTGTTTCTACCTTGAAAATTACGGCTAACAAACTGTTAAAATGACAACTCCAAAATAGCTGAATTGTACAAGAGAGGAATTGTCAAAAAACGGTCAAAATCCCAATGAAATTAACTGTACAGGAGAATAATTGGATTTGAAACGTCCTAAAAAAGATGTTTCTTCTTGGCAGGCTCTATAAAAAGAGTAATTTAGTTTTTTTGTCAAAATGTCCATAAATAAACTGTCAAAATGACAATTCTGAATTAGCTTAAGTGTTCACAAGAAGAATTGAACTTGAAATCTCCAAAAAATGCTTCTTGTTGACAGGCTGTTGAGAAAAGGGAAATCTGATTCTTCTTGTCAAAATTACCGTTAACAATCTGTCTAAATGAAAATTCTAAAATTGCTGAAGTGTACTAGAGTGAATTGTCACAAAAAGTGGACTCAAAACGATTAAAAAAGGAAATTACTTGTTAGTAGGCTTTTCAGGAATAGAAAATTATTTTCCAGCTCTCATAATTACGGCTAACAAACTGTTAAAATGACAACTCTAAGTGAGCTAAATTCCAATTAAATTAGTTGTACAGGAGAATAATTGGATTTGAAACGTCCAAAAAAGATGTTTCTTCTTGGCAGGCTCAAATCATTCAACTCAATGGGAGGCAAGAAGACAAGAGACAAGAAGTCAAGTGTTTAGGTTTAACTCTAGAAAGATTGTTTTTTCGTCGAAATATCCAATAATGAACTGTCAAAATGACAATTCTGAATGAGCTTAAGTGTTCACAAGAAGAATTAAACTTGAAACCTGTAAAAAATGGTTCTTGTTGGCAGGCTGTTGAGAGAAGGGAAATCTGATTCTTCTTGTCAAAATTACCGTTAACAAACTATCTAAATGACAATTCTGAATACGCTGAAGTGTACTAGAGTGAATTGTCACAAAAAGTGGACTTAAAAAAGGATATTACTTGTTAGTAGGCTTTTCAGGAATAAAAAATGTGTTTCTACCTCTCATAGTTACGGCTAACAAGCTGTTAAAATGACAACTCCAAATGAGCTAAATTGTACAAGGGAGAAATTGTCAGAAAACTGTCAAAATCCTAATAAAATTAACTGTACAGGAAATTAATTGGATTTGAAACGTCCAAAAAAGATGTTTGTTCTTGGCAGGCTCTATAGAAAGAGAAAATTTATTTTTTCTACGACCGTGTGTTTTAACCCATTTTCCCTCACGCATTTTAGTTTTGAAAGTGTCACTTTCCCGCACTAGTGCGGGAAAGTAAAATTATGCAAATTTTGACCTTATTCAAATAAAATTATTTCATCTACAAATTACTTTAAACCGTTGCCGTCACCGTCATCGTCATCTTTATGCGACCTGCAACCGATGCCATCCTCATCGACGTCATCTACTTACCAGTTAACACCAAATAACTCCACTGGACCGGCAATTTTAAGTAATTTACAGAATGCAACAAATTGTGTTTTTAATATTAATATTTATAATAACTAGTAGTTTTTAGTTGAAGTTTTGTATAGGTATGTTAAAATAAAATAATTTTTGAAAAATCGGTTGGTATACTTTTTTGTATATTCGGTCGTAGAAAAAATAATGTTCCGAACTCATGCGTAAAGTGTCTTTCCCGCCCTTGACCGCTTGCCCGAACTCCGCTCCGCGTCGTTCGGGTCAACTGCGTGCGGGAAAGTATCAATTTCCGCACTTGTTAGGAAAATAACTATTTTTGTCGAAATATCCATTAATAAACTGTCAAAATGAAAATTCTAAATTAGCTCAAGTGTGCACAAGAAGAATTGAACTTAAAACCCCCAAAAAAAAATGCTTCTTGTTGGCAGGCTGTTGAGAAAAAGGAAATCTGATTTTTCTTGTCAAAATTACCTTTAACAAACTGTCTAAATGACAATTCTAAAGTTTACAGGAGGGAAATTGTCACGAAAATTATGTTTGAAATTTTCAAAAAATATTTTGATTATTGGCAGGTTCCTTTGAAAAATAAAATCTCCGTCCTGTCAAAACTAAAGTCAACAAACTGTCAAACTCAATTCTATTTGAATTTAACACTACATAAATGGAATTGTATTTTGAGCCGTTGCACCCCTGACTTGTATCGTTTCATAGTAAACCGCTATGTCTTTGATGGATACATAATGAAATTTACATAACAATATTATTATGAATATTAGTAGATATCAGATGTAAATTGTATTAAGATCATATTAACACAATTGGCTCCTGGAGTTTGAGTATTTTACGTTAATTATTATAAAAGTAATGACAAAATTGTCCAAGGACTTTGGATGATTGCTAAAGTTTCTTCATTCAAATCCTTTTTTCTAGAGTCTTCTTTATCTTCGTATTTGTAAAAACATTTCCAACTGCAGATTTGAGAATGTATTATTTATTTAAAATCCCTTCAACTAAAATTCCCAATTTTACACAAGTACTTACAAAATCATCCTTTTTTTTTACTGAACTAACTCCACTTTTTTCCAATCTCATGCCTGACTCCTGATTGATAAAAATATCCAAAGCGCTTTGATTGAGATTATTATGACATTAAATGTAGAGCATGAAAGTTTTTGTTGATTTCCCAAAGGAATTCGGTTGTTTATAACAAAAACAACACGCACTTTGATATCGACTCCTTTTGTCCTGTCTCCCTTCTTGATAAAAGCCGAAACGTCGAGTCATAAACACTCAGTTTTCTGAAATGAAAAACAAAAACAAATCTATTCATTGTGTTCTGGTTTTTCGGCAAATTCCATCTTTTGGTCTTCAAAAAAAAATATTGTGAGTCAAGACGGGTTGTTTTTAGTTGGAATTCTGCTTTAATAGTTTTTGAGAACATCTGATATGTTTTGTATCCAATTAAAATAAACTATATAATTTTGTGAAATGAAGTTAAAATATTGATCCTGATCTTTTTTAAACTCCATCTTTAGGTCCTAAACTAAAATAAAAAATATTGGAAACTTTTAGTTGATATTCTGCTACCATAGCTTTATTTTCGAGGACGTCTGGTATATTTTATATACAAATAGTCTATACTTCAAAATTTTGTGAAATGAACTTGAAATATTGATCCTGATCCTTGGCAACTTCCTGCTAAATGATAAAATAAAAATATATATTTTGTATCCAATTGAACTTCCAATAAAAAGAAGACAAAACTTTTTCGATACAGTAAGAAAAATCCGAGCCTATACCTATTAGGTAACGAGTCAATTTTAGCTGAAAAAGAAGATGTCAAAAAGCCTCCTCTCCGATGTCTTATATTTCAGCAAGAAAAAAGTTCAAATACATCTGTAATTTCCACTTTAATTTCCTTTAGGTTTTAAGCGAACTAAAAGAAGAAAAAAACGGAAACCCGAACTGAACGGAGTAACCGGAGACATTCCTTTGTAATTCATGGGATTTCCCAGTTTATTTGTCATTCATTTCGCCATTCTTTTCGTGTTTACTTTCTTCTCTGGAGGTTTCTCAACCTCGTCTATTGTTTTTTGTGTAAGGTAACGCTAACGTAAATAACTTCCAACTCTAAACCCAATTTAACTTCTATTCGCATCACTTTTAATTGAAATTTCACAAAAAATACTGCTCGATCTTTTATACTGTAAATTTTTATAATAGAATACAAAAAAGATGTTTACGAACAAAAATGTTTACCTAAATCTTTTTCCACACCCTTTTTTATGTAATTGGACCGAATTCCGTTGTCGTTTGGTTCCAATTTGGTGCTCAATCAATTTTCCAGGTTTTTTTGGTAGAATATGAATAGTCTCCAATGACCCATTCCAGAATCTGGCATGGTTAATGGTTTCCAAACAATAATAAACATTTTTTGACCTCTAGTAACTCAACCAGCTTCTAATTCTAGTCCGGGAAAGTTAGGACACAAACATCAAATATGGAATATTATGTCCCTCACCGAAAACATATCGACCCCCAATCATTTTCCCAAATTCTCGAATAAATTCCCCTGGAGCTTACAACGCAGCTTGCAAGCAATTTTGCTCGCACTAAAAACTTGTAGACATCAATATTGTAGGAAACAAACATTGTAGGAAAGAAAACATTGTGTGCGTCAGCTCCGACGCACGACTGGAGTTTACCCCAATAATATTATTATATAATTTACAATATTTTTGAACTATTTATTTATTTTTTGCTTCTTAGTATGACACGGATTAATAGGAACTATATTGAAGCTCATTCATATGCAAATGTCACAATATAACAAATTAAAAAAAATATCACCGTGTCCAGGATTCGAACCTTTTGCCTACAATTCATAGTTTTCGCAGCCAAACCTCGATACCACTCGGCTACGAAGACATAAAAAGTGCGCAAAGTACGTTGAGCAAAGAAACGTAACGTTTTTTTATTCGAGTAAAGATGGGAAGCTCATGTTCGAATGGATCGTATCCAGGACCCAAACAGTGTTGGACTTATCCCCAAGGAGATGCCTACGAACCAAACCCACCTCAAACTCGCCGTTACACCTGCCTCGTAATCGCTACCCTAGCATAGTTAGAGACGGGCGGCGGTCCCTCGCACACTCTCCGCTCACACCGTAGTCTTCTCCCTACCTATCACTCCTACCTCATGCAATATAGAGTCCTTCTCTTTTCCCAAATCATGCTCTCAACTACGCCACTCCATCCATACCTTCTCCTCCCTCAACATTATCTCCACCATGTTCTCTCAAATCACCGCCTCCGCTAATTTCCTCTTCAACTTCTTCAGACCTTCCTCGTTCCTCCAGCATCTTAACACATGCCCCACATCATCCTTCACTTCACACCTCTCGCACACTCGCACAGTCTCTCTTTTCCCAATCTTGTGAAGGTACCCTTCTCTCGACCCATGTCCAGTGAGCATCAAGAAGTAATTCACCTCCCCGAATTTCCGGTCCATCTCATCTCTCCTACTTCCAATCGCTCATTTTAGCGCACCCCCACACTACTCCCACCTTTCCGCCATTTCCTCCTCCATCCATTTCTGTACTTCCTCTCTGGTCGCACCCCTCCAGCGTTTGTTATTGACTCTAGCCATCACTTCCAATGGGTAGGACCTTGACAGCTGCTACCAGTCCAACCACTGTCCTGTATCCCACTCTGCAGGTGTGCATGCCAGGAGTGGCCTAACCCTCGCATTCACCTCCGCTCTTTCACCCCACACCTCCTCATCGTACAGCATATTCTGGTCTACCGTCCTACCAATTACCTTCCTCTTCCACTCTCCCAGATCTTTCACATTACATATGAATCTCCCCAGCCATGCTGCCCTCACTTTCCCTTTCTCTGCCGCCTTTAACATGTGCGTTCTTAAGGATAATTGAATATCAAACCACACCCATAGGTATTTCAATTCCTCCACACGAATTCTCCTACCCATCACCCCCACTTCACTTCCCTTCACAATGAATGCTTCTTTCAAGACTCACACACTACCACCGATATGGAAAACTGACTCAGTTACTCCCATATTCAAAAAAGGCAACAAACTTGACCCAAACAACAGTCTTGTCCCAATTGTTTGCAAGGTTATGGAATCAATTATATGTGACAAAATGTTTTCTTTTCTTCTTTAACGAAGGACGTTCAACTTTAACAAATATTTTGTTGTGTGTGAATGTTTGGACTAAAGTCTCTGATAACGGTTCACCTACAGACGTTATTTATCTTGATTTTGCCAAGGCTTTTGACCGGGTTCCAACGCATAGATTACTACACAAGATTGAACATTATGGTATCAGAGGAATTTTGTGTGGCGTCAATACTACATTTTCTCAGCTGAAACCTATTTTAAGTGGAGTGCCACAAGGCCTGGGACCATTGCTATTTTTGTTATAAACGGCTGATCTCCCTAAGCATGTAAAAAATAACTGTTCTTTTTACGCTGATGTTGCTAAAATACGCAAATCCTTCAACAAATCACATGTTTCTTCAATTAGACTTAAGAGCAGTGTCTAAATGGTGTTCAGACGGGTTATTACCGCTAAATATAGATAAGAGTGTCTTCCTACATATGGGTAAAAATAATCCGAATCTGTCGTACCACATGAACAATCATGTGTTAATGACTGTATCATCGCAATGTGACCTCGGTGTTATTATAAACAAAGACTTGCCCTGGTCTGAGCATATTATCTCAGTGTGCAAGAAGAGTAACTTTCAAGTATTCTTAATATATAAATATAATATATAATTTTTGAAAAATTAAGGGTTGAAATACTCTTTTTTTAAATCTACTTTCATCGTGTTATAAGGCACAAGATTTCTTTCCTACAATTTTGATGTCCACAATTTTTTGTGTGCGAGAAAAGCTGAAAGAAACATCAGCATAAAAGTCTCCAATTTCGAGTGCTCTTCGTTGTGCATGCACTTTGCGTTGAAAGCTCCAGAATTTACTCGAGAATTTAGGAAAATGATTAGGGGTCTTTATGTTTTCGATTAGGATCACAATAATCCATCTTGGAAAATTTTCATGTTAGTTACCTCACTTCTCGGTACTATTCGCCAACCAACGACATTTTACTAAGCTGTTTGTATATTTTACTCTGATTATTATTATCTATTGTCGTCGTATGAAATTTTTGCGCTACCCTTTAATCTAAATTAGAACGTAACGTAGCTGGAATCGTTTCGGTTAAGACTGGCCTTTTCTTTTCCCCCGACTGCAGTGCGCTTAATCTCTCCAAGCTCCATTTGTCTCAATTTAAGAAACAATGTATTATTTAAAGATGCTACCCCGCCGCCTATTCGCTATTTCAGTTTACTTTTCCGAGAGTGTTAAATGTTCTAAAAGTTTTCGGGGAATGGTCCGCTACACCCCACGTGAAAATTAAGGTCTCGTCCTTTTTGTTCTTTGCATTCATTTCTGTTAAACGAAATTTTGACCGAGATTCCAACAAAAACATACGGTTTGTGGCTTTGAAATCTCTATCAACTGAATCTCTGCGCCTATTTACTACTCCAGTTTCACCTATTGTATTCGTGCAACTTTAAGCTAGTAGCACTCATTTAACGTAGATTATTTGACCATCTTGCTCCCTATAATACTCACTGCCTTTGGTATTGCTGAATATAAAAATTGTACGTGAATACTCACGCCATTTTGCTCAACACTCCACTTAGAGTCCTTGATAATTCCAATTCACAGGAGCAATAATTGTATGACGATTTCCAGGCTATCTTGCTCCTCATAGTACATCGTGTACTATGTGGTATTACAAAGAGTACTGTTTCTCATTTTGTACCACTCCTTGGACCACCACCGTTTTTTCCTTTTTTCCGCTTGAGGGCAACCAATGTTAGGGCGAGGAAGCCCAAATTTGTATTGGAAACCATTGTTCACCGCCAAAATCGACCACAGGTTAGAACAAAGAACAGGTGGTTTGTGAAGTCGTGCACTGCTCCACTTCACGACTTCCACTGATGAGGGAGTTTTGATCAAAATATTGAAGGACTGATTGACTCAATCGTTTGATCAAGCAGATTGATCGTCTAGGGCCTCCCCTAGAAACCAAGGAAACTCTGTAAGAAAACTGTCAAAAAGAAAACAACCGAATTGGACCTAAAATACAGATAACAACCAATGCTGACTGGACCAAACAATGGAAAATTAAGCTTAATGAGCTTAAATCTATTCAAGTAAAGTCTACCAACAAAAGAGTATCAGAACCCTATCCTCTCAATATTAACGGAACAATTGTACCATATTCGATGAATGCCAAATACCTCGACATGACACTTGATTCCAAACGCAGGTGGAAAGAACATGTCAAAAGGAAAATAACCAAATTAGGCCCAAAATACAGACACCACTACTGGCTGATTGGAAGAAACTCCAAGCGATCAATCTACAAGTTATTGATTTATAATGAGATTTTCAGACCGGTGTGGCTTTATCGTATCCAGCTTTGGGGCTGGAGAGGAGTGAACCTCGATAAAACAATCCGTAATCTACGTTGTTAGCTACCGTGACAATGGATGAATGGCTACGCGAAAGTCAGTCAGAAACGGTGCCTCCGGGATACCTGGTGACCTCCCGGAGTAACCAGCCTTACCACCACAAGCGGGGCTCTGTGGTGGTGGACATTCAATTCCCTAGCTACTCGTGGGATGGAATATGGATAAAGGAGAAGTAGAAATAGAACAGGAGGTAATGGATGGAGGAAGGCAAGGAAATGGAATGGAGCGGGTAGAGTGATACTGGAGTGAAGAGAAAGGAGGTATCGACTCTGGAAAACAAGGAACGGAGAGGACACTGAAGGACAAAGGAAGGAAGGAGGTGAAGAATGAGAAGGAAAAAGAGTGGGAGAGTGTAGAGAGATTGAAGGAAATGGTAAGGCAGCTGGAGGAGAGGGTGGAAAGCCTGGAGGAGCAGTAGGCAGTGGCAGAGAGGCGGGTCAAGGAATTGGAGAGGTTGAGGCGAGAGGACGATAGGTAGGAGATAATGCAAACAGGATGGGAGGTTGGGCAAAGAGACTGGGAAGGATGGAAGGATGTTAGAGATAGGGACTGGGATGGTGAAAGGGGGAGAGAATAGAGGTGAGGGTGAGAAATTCAATGATGGGAGATGAAAAGGTAAAGGTAGTATGGGTGTCCAAGGAAGACAGTGGAATGGAGAAAGGGATACAGAGGATGTTTAGGGATAGGTACCCGATATTAGAAGAAAAAGGAGAGAAAATGGAGTGGGTCAAGGAGGTACGCATTACCGAAAGGAAAGGGGTAAGGGTTAATGCGGAGGTGTTGATCTGTCGAATGGAGGGAGATTGTAGGGATGAGAGGAAGGTGTTCGAAATGATGAGCCGACTGTTTGGGTAAATAAGGAGCGGGGACAGCGTTGAGCTCCACAGGATTGAGCAGGTGGTGGAGTTACTGAGGAAGATGGTGGCGTGGGTGAGAGGTGGCGGAGGTAACAATTTGTACAGATGAGGAAAAGCAAACGGAGGGAAGGAATGGAGCGATAATCCTGATTGATATCGAGAAAATAGATCGGGAGGGGTTTGAGAGGATGAAGAAGGGGTTGGGGGAGATTAAAGGTGAGTGGGTGGATAGACTCAGAGTCTCAAGGAATAGGGAGGTGGTTAAAGAGGCAAAGAAGGGGGTTGAGGTGAGGGGAATTCTGGAGGAGGTGGAAAGGGTGGAAGGAAAAAAACCATAAAGATGGTAGGGATAGACCCCTGAATGGAAGATGAAGGGGTGAGATGGGAAATAGAGAAATTGATTGGGAAAGAGACAAATTCGATTAAAGTGGTAAGGGAGAAGAACTGGATGAAAATGACGGTGGTAAGTGCGGAATGGGAAAAAGCGGAAGCCTTAATGGGATAAGAGGAGATTAGATTGGGATGGAACAGGTTAAGTATTATAGAGAGTAGAGAGGATGGCAGATGCTTTGGATGTGGAATAAAGGGGCATAAAGTAGCAGGGTGTAAGGTGAAGAGAGTCAAGGAGAGGAGTAAGTAAAGTATGTAAGAACGAGGATCACATGGCCAGAGACTGTCGACAGGCCTTCCTTTGTAGGGTATGTGGGGAAAGGGGACACAAGCCAGGGGAGATAGAATGTAGTAGGGGAAGGAAGGGAGTAGATAAAGACGATGGAAAATAGGAAGGAAAAAATCGTCCCCTCTGGACCCCTCAGAGGGGACGAGTCTAGTCAAATATGAGGAAGGGGAGAGCAGTGCGCGGGAATAAGAAATGTAGGGGATGGATGAAGTGTGCCGCAGATAAATTTAGGGAAATGCAGGATAGCGCCTGATATATTGGATGAAGTGATTTTTAGGACGGAAGTGGATGTGGTGTGTGTATCTGAGGTAAATGCTAGATATGTGGGAAAGCAGGGATGGGTTATGGATGATACAGTAGAGACAGGAATAAGAGTGGTGGGAGATGGACTGGATGTGGATGAAGTGAGACATGGTGGTATACAGTATACTGTATACAGGTATATGCCCAAATGTCAGCCAGGAAGAATATGGGAGGGGCATGACAGGATTGGAGGGCGATCTAAGGGTGTCAAAAGGGGAAAGGAGGATCATTAGGAGAATGGTGACAGAGGTTTTCGATGCTAAGAATACTGTATGGGAAGGGGGAAAGAATGCGGACAGGAGAGGGAAGATCCAACGGGCTGGCGGTGCTGAATGATGGACTACTGCCCACCTTCGAGACGGGTGACGGTGGTTCGTCATTCATGGTATGTGGAGACGGATATAAGAAAAGGGAGAAAGGAATTATTGCAGAGACGGAGATGGAGGTGGACGAAGGCCGAGACAGAGCGTATTAGGAAGATAGTAAGAAAGGAGATAGAAAGGGGACTTTGACATGAGGTAGATGAATTGTACAATGTGATACAAGGATGTAGAATGTGAGGGAAAGAGGGGGGAGTAGGCGTGAGCGGAAGGCTAATTACTGGTGGAATGAGAAGGTGGAGCTGAGGGAAAGAGGAAGGATGGAGGGAAAAGGGGGTCACAAAAAGAATAAGAAAGAACTGGAGCGTAGGGTGGAGAGGGAGAAAAGAGGGAAGTGGGAAAAATTACTGGGGAACTGGAAAACAATCCTTGGGGAAAGGCGTATGAGATAGCGGTAAAGAGGATGGGTGGAAATAGGAAGGAGGTGCTGGAGGAAGATTGGAAGGAGAAGATTATAGGGCAATTGTTTACAAGGGGAGAAGGAGGAATGGGGGGCAGGATTCGAGAAGACCAGGATACTAGGGGGTAGGGAAAATGAGGGGGATAAGGCCGGTAGAGAAGTGGGAAGGAGAGGGGGAGAGAAATATTAAAGTGAGAAGAGCCCCAGGGATGGATGGCCTCAGGGGTGATATGATGAAGAGGCTGTTGGATGACAATAGGGAATACTTCTGGGAACCATTCAACAGGGTGCTAAGGGAGGAAGAGTTTCCGGAAGGATGGAAGATGGCCAGGGTGATACTGCTGGAGAAGGTTGGTAGAGAGGAGAAGCGGGCTGGGGACTACAGGTTCATCAGCCTGCTGTGTGGTATGTGTAAATTGATGGAGGGGATAATAAAGAATAGGATTGGAATAAACGTTGGAGGGGTGCGACCAGAGAGGAAGTACAGGAATGGATGGAGGGGGAAATGCAAAGAAGGCAAGAGGAGTATGAGGGCGTGCTTAAAGGAGCGATTGGGAATAGGAGAGATTGGGTGGACCGGAAATTCAAAGAGGTGAACTACTTCTTGACACAGGTGTTCACTGGACATGGGAGGAGAGTAGGGAACCTCCACAAGATTGGGAAAAGAGAGACTGGAGTGTGCGAGAGGTAAGAAGTGGAGGATGATGTGGGGCATGTGTTTAGATGCTGGAGGAACAAGGAAGTGATGAAGAAGTTGGAGAGGAAACTAGGGGAGGCGGTGTATTTGGAGAACATGGTGGAGATAATGTTTAGGGGGGGAAGGAATATCCAGCATGGTTAGGGAGAGAGAAGGACTCGATATGGCATGAGAGGTAGGAGTGATAGTTAGGATGGAGACGACGGTGTGAGCGGAGAGTGTGCGAGGGATGTGAAGTATGCTAGAGTAGTGATTCCAAGGCGTGGGTAACGGTGAGTTTGAGGTGGGTTTGGTTGGTAGGTTTCCCTTTGGGGATGAGTCCAACACTGTTTGGGTCTTGGACCCATTCGAACATGAGTTTCCCATCTAGACCCGAAAAAAAAGCTTTGGGGTTGTAATAGCGATTCCAATGTCAAGTGCATCCGAAGATTCCAGAACAAAGTGTTACGAAACATAGTAAATGCCCCCTGGTAAGTTCGTAACTCTGATATTCACAGAGACCTTCGAATACCAATCGTCAAGGAAGATATTAAAAGGTTAGTTGGCAAGCATGAAGCCAGGCTCCATCAACATGTGAATGCAGAAGCTCTTCAGCTGCTGGACAACCAACATCATGTCCGAAGATTGAAAAGAACCAAGCCAATCGATCTTGTGTAGTGTGTTTTGTGTGAAATAGAGTACAGTGCATGAGTGTAGTGTATACTATAGATTAGAAAAATTTGGAAGACATGATTGGATTGACTCTAGATGATAAGTACCTAGTTTTAAGAATAGTTAGAAGCAAATTGATGGTTAGTCTTATAAGACTTATTTTAATTACAGGAAGATACCCAAGGGGTATTTTTTGAAATAAAAAACAATATCATTACAATAGCGGAGTAAAAGAAAATTAAAATACAGGGCGTTGCATTTAAAAAAATGTACGTTTGATCTGGCATGCACGCTGTACAATTGCGACTAATTTTAAAATATGTTCCGTTAGGCTGGCTACAATCCAATTCAAATATCAATTAGGATTTACAAGATATTGGACTTTATCGCACTAATGAATCACCCTGTATATAACAAAAAGAACACTTGATTTTGTCTTTGGGTGATGGAAATATTTATCAAAAATTTCTAAAAATATCAGTAATCCGGATCTGTATCCCTTTGGTTGTTCTAATTACGTTTTGAAATTAGATTTGACTTAAACCATTTGATTTCCATTTCCAATCCCTTTTGACATGAAATATTTCTTGTCGGCAAAAGTTGAATTAGTCTTTTCCTCTGCATCGGTGAACTTTTATGCATACATACTTTCAAATATAAAATGTAATTTTAGTAAGTTTTTCTTGAATTACGTCAAACGCAATTTTCAACTTATTTATTTATAAAAATTTCTGCATGACACGAATGACAGATTTAAAATAGCCAAAAACACCCGGGAACTTTTGCAAGTATGTTGGAGTCTTCATATAAACCCAATAATAAGTTTAAAATGTCTGCTTTGACTCATTTGACTATCATAGTATTCATATCTGGCAACGGAGAATGAAAACAAAAAAGATTAAGGTATGTTTACAATAATTGTGTTTAAATTTCGCTCGTGTTAATCTGTGAAATAAAATAAAATCTTTTGTTTCTCATGAGGTTGAATGTTGAAGGCAAAACAATTTCAATGTTGATATAATTTTTTTCGGTTCTCTGAAGCTCTTTAAAAATTAAACTGGTTCATATTATCCCGTTATACCTACTACTATGTTCCACATTTAATATCAACCATAGGTATGTAATCTTATTAAACATATTCATTTTCTCTGTATTATCTTGTTAGTGCATAGTGGAAAACATATTGAATTTCTCTACCACATCTAGACAAGTCTTTGTTTTCATTGCGTCTCTTCATAATTGAAAATTCCACCAAACCTGAACGATGTCAAAGTTGACTACTTCTACTTGTTTTTCGATCTAACTCCTAATATTTAATAAAATTTATATTGCGTTATTAATAATATGCTTGTTGCGCTTTTACAATTTTTATTTTGAATAAAGAATTACCTTCAATGTTTTTTTCGTTTTTCTACTGTCGTTTTATTGATGGTACAGAGACTGGAACGTTGGGGGGGGGGGTAATGTCATATTTTCTGCCTCAGACATTAAATGGAATTGCTCACACCAGTTTTCTCCAAAATGATCTTTATGAACTACTTGAGGACATCCCACTCAATATTAGACAAAACATGTGGTTGATGCACGACGGTGATCCAGAACAGTTTAATCAGATTTTTAGGCAATACTTATATGCAACTCATTCCAACCGTTGGATTGGTCGGCACTCCAGAATTAGATCGATGTGATTTCTGGTTATGGAGTTACCTTAAGTCATTAGCTTACAAAACACCGATTCTTGATATCAACGATATTGCAGGTAATGAAATGGCGGACCAGTTAGCTAAAGAAGGAGACTTCATAGGTCCGGAACCGTTTTTTGGAATCACAAAAGATTGCATAAGAGGGGAAATCGGGAACTGGCTAGATAGGGGATACCAACTCAAATGGAGGTTGACATAAGAGGGCACCTCCATTCAAAGAGTTTACTGATCAAGGTAGACAAGGAACTCTCAACCAGGCTATTTAAACTGGGTAAGAGGCATTTGAAGAATGCACCCTGAGGAAACATCTGCACAAAATGGGCAAAGTTAGTGAACTTATGTGCAGAAGATGTGAATTAGATAATGAAACATCTACTCACATACTCTGCTTCTGCGAGAACCTACAAGTACTTAGACGGAAGCACTTTTGAGTGGCCTTTATTGAAGACACGAAGCTTCTGGAATGGAAGTAGATAACATGGGAAATGGTACAAAGTTTAAATTCAAGTGCCTGGGCTGTTGAGCACAACCCAAATGAATGAATGAAAGGAATAATATAAACGATGAGATGTAGACTACGTTCATGTATGTTGTTTGGTGGCCATCTCCTCCGACAATTATTATGAATCGTATTTTATTCTTGCATTTCCCGTCTTTACTGTCTTCCACTCTTAATACGTAGTTTATTATTTAATGTAGAATAAAATCATGGTATTGTGTTCATAGTTATTTTCCTAACTAGTGCGGAAAGGACACTTAAAATGGTAAAAATAATAATAGAATGCAATAGTTAATGCCCTCCGCACGCTTCCGCCGTGCGCAAAGAAGAAGCGTGCGGAAAAGAATTGTATTGATATGGTTTTGAATTGAATTGTAGAGCTATATTAATTCCATACCTTTTATAAATTAAATTTTATTTATTTATTATTTTAAATTTAATACTTCCTATTTTGTTTATATCAATCTAGCTCAGTCGGAAATTATCAAAATATTTATTTTATTATGATTGTTATGAGACTCTATTATATTATTTGAATATTATTTTGTTAATTTATTTAAACTATCTCAGGGAATTATATTTTTATTTGTGAGTTCAAATTTTTGTGAGGCCAACTCTGTCCTTTGACAAGTTCCAACGTTGACAGCCTGTGTTGATTGTAAAATATATCATAGATACAAAAACAAACACATTAAATTTTAAATAAATGTTCAATAAATGAAACGTTTAGTTTATTGTTTAATTCTGCTTAACGGCTCAATTAACTTCAAAAATATTCAAAAATCATTAACATTATTTATTTCTTATCTAAAATTCATTCACAACAAAATTAAGATTATACTTATCAGAATCTGTGGTTTTATATTTCTATGGTTTTAAAACTACAGAAAAGATGATTAATTGTATACGTGAAGAAATGACATTCGACAACGTTCTAGAATAAAATGGAGTCAATGATGGTTAATATCTTTTTTATTCTTTTGAAAAGTTTTATCAGTAAGTATAATCTTATGTGATACTTTTTAAATTTGAACAATTTAAATTTTATACATCAATAAATTTAAAATCAAATTATATAGATAAATGATACCTGATTCTCTTTCGTAATTAAAGTATTCATTTCCTTTCTTCTCTTGAAGGCCACACTGAATTCGATGTTCGGTGGCCCTGGATCAAAATTCTGGGTCACTTGGAGAGTTTTTTTCTGTGCTGGATAAACTATTTCAATATTTTTCTGCTTTTCACTTTAGATTTATTGATAATATGCTTTGGATATGGGAATATTATATGGCTTATACCAGTGTTCACCTAGCAACAAATATTTTATGGTAAGTATCATCTTTCACTTACTTATTTATTGTTATAATCACTTTATATTAGTTTAGTTAACTGTATATTTACAACTTTCCATTTCTTTTTGAATATTTCTGCATAAATTTCAATTTTAGTTTCTTACTTCGAATAACCTCCTCCTTCCTTCTACAAATCTCCACCCGGTGTTGATTTTTTCCTTTGTTTTTTCAACAAACTCTCTTAGATTTTATTCTAGTCTTTGAAGGATTTTAGTTACTAAATTATTATTTCTATTTTCAATTATATTGATAGTTTATTTATGTTAAGTTATATGATTAATTTTATATTATCTATAGTTCTATTTAAGGTTATAATTTTCTATATTGTGATGTTCATTTTATTTTTATTTAAATTTTATAATCATCAACTTTTTAGTTGGTATTCTCTTAATTTTTTATTTTAAAGTTTGTGATCCTGTTTTACTGTTTGTCATTGTATGACTTTAGTTATTCAGTATACAGGGTGTATCAAAACTAATTTTACATATTGTTCTTTTTCTTTCTAAATGTTTCTAACTTTTGAATGTTTATTTTAGGCTTGTGACGGACTTATTCAATATATATTATGTTCTTCCACCATGAAAAATAAATGATTCTGAATATCAAATGATAGAGGTGGTTGTACAAATATAAATTAAATTATATGATTATTAAATATTTAAATTTATTATTGAGTAATTATTCATACCATAACAGTACCTATATATTGTTTTCATACCTGTCTTTAGATTTTTGTGGCAGGGGAAGGCGGGGCAGAATGAGGTACTTAACGTTTGATGGTTTACTGTCAATACAATATTAACCAAAAAAATTTCTTTTTGCTATCGGTGTATTACTTAATATAAATTAAGCATTCTCCCCTTTTTCAACAGTTGAAAGAATATTTTAAAGAAAATACTTATGAGAAACCAAAAAAGTGCATTTTGGTCCATTCCGCCCCATGGGCGGGACAGGATGGGGTTTTCATACATTTTACCAGAACTCATTAATATCTGGCTAGATTTCCTGAAATATAGAGTTAATGTTGGAAAATGGTATTAAAAATATTAAGTACACACAATTTTATTATTTGTTTTATTTAAATAGCTAAAACCTTCAGACAAAATCAGACAAAAATCCACTTAGGATTGGCACTTCTCACAAACAAGCTGAAATTCGTCGTCATCGCTATCAACGCCGGCACAGGCATTGTGTGCCCATTCGTGACACGCTCAACAGGCAATCCATCCTTCAACAGACTTGGACCAGTATTCACAACAATAAAAACATTCTACGTCACTATTTTCATCTGAAGATGAATTAGAATCTACCTGTTTAATCGACACTCTCCAGGAAGAGTTTCGCTTATCTTTCGTAATGCTAATTCCTTTATTCTCATTTCCATTAGTTTTTCTTTTAACGCCCTCTTTCTTCTTCTGCGAAACCTTTTTTGCAGCTGCTGCTGCCTCTAGTTCTTCCTTATACGGAGTTGCGGTTAATATTGCTGTTTTACCTCTACTGCGATTAGCTCTCTTAACGTCTGTTGACTTCTTGTAATAGGTAAAGCAACTTCTGGCGACAAGCAGGGAAAAGAAGACTTCTTTTTGACATCGGAGGAAGCAAATTCGTTTTTCGCTTTCCATGAAGAGCAACCAGGCAGGGGATTTAAAATGTCACTTGCTGATGCAGTTGGAGGAGATTTAGTAGATTTTTTTACATCCTTTTTTTTTATAGCAGGAAGTGTTATTGAAATTGAAGGTTCCGTTGGCGTCTCAGCTTTTGGTACAGTATAGGGATCATTGGCGATGGTAGGGTATTGTTCGTAATGTCTGTGGTAGCAGCTGGTAAAAAATCAACTTCGGTAAAAATGTTTTCATTGGGAGGAAAAATCCCAGTTTTGCGAAATCTGTTTATCGCTGTTTTCATGGTGGCTGCGTTTAAAAAGGCACTACCAAAAAGCGTGGAAATTTGAAATGTGGTTATCACGTTTCCTGGATTGTAACGCAGCCATGTCCGAGCTTCATGTTCATAAAATGTACTTAACGGTTTCATGAAGGAAACGTCCAACGGCTGAAGTCTATGACCTGCGTGCGGTGGTGAGCATATTCATTCTCATGTGCATGCAAAAGTAGGTCAAGATTTTTGTTATGAGTTGCATGCCCATCTAACAAAAGAAGCACAGGATTTTCTTTTGTTGCTTTAGAACACGCAACAAATAGCTTAAATCCATCCAGAATCACTAACTTCTACTACTAAACCAGGTGACAAGCCTAACTCGAATGACTGTTGCTTCCGTTTTCTTGGAAAAATTAGCATAGGTGACATGTATGCTCCAGCATCAGAAAAACAGATTTCAGCCTTTATGGTTTCTCCTCGGCGGAAGTTAAGGTGCCTACCTGACGTTTTCCTTTTAAGGCTAAAATTTTGGTATGGCCCTTTGGATTCACAGTTAACCCCGTTTCGTCACAGTTATATGTGATACTAGCTTATATGTGACTACCGTCTCCAAAAGAAGGCGGAAAAACTGTGACACCGCAACCCTATTAAACCCCATAGATCGAGCTCCCGAAGTTGATTCTGGTTTTCCTAGAGTTAAAGTAGGGTGGCATTTTAAAAAACATTGCATCCAATCCTTCCCAGCCATCTCAGACGCAGCATTAAATTTATGTTGGCACTGATTTCGTATAGCTAATTGATAAGCCAAACGTCTAAAGTCTATAATGGTCAAGCCAAGAAGTCTTGATTCCATTACATTTAAATAGTCGACAAGTTCTATCTCCTGTTCTTGTGAAAAAACGCAGTTAAATTTCCCGGCAGATTTATCATCAACAAAATTTTGCTGATCCTTTTTTTTTTCGTGACATATATTTCTAAAGTTGTTTGGGGCACACCATGTGGTTCTGCGGCCCTCCTGTACCCCATTTGTCCAGTAACAACGACATCAATTGCTGTGTTCATGGATTCGGTACTCCATGCCTGACGCTTTGTCTTCCGAACATAATTTCTAACCGTCTGAAAAAATACTAAATCAAGTACGACATTTAACGAGGCAGAACGGGATACCCCATTGTCCCCCACCCCATTCCACCCCATGTGCAACGTTTACTTTTAAAGTTAAATTTTTGAAAAAAAAGGTGGAGCTAAAGTGAAAAAAAGTTGCTTAACAAACATTATTTGCATTACATAATTGAAATAGATTTAAATTGGATAAGCAAATTACTTACGGTGGTTAATATGGGCAGCAAAGTTACAAATCTACACGAAAATTTCAGATGTTAACAAGACTAACCTTTTACTCGACGTTTTTCGGACAACTGACGTACCTACATGTAACCGATGCTTTTAGGTGACCTTCAGTGCAATTTCGTATATTTCCGTTCACACGTTCGGTTTTTTACTGGCGTACTCCGTTCTACCCCACTATCCCGTTCTGCCCCACCTCTCCCTAATAAGGTTGGCTTGTTTCCTAATATAAGGTGACGTAATTGGGAATTAAAAATCACTTGCCCTCCATTCCTCAAAAAGTCAATACAGTTTAATAAACGTAACAACTTTGCACTCTAAAATTCAATCGCAATGTTTACCGTCAGTGAACCACAATACTATGTTAGTTTTATTCTTCAAAAAACGTATCTAACAATCCTGAAGTTGAAATTTTCATTTGTAAACCTAACGTTGAAGTAACATTCATAATTAATTTTTACCAGTATACGGGATATACAAAATGTTGTTGAAATTACATATAAGATAATAGATATACAAGTTTAATCTTCTACAACATAGTTTAAATAAGAGTACTGTTCCTTTCTTTTTTTTTGGGTAGAGATGGGAAACCCATACATTGTTGGACTCATCCCCAAGGGGATACCTACCAACCAAACCCACCTCAAACTCGTTACCTCCGCCTCGGAATCACGCCTTGGCGGTGATCTCTCGCACACTCTCCGCTCACACCGTCGTCTTCTCCCTAACTATCACTCCTACCGCTCATGCCAATTCGAGTCCTAACCATCCCCCTAACCATCCTCTCTACTACACCACTCACCTCCATCCATTCCTCCTCCCCCCTCAACATTATCTCCACCATGTTCTCCCAATACACCGCCTCCCCTAGTTTCCTCTCCAACTTTTTCAGTACTTCCTCGTTCCTCCAGCATCTAAACACATCATCCTCCACTTCACACCTCTCGCACACTCCAGTCTCTCTTTTCTTAATGTTGTGGAGGTACCCCACTCTCGACAATTGTGTCAATAAATAGTTCACCTCCCGGAATTTCCGGTCCATCCAATCTCTCCTACTCCTACTCACAATCGGTCCATTTAGGGCGCCCTAATACTCCTCTCACCTTCTCTCCATTTCCTCCCCCATCAATTCCTGTACTTCATCTCTGGTCGCACCCCTTCACCGTTTGTTCTTGGCTCTAGCCTTCGCGTCCAAAGGGAAGTACCTTGACAGCACCGCTGCTGCTAGTCCACCCACTGTCCTGTACCCCTGCACCACCTTCAGGAGTATCCCTCTCTGCACCAGCTGGAGTGGCCCAGCTTTTCCACCCCACACACGTCCTACCAATTACCCTACACCACCACTCTCCCGCCCCTTTCACATTGCGCATCAATCTCCCCAGCTATGCTGCCCCCACTTTCCCCAATCACACCCTTAGGTAT
Source organism: Lochmaea crataegi (assembly GCA_947563755.1). NCBI lineage: Eukaryota > Metazoa > Arthropoda > Insecta > Coleoptera > Chrysomelidae > Lochmaea > Lochmaea crataegi. The sequence goes on along the minus strand of OX387433.1, from coordinate 39,648,786 downwards.
TTCACAGACTCTTCCATACGAATGCTCCTTCCTTTCACCATCCCCCCCCCCACTTTCTTCGTCTTGCTCCGTCCCTTCACTAGCAACCCCACCGTCTTATCTTCCGCCACTTCCAGTTCGCACCGCTCCATCTTCTCCACAATCTTCCTACACAAATTCTCCACCTTTCTTTCTATCTCCGCCTCTTCTTTTTCCGTACATACCAGACACACATCGTCCGCATACATCGTAATCTCACATCCATCTTCACATACTCTCCCACAAATCTCATCAAACACAAAGCGTCTGTCCCAAAACCGAGCCCAGGGGTACTCCAGCCTCCGTCTCATACCTCCTCTCCCTAGAGTCTACTATCAAACGCCCCGTCAGGTAGTCCTCTACTAGGTTAACCAACCCCTTCCCCACTCCAAGCCTCAGCAACGCGCTCAACACCGCCCGATTGCTGGCACTGTTTAACGGGAAGAGTAGAGTCAATTTCTTGCTCCTCCAGTCGCCCTCCCTATCTCTTTCCACCAAGCCCATTACCCTGCACAGCGCCGAGATGCATGATTTCCCCCTCGCAAACCCGTGCTGGTTTACCCATAAACCCCAATTCCTACCAACTTCCATCAATTTACCCATACCACACAGCAGACTGATGGGCCTATATTCCCTCGCCCGCTCTCCCTCTCTACCCACCTTCTTCATCAGTATCACCCTGTCCACCTTCCATCCTTCCGGAAACTCTTCCTTCCTCAGCACCCTATTGAATAGTTCCCAAAAGTACTCCCTATAATCATACAACATCCAACTCTTCCTGTACTTTCCTTTCTTGGGCGGAAAGTATGAGTTTCCTTCCTGATATAAAAGAGGAAGGTGTGTACTTTCTATAGGGGTGGGAGTAAAAAATTTTTAAACACAATTTGAAATAATATTTTTATGTCACAAAACTCAATCTGGAAAAAAGATTTGATATTAAAGAAAGAATACAACTGCACCAGAGCTTGGGCTGTTTTTTGCTATCTGTGTACCAACAGCTATCTACTTTTAGTATTTCCTCTTTACGAAGGACCTCTTTTATCTCTATTAAGAATTAAGATGGTATAAAACTGGTCCTAATTTACTTGGAGGTCGTTCCCGCTCCGAATCAGATCCAGGTGGTAGTGAACACCTATCAGAACTCTTAGCCTATGTCTTTTTTCCTTATAAATCCTTCTAGTATTTTTTCTTATTTGTTGTCTAGGATTCAGAGGACATTCCCCATACTTATTCCATTATAGTTAGATCTCTTTGTACCATAACTCTATTGGTTGGAACCATCAGCTTTGATGGGATGTGGATGAATAAATGTAATAAAAATTTTACTAAATTTTTCTTTTATTTTCTCATATGTACAAAAATTTTAAATATATCACATTCATTCGAAAGCTACCAGTTAAAAATTATACAGAAGGTGAAAATAATGTTCTCTTCGGTCATCGTCCGTAGAAATTGCAAAACACCAAAGTACGGGTGTTCGATTAGATAAAGATAAAGGCGAGTGACTGCATCTCAAAAAGTATTAACCGTACAATTTCCAGAAAAAGATGTGAAAGGAAACGGCTAGAAATAAATTTTTAGCCCTTCAATTCTCTCAATGGGGCGTAATTAGCAATTCCTAATTTTCTATTTAAAATGCTAGGCAAAGTTAGTTTAAAATATCTGCTAGGAGAGAGTGGGAATGCCATTGAAATATATAGTTGTGATTTAGTATATTTGAGGACAACCAGATGGCGTGGTGTGACAAAGAGGGATGTTGCTACGTGTGGTGTCAGGGTATCGAACCATCTCGAATGAAGCTCTGCAAGCGATTGCAGGGATACCTCCCATAGATCTGCTGATTAATGCAAGGGTGAACGAACACAGAAGGGGAAGAGAACAATAACAACAAATAGAGAAGGAGACACTGCAAGAATGGAGAGAAATATGGGAAGGAGAGAATAAAAGGGGATTGAAATCTTAAACAATTGGATAGAGTGCAAACATAGGAAAATTGATTACTTTTTAACGCAAGGGACATGGGTCCTTCAGGACGTATATAAAAAAAATAGGGAAGGGGGTAGATGACGAGTGCATTTATTTTGGGGAGAGGGATGATGCAGAATACACCCTTCTTAGATTTGCACGATGGGATCTGCGAAGAAAAGAGGCCGGAAGCTGCAGAAAAAAAGTTTCATCATCGTAATGGTGGAAAGGGAGGAAAACTGGCAGATAGTGTCCAAGTATGTAAGAGAAGTGATGGGGAAAAAGGAAAAAGAAGACGAGAGAGAAATGGACATACACTACTGTATAGGGGAGTACCAAACAGTATGTGGGCGCAAGCCGGTGTAGCAATAATAATAAGAAATAGTTTCATTAGCAATAACTATAAGTAATTGGAACATGATATCCGAACGATTAATGACGGTGACAATGAAATCAATGAGAAAAGAAACGTTAACCCTAATACGGACAAAACGGAAACGAGAAAAAAGAAGAGAAGGAGAATTTTTGGTACAATTTACAAGAGGAAGTAAATAGGATAACAGATGAATATATGATAATTAGAGATATCATTGGTAGAGTAGGAAATGACGCGACATCAATTAAGGCAGCTGTTGGATGTTTTGGGGAAAATGCAAAAAATACAAATGGAAATATGATTATCGATTATTGCATAATGAACGATCTAGTGGTTGCCAATACCCTCTATGAACATAAGCAAATACACAAATTCACCAGAGAAGTGAAATCAAGAAACGAAAACTCAATTATACTCTTGGTGAATAGAACAAGACTGGGAAAATTTAAGGACGTTAGAGCCAAGAGGGGGTACGAAATCGGCACGGACCATTACCTAGTAGAAGTAAAGCTTAAAGAAATGAGCACCGTAGATGCAAAACAAACTTTGAAAAAAGAAAAAATAAGCAAAATTTAGAGCCACAAATTACAACAGAGGAACATCAGACTGAAATATCAAAATCAAATAAAAATAGAAGCAGAAGCACATTGGTATAAACATAAAAATGGAAACATGGAAAATAAATGGAAATTTTTTGAAGAAACGCTAATCAAAGCTGCCGGGGAAGCATATGGAGTAACAAGGTACATAAGTAATAGGAAACAAACTTCATGGTGGAACACTGAAATAAAGACACTTACAAAAATAAAACAGGTAGCGTGGAAAAAATACCATTGAAAAAAATAACATTGGAATGGAAGAAATAGAGGCGGCAATAGAAAAAATTTAAATTGGTGAAGCACCCGGAGCGGATAACATAAAGCCTAGAATGGTAAAATACATGGGAGCACAAAGGAAGGAAATGCTTCTGGATATCTTGAATGTAATATGGAAAGAGAAACAGATCCCTGAAGAATGTAAAATTGGTGTTTTAATTGCAATATACAAAAAGGAGGTATCGCAAATTACAATAATTATATAGGAATCACGCTGTTATCTGTAGTAGGTAGACTATACGAAAGGATCATAAAGAGAAGACTAAACGAAATAGAGACTACATTGCAAGGAAATCAAGCTGGGTTCAGAGCAGGATGATGCACGCAGGACTGGATATTTAGCATCCGACAAATTATGGACAGAATACTAGGGAATACGGAAACGGAAATATGTATATATGCACTATCGATCTGGAAAAAGCATTTGATTCACTACCAAGAGAAAGAATATGGGAAACTCTAGAAATGGAATGGATTACTGCGTGCTATCCAGAGTATATAAGACAGGACAAGCAATATAGTAAGAGTAGGGACGAAAAACACAAAAAACTTTAATACATGTAAGGGAGTAAGACAAGGAGGAATATTAAGTCCCATACTATTCATTGCAGTGATGGATGAAATCTCACAAGCATGCGGAAAGAATAGAAAAGGAGTTAGTGTAGGAGTATGGCAATTAAAGCCAATAATAATCAAAGACCTGCTATACGCTGACGACCTGCTACTAGTAGCAAATAATAAAGCAGAGCTAGGAAAAGCGATATATCACTGGAACAAATATCTCAAAGAATACGACATGAGAATCAACTTTAATAAAACCGAGATAATGACAGTATCCAAGAAACACGAAGATATACAAATCAGCATCGATAGATACACAATGAAGACAATCGAAAGCTTAAAATACTTAGGAGCCATATTGGAAAGTAATAGCAACTTGGAATTGGATGTAAATAATAGAATACAAGCCGCATCTAAATTATTCAATGCACTAAAAGGGGTATTTTTAAACAAATGGGATGTTGATAAAACCACTAAAATAAAGATTTATAAAACTGTTTTTGTACCCACCTTAACGTATGGAAGTGAATCATTGATACTTACTCAAAGACTAAAATCAAAGATCATAGCGATTGAAATGAAAATACTAAGAAAAATAGAAGGAATAACAAAGTTAGACCTATTTAAAAATGAAGAAATTAGAGCTAGTCTTAAGGTGGATCCTATAGTATAAAAAATATAGCAAACTCGACTTAGATGGTTCGGACACCTGACAAGAATGAACGAAGATAACATAGTTGAACAAATAAGGGAGGCAGGGTGGGACGGAAAGGAAAAAATAGGTAGACCGAAGAAAAACTGGAATCAAGAAATAGGTGACGTATTGAAGAAAAGAGGAACATCTTGAACGGAAGCAAAGAAGATAGCAGAAGATAGGAAGAGATGGAAAATATACTGCGGAACCCCCAACCCCGACACCTAACGGTACAAGGCATATATATAAGAGAGAATACCAAGAAGGGGTGGTTTTTGATTGTATACCTCTAGGGGTGGTTTTTGGGGACTGGGGTGGTTTTAATGCGGTCGGTTTTGGTCGGGGACAATGCGGCTCGACAGCTCCATCTTGTGGGGTTTCCGAGTAGGATTGGCACTCGGTTGGGGAGAATCCCATACTCCCGGGGAAAGGTAGAACAAGTACCTGGTGCCTGTGAGCAGGCCATGAAAAAAAGATGACGTGGTGTGAACAATTGATAAGATTTTGTATATTTTCTCAAACATTTATATGGAAAGAAAGAAATCTTGAAGATTATATCAATAGAGACGAAAATTTTGTACGGTAAATTCCTTTTGAAATATGTTTTAGATGGTCCTTTTATAACATCTTTCAAAATGTGTGTTTTGATTTGCAATTTTTTCCCCAATTCCACCTCAACTGGAAATGGCTACTGAACATTAAATCTGTTTTCAATTTTCATATTTAAAGCAACATCTGGAGTCGATTTTTAACTGATAGCTCTTGTTGAGTAGATGAATTTTAATATAAAAATTATTAAAATTGGTCAGGAAAGCCTTTCAATAAAATTTGAAACAAAATTTCCTACAGAGGACTCCGCACTTCTTTTATGCAAAATGGATATCGGTTAATTCTTTCGAATTTGGTAGAAATTGATCTTTTGAACAAAAGTGTCTATCGGCACATTCCAGTCCTATGACTCGTTTTTGAGATACAGGACGTTAAAGTTAAAAAGTAGCGGTTTTCCGAAAGTATTATTTCGATTGTAAAACCTTTTTATAACTTACGAAATTTCTTACCCGTAATTGAATTTCGAACCAAAATATTGATTGTTACAGGGTGAGTCAAGGAATATTTAAAATAAAATTCTTACTAGCTCTTATTTTTTACCGTATTTTGAAATATTATCAAAAGCAGGTACAATAGCGATTATCCGTTTATGTCACAATTGAACATTTCAATATTCCATACAGGGTAAATAAAAAAGTTTTCTTCTTCTTCTTCTTATACTATATCCAAAGTTCAGGATAATTGAACAAGAACCATTTTGCGTAGGAGATGTGCGGGGCTTTTGCAATACCATACAAAATTTCCCATAACTTTTATAAGTTTAGTTCGAATAATAAATTAAAGTTCTCACTGGGAAGTCTTCAGTACAATATAGATACAAAAATGAGAGAAACAATATTTTTCATGAGTTACGGTGCACTAAACATGGAAAGAAATTTATTGTCGCGTTTTTTTAAATTAATTTTCGTTATTTTTGATAGGATCTAACGGCTAAAGATTTTCTCAATATATATGTGTTTTCTTTTTAAATCCGATTATCAGTTTTAAAAAAAAATTCGAAAAATATGAAAAAAAATTACACATTTCCAAAAGTGGATTGAACCACTAATTTGATAAAGATGATTTTTTTGCGAAATGTGGGTCAATTCTTCTGTGGCAATACTCTGGTTGTTTTCATGTTATAAATGAAACTAACTGTTTCTAATTAATTCTACTATTTAATGAACAAATTAAACATATCATCGTCACAATGACAGAAATTACATTTAATCTGATGCCTCTTGATGTTTAATATCACGAATATTTAAGCTTAGGTATTATTTAGCCCAATGAGGATATCCTGGATATCTTTTTTCTCATTAAAGATGCACTTATATAGGAAACCAAGGAAAACTATATCTGCTGATCTTTACAATTGTTACTTAAGAAGACAATTTAATAGTGGAGGGCTCCCTAGATTTACCTGTTCATTGATGACTTCATATTGTGGGTCTCTTAATTGTCTTCTAATTTCCAATTCTTCATGGAAATCTAGATTTTGTTTCTTATCACAAATATGCAGTACTCCTAGTTCTGTGTTAGGAGTTTTCATACTGGGATATATCAGGTTGTTTTAATCTGTATGCTCGTAAGTGTTCAGTGTGTTTAATTCTAATTTAAAAATTTCTACTGTCTCTTACCTAGTTTCAGTAGCCTGGTTGAGAGTTCCTTGTCTACCTTGTTCAGTAAACTCTTTGAATGGAGGTGCCCTTGTGTCACCCTCTATTTGAATTGGTGTTCCCTATCTAGCCAGTTCCCGATTTCCCCTCTTATGTCCCCTCTTTTGTGATTCCACAAAACGGTACCGTGCCTATGAAGTATCCTTTAGAGCCTCCTTTAGCTAATTGTTCCGCCATTTCATTACCTGCAATCCCCTGATGTGCCGGCACCCATATTGTTAGATGTCACATATTTCAAAAAAATAATTGACGATATGGAGCGACAACTACATCGCACAAAACAAAAATAAAATGTTATTGTTTCTGTGCATTTATTTGGTGGCAAAAGGATATTTTGACGAGGTCCATCAGAAAAAACTTGGTTTCCGGCCATTCCTTCCTCAGCTGAGAACCGAGATTTTTCCCAAATTGAGAAAAGGAAACGCTTGGAGAAATGCGAAGTTCCAATGGACTTGGTAAAGCTGATGGTTAGTGCTACTCCAAAAAATCCATTCATGGTCTCGGTTATGCAGACGGAAGATTTTTTTGACTTCAAACAGGCGGCGGAAATGATTCTGATTACCAAAGATTTGCAAATTTCTAAAGCGAAATGGAGCATTGTAGAAAAGGATTTTTTGAGACTGGGACGCATTTAGATTCGTGAGACTTTGAACGATTTAGAAGCTTGGAAGTCCACGAGGGTTTTCAAAAAAAAAATGTCAGAAGATACTATTCGTAATATTACTTTGCCACCATTAGCATGTAAAAGCAAAAAGAGCAATGAGAAGAAAGAAAACTTGAAAAAATGTATTCCTTATGTGAAAGAAGGAAATCGAGGATTTTTTGAAGAAATTCTTCGTCAAGATAGATAAACTTGATTTTTTTTCTATTTTTGTATGTTCACACAAATAAAAAAAAGTTGAGCGGTCGTAGAACCGCCGACAGAAGCTTGCTTCTTATGCACAATAGAATGACCATTTTTTGTTAATTTTTCACCATTTTTCAAAAATTTTGACAATTTTTGACAGTTTTTGACGAATTTTGACAATTATTGACCGTCTTTGACAGTTATTGACCATTTTTGACAATTTTTCAAAAATTTTAACATATTTGGCAGTTATTGACCATTTTTTCAAAATTTTGACAATTTTTTCAAATTTTAATAATTATTGACCATTTTTGACAATTATTGACCAAGTTTGACAGTTTTGACAATTATTGATCATTTTTGACAAATTTTAATAATTATTGACCATTTTTGACAGTTTTTTACAATTATTGACCATTTTTTCAAAATTTTGACAATTTTTTACCATTTTTGACAATTTTTCGAAAAGTTTGACCATTTTTCAGAAATTTTGGCAATTTTTGACAATTATTGACCATTTTCCCAAATTTGTAACAATTTTTTAAAATATTTGGCAATTATTAACCTTTTTTTTCAAAATTTTGACAGTCTTAGACAATTTTTGACGATTTTGCCAAATTCTTGACAATTATTGACCATATTTAAAATTTTTTGACCATATTTAAAAATTTTTGACAATTTTTGAAAAATTTTGACAATTTTTGACTATTTTTCAAAATTTTAACAATTATTGATAATTTTGGACCATTTTTGACAATATTTGACGAATTTTGATTGGTTTTGACAATTATTGACCGTCTTTGACAATTATTGACAATTTTTGAAAATATTTGGCAATTATTAAACATTTTTTCAAAATTTTGACAGTTTTTGACAATTTTTGATAATTTTTCCAAATTTTTGACCATATTTGAAAAATTTTGACAATTTTCCAAAAATTTTAACATAATTGGCAATTTAACCATTTTTTCAAAATTATGACAATTTTTGACCATTTTTGACAATTTTTCTTCAAAATTGAGAAAAACGATGTTAATCTTCTCTTGAACCTGTTCATGTTCTGACACTTAGCTCATGGTAAAATAAACATAGGTGTGGTACTTAGCTCACTATAAGAAAAAAGAATAATGGCACTTGGAACCTTCTAAGAATATCAAAGTTGTTTAAATTTTCTCTCTTAAACCAGAGCAAACACATGAAAAATTAATTTGAATTCTTGTTTATACCATATATAGGTTCATATAAAAAATTTGAAATATTTCTAAATGAAATGGGTCATGTTTTATAAATTTTATATCGAATAACTGGAAATAATTTTTTTGGCACTTAGCCCCTTATTTATTACATGGCTATATTTAAGTTCATATATCCCAGATTTTTTATTGGTGATATTTTTGTTTTTGAATTTAACAATTTTTCACTTTATGTGATGGTTTTGGAATTTTGTATTTCTTTAGTTTTTTCAGGAAATATTAATTGTAATGTCACTTTTTCCCTTTTTACCAAGTTTTTATTAACTCGCTTTCTTGTGCGGGTGGAACTTTTTACATGATTCTAAACTTATCTCCCGTTGGGTCAGAGACTTGAAATTTTCAACATAATTCAGAATTGGATTTCCATAACAGATAAATCTAGGAAGCTCTCCACTATTAAACTGTCTTTCTCAAGTAACAATTGTAGAGATCATAAAAAGAACATAATCAGAACCTAACTTAAGCATATATCAGTTTAAAATACAAGATCAGGATAAATTATTTTATGAAAGAAGCCTCTACCACAAGCTAGTAACCATCTATTTATTTATTTTTTTAATCTAGGGCTATTTTTATTAAATGAAATTCCTCTAACTCAATTTTAAAATTATAAATCAGCTAACAAAAATAAAATCCTAATTATCCCTAACTTTAAAATTTTTTAAAAATTAACTTTAAAATACCAATAAAAACTGTACATGTGAGGTGCAAGGTAAGTGAAGCTTCTATTTCCAACTGCTTTCTGAGCTCTAGGAATCGACAAATTGAGTAGATTTAGTTTTCCTTGGTTTCCTATATCATTGCAGAGTAATACTGATCTAAAATGGGAAAATATATCCAGGATATAGGCTAATAATACCTGTGCTTAAATATTTGTAATATTAAACATCAGGTAGGCATCACATCAAATGTAACTTCTGTTATTCTGGCGATGATATGTCAATATCGAAATAATTTTTCCTTTTATAATTTTTATAATTTTTTCAAACCCATTAGCGCCGAAATTATAATTTTTTATTTTTAATAATTTTATTTATACTCTATAATAAAATGATATATTTAAGGCACATGTTAAGTTACATACGTTGGAGAGTTTGTTTTTTTGGAAAAAACACTTGGGTCCACATGGGACCTATAGGGTGTTTACAGGCAAAATTCCATAATATCAAAAAATCGGAAACAGGGCACAATTAATACATTTTGTCTGTCGAGTCTATATTATTATTGTCGGCAAAATGAAAAAAGCGGCAAATTTGCAAAAACCGATCTCGCCTTATGCCGTTCGCCACCAATTCATTTCGCATATCTAGTGAGTTTTCCCAGTAATTCCTTTTTGACGGAAGTTGGTTGTACCCACTAAGAGCTAGAATTCCACAAAATACTCTTAGCTGTTTGGATCTGGAGCATTTTTAAATAGAGCATATTTTCGCGTTTCTTCCAGAATGAGTTCAAGAAGTTCGTCTGTAAAAAATTGTTCGAATATTTCCACAAAACTTATGCTGGCGTACAAAGAGTAATCACTTGCCGGAAATGAATAGTTTGAAGGTTCCTTACAAAATCTGGTTTCGTCAGGCTTAGTAACTAATGTCAGAGAGGATCTTATCGAATGCACATTTTCCTGCTGATGAGTTGACGCTGTTATCATGTCTGCCATATTTTGTATATCGGCACGATTTTCAGAAACTACTTCGTCTTCTATAGCAAAACGACTATTATTTTTAAAAACAACTTCAGCAGTAGCATTTAGTTGTCTGGCACTCATATTGTCAGCGAACCCCCTTCGTCTGTGATCTCTAAAATCTGACCTTGAAAAATGAAGGAAACAACGAAAACTGTTTACCCTCTTCCAAAATAATAGAGTTTAGGTTATGATTCTTTTTAATTTTAATAAGGCTTATTTTTTTAATATAACTACATATTTTCAAATAGAAGAAACAATATTTGCGAAATTAGAAAAAAAAATTTACCAGTAAGTCACCTAGCGGTCCCAAATGGTTCCGCTGAACTATAACCTCAGATATAGAAAGCCAATAATAAAATTTTTGTGATTGAATAAATATAATCTGTGAAGAACACAAACCACTAACTAAACATTTTCAAAAATTTGTAATTAAAAATTTATTGTACTTACACTAATCTGAAGTCCACAATTTTGTTGTCTTTTCCAAGCCCTTGTTTTTAAAATTCAACCAAAGCCACGTGCGATGCACAAAAAGTAAATTTTAAGACACACCTTCTTTATTCAATTGTTAACAACGAACTAACTTGACCAGAACTAGATTTATTTTTACGCTACTACCAAAAGTACTACCAGTGACTATAACAATAATAATTTTTTTTCATAGTCACTGGTACTACCAAAACTAGGCCCACTACCGGTGGGTCCATATGGTCCCGATAGGCGCTAATGGGTTTTAAATAATGGAATTAATTGGAAACAGTTAGTTTCACTTATAACATTAATATGAGTAGCTTCCACAGAGTTAGGGTCCAAACAGTAAATTTACTGGGGTTGTAATAATAAAAAATTATAAGGGATTCATGAATGTGAAGATGTTTTATATCTGGAATTTGAAACACTCTGTAGAATGCAACCGCTACAATAGGGTATATCAACTGGTGCAGAAGGGTAGCACCATAATTTATAAACATTTTGGGTTTTATTGACGTGATTATCTCTGTTATTGAAATAGTTTCATACTTTTAAAAGAAACCTTTCAAACGCAGTGGTCTCATTAGATTGGAATAAATTACAAGGAAGAAGATTGGCCCGACTGGTCTTACCACACTGCGACCCATAAGATCTTTTGTGTATGCCCTACATCTATAATTAAGACCAAGAGCTTTAGGCTTCTGAGAAAGCCTATTATCCGTTTTGTGCTAGGACTGTAAGCAGGTCAGATTCCAGGTATTTGAGGCTTTGGCGGACAATTACCCTGCAATTGTGAACAATATGTTCCGTCGTCTCATCTGCATCATCACAGAATATGTCCAACTGTCCACTTTGCCTATCTTACATAGATGTGAGTGAGCAGTGTTCAGTGGGTTTTCCTGTGATTGTTCTGATATCAGATTTCTGAAGCTTTGAGAGCAATTTGCGTAGTGAGCAGAAGGTGGTATTAATCTTCTTGCCTGTCTTTGGCCTGGAGTATTGTTTCAATAGGTTGTAGTTTCTTTTCCCATTTTCGGTCTTTTTCCAAGATACGGCGTTTTGGGATACCACAAAATGAATCGGGTACGGTAAAAGGAATACAAGCTCCTTTTCGAGACCATCAGAAATGTCTTTTCCGACAATTTTTTGATGATAAAGTAGTACCCAAGGAATGCGTCCAAGTACACGGCATCCATAAGTTGATTGTTCTAGTTTCGTGAAAATTCTAAGATTGTCAACGTCCACTGGTAGCGTCGATTATTCAGTTTGTGTCATGGGGAATAGCTTGATTCTACTGGTTCTTCACATAAAACTCGATGGTGGAAACGGCTTCCATTCGAAATGACGAAGCCCAGATGTGTCATGGGCTACCGGCCTATAAGTGGTTGTTTACAGTTCCATTCTGTTCTAGACTCATAAATTGTAGACTTCAGATCCTCTTAAGCAGCCTGGCAATAATACTTAATAAATATTCTGGCTGAGGTGATCTCATACATTACCAATATTTGTTGAAAACTAGGCTTTAAATGCACATCGATTTATTGAAGATACCCCCAGAACGCTCTTGCTCCTGCTTCCTATTCGCATTTGATCGGAAACTATTTTTGAAGCTTGCTTCTTATTGCACGACATATGACTTTTGGGAAAGCTAGTGAACCGTGAAACGTGTGATGTTACGAAAAAGCGTTCGTCACGCGATGACTCATTAAAAAAAAGAGAGAGACGCAGGCCATAGTGTACGTCCATTGCAGAGATAGAGAGAGGCGTGCCGCTGTCATAATTTGGAAAAAATGGTCAATAATTATAAAGAATTGTCAAAAATGGCCAATAATTGTTGAAAATTGTCAAATTTTTTGAAAAATGGTCAAATTTTTGGAAAAAATGTTCAAAAATGGTCAATAATTGTCAGAACCTGTCAAAAATGGCCAATAATTGTTAAAATTTGGAAAAATGGTCTAAAATGGTCAATATTTTTGAAAATTTGTCAAAAATGATCAATAATAGTCAAAAATGATCAATAATTGTCAAAAATGGTCATCAATTGTCAAAATTTGAAAAACGGTCATGAGATATCGCAATTACAATATGGCCAATAATTTCAATGACTATCGACGAGAAATGGGTTTTCTCCACATTCCTTTTAGAAGTGAAGATAATGATGTTCTTGCATTCCATTGCGCGTATTTTTATTGATGGTTTTCCCAACCTCGCATTCTATTTTGCATTAGAAGCAAGCTTCTGTCGGCGGTCCGACGACCGCTCGCCTTTTTTTTTGATGTATCATAATACACGAATGTTTGAACGACCAGGGTGTTGAACGAATAGTTTGGCCAGTCCTATCGAGTATCTCTGAGACCCACTACAGAGACGTATTCGTTGCCGTATCGCTTTGCCAGGCAGCCTCCAGGATCTTCGAAAAGAATTCCATGCAATTGCTCAGGCTCAATATTACTACTTCTAGCTCTTTTTATACCGTTGTCTTAAAAAGACTAGTCGTTTCAAAGTAGAGATAATAATGTGAATAAAAAACAACAATATTCATAAATCAGAGTTTTTTGGAGGCTGGATTTTTCTGACGGTCAGTACCTACATAATAGGAACTAAAAACCTGAAATGCTTTGTTTATTGTTGCGCCACAATAATTTTTATTTCTAAAAAATTCTCGAAATAAATATTTAATACAAGACGTAGAGCTATACAAAGTGTCCCGTAAATAGGAGGCTGGTTAAGAAATATTTGAAATACCCAAATGCAACTGTCCTCTAACCTTCTAAGTTTGTGAGATACAGGCTGTTGAAGGGTGCGGAAAAAATACACATTGTATTGCACATCTTCTCGATGTCCTTTCGGTTAATATGGCCCACAGAAGTAGCGTGTTATATGGCACTGGGCCATATGACCCGATAGATGGGCACATTACCCTACTTTATTAAAAAAAAAGAGTTTTTTTTCAGTTTTGAGATGGGGAAAGTATGCAAGAATTTACGCAAGCGATGGTCATAGCAGCTGCCAGAAATGGAGAATCTCAAAGAAATGTTTGTACTAGATTTCAAATACCGAGGCGCACTTCACGGCGATATTTACATCAGGGATTGTCGGAAAAGAAACTGGGTCGTCCAAGCATACTGAATCGTCAGCAGGAAAGTGATTTTATGCAGCGGATTAAGCGATACTGTCAAATTGGATTACCGCTCACTCTCAAACTTGTCCGACATCAAATGTTTCGATATTGTGATATAAACAACATTCGCAATAATTTTAACAAAACAAAGCAGCTTGCTGGAAAGGACTGGCCTGAAAAGAAATGGTGATTTATCTGTACGAAAAGCGCAACCTATGAACCCTGCACGCGCCAAAAAACTGAACAAAGCAATTGTTTCTGACTACTTCACCAAGATATCCGAGCTTATGGAAACGATGAACATTAAAGATAAGTTAAGGTGCTGCACCGATTCGGCCTATTGGTGGAGGCGCTAACATGGGAATCTCCATAAGAAAATCGCAAAAATGGTTCCCTTCAAGGTCACGCGTCTGCTTCCATCTGTCACTTGCCACCTGTCATCTGAAGCGTTTTGAGGCATTCCGAGACGTTCTGAGACGTTTTGAAGCGTTCTGAGACGTTTTCTGAAGCGTTTTCGGACGTTTTGAAGTGTTTTGAGCCGTTCTGAAGTGAAGTGACACGTTTTGAGGCGTTCTGGAGTGCTCTCGGGCATTGCAAGATGTTCGTTGATGATGCAGTCGCAGGAACACTTCAGAGCGTCTCAAAACGTGTCACTCCACGTCAGAAAGTCTCAAAACACTTTAAAGCGTCTCAGAACGCTTCAGAAAACGTCTCAAAACACTTCAAAAAACGTCTTAGAATGGAAGCAGACGCGTGACCTTGAAGGGAACCATTTTTGCTATTTTTGAGCTTAGCTTTTTTTGCGATTTTCTTATGGAGATTCCCATGTTAGCGCCTCCACCAATAGGCCGAATCGGTGCAGCACCTTTACTAAGATAAACCTCAAAATTAATATAATATGGGCGAGAAAGGCTGTTGCCTCACCATACACCATCAACAATGTGTTATGTCTGAAAATGGAGTACGACGGGTTCATATGGTTGCGCCTGAGCATGCAGAAAATGTCACGGACCAACACTTCTTGTATTTGATGGAGCTTCCAGCCATTTAGACTACACAATTGCTGAAACAGCTGAGTCTCTTGGTATCACGTCAAACACCACTCATGAGCTCCAACCACTAGATAAGGCAGTATTTCGCTCTTTTGAAGCCAATTGGGACCAGGAGCTTTAGATATATTGATACCTACCCTCAAAGAACCCTAAACAAGGCCAGATTCAACATAATTTTGTCCCGTTTTTGGCCCAAATGTATGACACCAGAAAAAATTATAAGCGGATTTAGAGGTACAGGATTGTTTCCTTTAAATCCTGACGCAATTCCCGATGCAGCTTTTGCACCTTCTTTAGTAACAGAGCGAGACATGCCTGATGAAATCAACGCAGACAATAGTGGAAACTTCGAAAGGTCAAATGGTGAGATTTCGTCTGATGATTATGTTCCATTGGCTGCTAAAGTAATTATTAATCCAGTTTCTCAAGAACCTTCTCCAAATAGATTGGATAAGTCTTTTCACGAAATACTTCCTACTCCTACTGATGGAGAGAATAATGAAGTGAAAAGAATTAAGCGTTAAGCTTTGAATTACAAAGCTCAGCAAGTGACAAAAGACCTTTTCTATGAGAGACATGGCGAATCAGCTATGACATCTTCAGATCCGAAACATCCAGTTCCATCAACATCCAAACCGAAAAGTTTTATCCCACAGTCTACATCTAAGCAAACTACACAGGAGTCATGGTTATGTGCAGCTTGTGATAAAGAGGACCAACTTGACATGCGAATGTGTACAAACTGTCTTACTTGGTACCATGAGGTATGCGTTTGCCTCGAATTGGACGATGATGAAGAATTTGAGCATTTTAAGCATGTTAATTTGATGTATATTGAAATGTTACTTAAAATTCCTAATTTTTTTTGCTGTGTTCATGAAATGTTCTGGTATTTGTTTAAAAACAAAATTTGGTTTTTAATTTTGTAAAAACACCTTTAAAAAAATAAAACCGGCTCAATCTCTCTGAGTTTAAAGATTTTTCACTCTGGGCCATATAATCCGACCAGATTGGTAATATGGCCCTAGAGCAGTGCAAATGATTTCTATATATAAATCTATTACGAATCATTTCTGACCAGGTTAAATTACATAGGTATGTCGGCCACATAGTTACCTATCATGCGGTTGAAAAAAATATTCTGGTTCCATGGAAAAAAGAATTATATTAAGGTGGGCCATATTTGCCTCCACTACCCTACCATATTTTTGGAACACCCTGTATTTGGAGCTAAAGACTTTTGTCTGCTGTTCTTTATTGAATTTCCTACATAAAAGGTACTCTTTGTTGAGCTCAAAGTGTCTCAAACATAAAAAAGTGTCTTACTGCAATAAAAAGTTTAAAATCTTGAAAATAGAGAGATGTATCGATTTAAATAAAAAGTACCTTTTATGTAGAAAATTTAATAAAGAATTGCAGACAAAAGTCTTTAGCTCTAAATAAAGAGTGTTTCAAAAATAAGGTACAATAAAAGTTCACGAACCCCTCGTACCACGCCACTAGCTTATCAAAATTGGACAGAATTATTAGAGTTGATGTGTTTTGAAGAGACAATAACATCCAAAAAATTCTAAATTTGTACTCCTCCGAGAAGATATGCAATAAAATGTGTATTTCTTCTGCACCCTTCAACATCTTTTATCTCACAAACTAAGAAGGTTAGAGAAAAGTTGCATTTGGGTATTTTAATCATGCCTCTAATTTACGGTACTTATTTACGGGACACCCGTATAAAATTTGCCTCGCTTTCCCCCATCGTATTTTTTTTTCTTATAGCTCTGCCCCGCTTTCTACAATTCGTTACTAATAGAAAAAAAATCGTTTTTAATCATAATTTATATAAGGCGGGGTATTATCAGCGAAAATTTCTTGAATTTCTATAATATTTTTATCTTTAATTTCTGGCACTTTAACAAATATATAAACAAACCCGGCAAAAAATAAAATACAATAAATCCAAAATATCCAATCGAGTCCAATGCTATCCATAAGAATAGGAAACATGAAAGATGAAATCGACATAAAAAATCCGCTGCAAAAATAAATAATCGAAATCGCAGTAGCTTTTACGTCACTAGTAAAAACCTCATTTAAATAAATGAAAGCTACCGAAACCAAACCAATATCCACGATGAATATAAGAATAATTATACCCGCTAGAGGTATCCAACTAACATTAGCTATCGAAGACGGTTGCAGAACTTTTAAATCAAAATACAACCCCACTACGAAAAACGGTATGCAACTTATCAAAGTAGAAAAAATCAACAGCGGTCTCCTTCCAACTCTTTGCACTATCAGAGAAGCCATTACGAAACAACAAACTTGAAAAACTCCTACAATTATAGTACTCGTTGAATCTGATAACGTCGAGCCAGACTCTCTAAAAATTGATTGTAAATATGACATAATTGTTGGCATACCAGTACTACCTAATAACATTATTATCAATGTCGTTATAAAAGCTCTTCTAGAAGCTTTATCGGCCCAAATAGATTTAATACTCGAATTAGGATGGTTAGCTGTTAGGTTTATTTCAATCTCCAAATTTTGAACTAATTGAATGGCTTTTTGATTATCGCATCTTACTAGTTTTTGTACAGTTTCCACTGCTTCTTCTTTTCGGTTATTTATTATTAAATAAGTTGGTGTTTCTGGTAAAAACATATCGGAAATAATGAAGAACAGTAAATTTGGTACGGCGCAGAAAAAAGTGAAATATTCTATTGAAAAATACGAACCCATTATGTACCCGTATAAATTTCCTATTTGTATAAAAATTCCTATTAAACAGCTCATCTTCGACCTATTATGGTCTCGAGTTACTTCACTTATATAGATCGGCGTACCAACATTGGTACCACCGACCAGTATACCTATAATAAACAAGAAGAAGAAATATAGAACTATATGCCTGGAGAAAGCTAGTGCTGCGAATCCTACCACTATTAAAAAATGTAGTTTGTTTAAACACCTTAATCGTCCGAATTTGTCGAAAGTACTTTTTAAAAATACCGCACCTATCATGGTACCGATTTGAAATAGAGATCCTGTGAAGGATAGTTCCACCGTTGTTACGGGATGTCCTAGTGGATTCACTGCTGTGTCGTTAGAGGTTATCTTCGGAGCTACTGGGGATATCCAAACCACGCCTACTCCTAGGGTACAAGGACCAAGGCAGGCTGGAAAAAATATTAATAATTAATTTTTTGGTGGAATCAACTACACTCGTAATAAATTGCATAATTTCCATTCCAATGACAGAATTTTACGTGACATTTGTAAGGGATGCTCTCGTTGGTGTGATGTAGTATGACGTACTAGCCCATATACGCCTATCGACCTTGAGCCGACCAATCATATGAGTTCTTGTTCTATCATAGTAAATTCGTATAAATGTGGTTCCATGTATGGCAAAACAAGAGTCAATCAAATTTAAGGTCATGCTTCATTGATAAGATGCACAGCCAAACACGACTAAGGTCACAGATCACAGAACAAAACTTCAATCACGTTGAGAGTGCTTCTGTGAACAAATGTCATAATCCATCACCAAAAGTGATGAAGTTGCCGAACTAAAATGGTCAAACTTGTTCTCAACAGGTACCAATTTATACAAATGGGGAAAAGGTAAAAGAGAGGATTAAGAAGGGGTTGGGGGAGATGACGGGGGTGTCGGTGGATAGACTCAGAGTCTCAAGGAATAGGGAGGTGGTTATAGAGGCAAAGAAGGGGGTTGAGGTGAGGGGAATTTTGAGGGGGTGAAAAGGGTGACAGGAGCTAGGGTGGTGGAAGCGGGAGGGTAATATAACCATAAAAATGGTAGGGATAGAACCGTGGTTGGAAGATGAAAAGGTGAGGGGGAAAATAGAGAATTTGATTGGGAAAGGGACAACGGTGATTGAAGTGGTAAGGGAGAGGAACGGGATGAAAATGGCGGTGGTGAGGACGGAATGGGAAAAAGCGGTAGCCTTATTGGGTAAAAAGGAGATTAGATTGGGGTGGAACAGGGTAAGTATTCTAGAGGGTAGAGAGCAGATGCTTTGGATGTGTGATGTGGGGGCATAAAGTAGCAGGCTGTAAGGTGAAGGGAGTCAAGGAGAAAAGAAAGTGCTGGCTATGTAATAGCGAGGATCACATGGCCAGAGACTGTCGGCAGGCCTTCCTTTGTAGGGTATGTGGGGAAAGGGGACACAAGCCAGGGGAGATAGAATGTAGTAGGGGAAGGAAGGGAGTAGATGAAGACGATGGAAAAGAGGAAGGAAAAAATGGGAGGGACCCTCTGGACCCCTCAGAGGGGACGATTATGGTCAAATAGAAGGAAGGGAAGAGCAGTGCGCGGAAAGAAGGAGTGTAGGGGATGGATGTAGAGTGTTGCAGATAAATTTGGGGAAATTCAGGATAGCGCATGATATATTCGGTGAAGTGATTTTTAGGAGGGAAGTGGATGTGGTGTGTGGATCTGAGGTAAATGCTAGATATGTGGGAAAGCAGGGATGGATTATGGATGATACAGGGGAGGCAGGAATGAGAGTGGTGGGAGATGGACTGAGGGCGGATGAAGTGAGGAAAGGAAATGGAGGGTGGTAGTGCGATAGTCCCAATAAAAAAGCTAAAAAAAATCATGCGAAATTGATAAAATCAACGAAAAAGAATTATTATCAGAATATTATCATAAATTCAGAAAATCCCACAAAAAAAGCATGAAAAACTGTTTTGATGTGTAATGTGAAGAGGTCGGGAGAGTGGAAGAAAAGGGGGAATGGTAGGACGGTAGAGCAGAGTATGCTGTACGGTGCGGAGGTGTAGGGTAAAAGAGCGGCAGTGAATGCGAGGGTTAGGCCACTCCTTCGGGTGCAGAGAGAGATATTGCTGAAGGTGGTACAGGGGAACAGGACAGTGGGTGGACTGGCAGCAGCGGTGCTGGCGAAGACCTACCCAATGGACGTTATGGCTAGAGCCAGAGATAAACGCTGGAGGTGTGCGACCAAAGAGGAAGTACAGGAATGGTTGGAGGAGAAAATGGAGAGAAGGTGGGAGGAGTATGATGGCGCGCTAAAAGGAGAGATTGGGAATAGGATAGATTGGATGGACCGGAAATTTGGGGAGGTGAACTACTTTTTGACACAGGACATGGGTCGAGATTAGGGTACCTCCACAAGATTGGAAAAAGAGGGACTGGATTGTGCGAGAGGTGTGAAGTGGAGGATGATGTGGGGCATGTGTTTAGATACTGGAGGAACGAGGAAGTGCTGAAGACGTTGGAGAGGAAACTAAGGTAGTCGGTGTATTGGGAGGAATTGGTGGAGATATTGTTGAGGGGAGAGGAAGAATGGATGGAGGTTAGTGGCGTAGTAGAGAGCATGGTTAGGGGGAGAGAACAACTTGATATGGCATGAGAGGTAGTAGTGAAAGTTAGGGAGAAAACGACGGTGTGAGCGGAGAGTGAGCGAAAGACCGCCGCCCGTCTCGAAGTATGCTAGGGTAGTGATTCCGAGGCGGGGGTAACGGCGAGTTTGAGGTGGGTTTGGTTGGTAGGCATCCCCTTGGGGATGAGTCCAACACTGTTTGGGTCCTGGACCCATTCGAACATGAGTTCCCCATCTCGGTTCGAAAAAAAAAGGTTAGAATAGCGTTAGTCAAAATAGCGCAGCACAAAAATAACGCAGATCAAAAATAGCGGCAGACAAAATAGCTTATTCCCTTCCCCTTTTTGGAAAACTTTATGTGGAATACAAATGATTTGATATATTTTCAAGAGGGGAAAAGGAATAAGCTATTTTGTCCGCCGCTGTTTTTGTTCTGCGTTATTTTTGATCTGCGTTATTTTTGTCCAGCACTATTTTGACTGAGGCTATTCTGCTACATAGTAGCAGAACACCACTAATTATTATAAAAATATATAACCCTACGCTTTTTGTAGTTCTTCTTTTGACTTCTATCTGCTATTAAAACAAATTTCCAATTCTTAAAATATTAATTAGTCTTCACATGTGATGACATCCTATTTATTCCTCCAAAATATTATCTCGAGAGTAGAAGAAACTATTAGTGAGGAATGGTGGAGTTTTTGCAAATCTACCTGTAAACAGTGGTATAGCACAATGCTCAGTTTTGGGGCCAATTATTATTTTGTCATCCATTAACAAACAGAGATATTGTCACATATTAAGTCTGTTCCAAACTGTCAGAAACGATCAAAGAATAGTCGACCATTGCAATCAGTGATAGGAATTACGTGAAAGTAAACTCGTTGTTTGCCTTTACCAGTTATTCTCTGATCGTTTCTGACAGTTTCCGATTGCGGTTGGAACAGACCTATTATGTTTAGGTAGTCATCAACCAAGACATTATCCTGTAGCTCTCGTTTATTCATAAAACGCAATTATAACTCTTCCTGATATATTATCATCCGAATTCCAACTCTTTCTGCTCTATTATCATCCCAACTTTTCCTTCATTGTTATTATCATAATTATAGCTCTTGTTGATCTATCCTTATCCTTACGCTAACACTTTATATGCTCTATTCTTCTCATAATTATAACTCTCTTCACTCTATTCTAATGCTATCTCTTACTCTTCCTGCTCTATTCGAATCCTATTTTTAACTCTTTCTGCATTGTACTTATCCTAATTCTAACAGTTTCTTCTCTACTGTTATCCTAATTCTAACTCTTCTTACTTTATATTTATTCTAACTCTTACTCTTTCTGTTCTATTTTTATCCTGATTCCAACTTATTCTAATCCTAATTCTAAGTCTTCCTGTTCTGTTGTTATCCTAATTATTACTCTTCCGGCTCTTTTCTTATCCTGATCCTATCACATCATGTTATCTTAATTCGAACTCTTCTTAACCCTGCGTTGCCCGCTCACCTCAATTAACAATGTCAGATATTTTGCACAAATTCGCAACATCGCACGCATCCATCTAGGTAATCCTCGTACCAAATATTACTAGTCAGTTGGTGTTGCGTGTTCTGGGTTTAAGCACTTTCGAACAAGAAGAATTGTTACAAGAACAAAGTCAAATTCCGAAAGAAGTGCTTGAAGATGAAGAGAGTGACGAAGATTGCGTTGAAATTTCGCTAAATAATGAAAGAGATTTGGAAATGTCTGCGGATGAATCAGGTAAGCTGAATTTGACTCGTTGGTCAGAAAATAGTCCAAATTACGTGGGAAAAGACGGCCAAACTCTGTGGAAAGTTCATCGTACAGTAAAAACCAGTCGCACAAAGCGCCATAACTTAATTTACAAGTTACCTGGCGTCAAACCGTACGCAAAGAGTGCTCATTTAGTCTATAAAACTTGGAATTTGCTAATAACTGATAGCATGATTGAAGACATTGTTACATACACGAATATTTATATAGAAAGAATCCGTAATAACTACTCACGCTCTCGAGATGTTTTGAATACTGATGTTGATGAAATCAAATCTATGTTTGGCATAATGTATATGGCAGGAATTCTCAAGGAAAATCATACCAACTTAGCCGATTTATGGAACTCTGATGGAACTGCTCCAGAATTTTTCAGATTGGTTATGTCTAGAAACCGGTTATATCTACTTTTACGAGCCCTTCGATTCGATGACATAAGAAGTAGGGTAGAGAAGAAAAAATTGGATAAGACAAATATTCGAATTGTTCCAAGATAACTGTCAATCTGGTGTATAGCAGCTGAAAATTGCACCATTGATGAGATCATGATGATATGATGGAGGAATTTCGGGGTAGATGTAGCTTCCGTCAATTCATACCAAATAAGGCTAGTGAACTCGTGAAACGTGTGATGTTACGAAAAAGCGTTCGTTACGCGATGACTCATTAGAAAGAGAGAGAGAGAGAGACGCAGGCCATAGTGTACGTTCAGTGCAGAGAGAGAGAGAGAGGCGTGACGCTGTCAAAATGTTGAAAAAATGGTCAATAATAATAAAAAACTGTCAAAAATGGTCAATAATTGTTGAAAATTGTCAAAATTTTTGAAAAATGGTCAAAACTTTTGAAAAATCGTCAAAATTTTTGGAAAATAGTCAAATTTTTTGAAAAATCGTCAAAATTTTTGAAAAATTGTCAAAAATGGTCAATAATTGTCAACACCTGTCAAAAATGGTCAATAATTGTCAGAAACTGTCAAAGATGGTCAATAATTGTTAAAATCTTGAAAAATGGTCAAAATTGTCAAGATTTTGAAAAAGTGGTCAATAATTATAAAAAAATTGTCAAAAATGGTCAATAATTGTTAAAATTTGAAAAAATGGTCAACATTTTTGAAAAATTGTGAAAAATGATCAATAATTGTCAAAACTTTCAAAATTATCAATAATTGTCAAAAATGGTCAATAATTGTTAAAATTTGAAAAAATGGTCAAAAATAGTCAGAAAATTTGAGAAAATGGTCAATTTTTTTTAAAAATTGTCAAAAATAATCAATTATTGTCAAGACTGTCAAAATTATCATTCAATAATTGTTAAAATTCGAAAAAATGTCATAAGATATAGCAATTACGATATGGCCAATAATTTCAATGACTATCGACGAGAAATGGTTTTGTTGCACATTCCCTTTAGAAGTGAAGATAATGATGTTCTTGCATTCTATTGCGCGTATTTTTATTGATGGTTTTCCCAACCTCGCATTCAATTGTGCATAAGAAGCAAGCTTCTGTCGGCGGTCCGACGACTGCTCACCTTTTTTTCATTAGTGGATAGCCGTGTGTTTTATACCATAAAGATGGAGGATTCACGCTGGAAAGCAACCGGAAGGCCCATTTAGAGTGGATAATGATTCATCAAGCGTAGTGCGCCGTTTATGACAGCCAATCCATATTTAAGGACAAAGCATTGTTTGCGATCATTGGTTTACTTCAATCTCCCTTGCTATTGACCTACTCAAGCATTACAGACTAACTTTGGTTGGCACCCTTCGAAAAAATAAACGAGAAATTCCGCCACTGTTTGTAGCAACCAAAGTAAGGCGCATCTACAGTAGTATGTTAGGATTTGGACAAGAATGTCTGTTAGTATCATATGTTCCAAAAAAAAACCAAAACGTCTTGCTTTTGTCAACTATGCACGAGGATGATGCCATCGAAGAAAACACCGGCGATGCTTTCAAACCAAAAGTTATTACATATTATAATGAACATAAAAGTGGAGTTGATACGATGGACCAACTAAAAAGTCTTTATTCTGTAGCAAGGATTACCTGCAGATGGCCTTTGACTGTCTTTTTATCGGTCCTCAATATTGCTGGAATAAATGGGTTTGTTATTTTTCGATCAAACAATGTCGATCTCAATATGGCGCGTCGAGTGTATCTAAAATCGTTAGCAAGTGAATTGGTAAAAAATCATATGAAAAAACGTCTGAACCAAAATTTACTCCATTTGCTAAGAACGCAAATAAAAAACTATTTAGAGATAACTCCAATAGAAAATCGAGACGATAACCCGAACGAGTCTGGAGATAGATCAAAACGCACTTATTGTCAAAAAAAGAAAAATCGAAAGATAAACGAAATGTCAAGCAGCTATTTGTAAAGAACACACCATTACCTACTGCGTTCAATGTGTTCAATCCAATTGGGACTGAGTTTGTTTTTAGTGTTAGTTTGTTTGTTTTACTTAATTTAGGAATATCATTTTTTATTTTTACAGAATGACAAACGTTTCATAATAGTATATTCTATAACAATGTTAGAATGAAAATTCGATGCGAGTGGAAAGTTCCGAGCGCGAGCCGAAGGCGAGCGTGAGGAACCACGAGCATCACGAATTTTCATTCTAACCGAGTAGCAGACTGTACTTTCTCCACGATCAAATATTTTAAATATATATTTTTAAATGGAAATGAACAGTAGATAATTTATATTACAGAACTCAATCACAATTATCTTAGGTAAACACTCAATGTGACAGCAATAATTTTGACACTTACTCTACCACTACGATGACAATCAACTGCGTCAAGGCTAATGCTATTATTGCTAACCAGTGTGAGAATGTTATTCTATCACAAGAGAGAGAATGTAAATACATTTAAATTGCATGGGGGCAAAGGTGCTGCAGAATATTTCTTCGATCTCAAGAGAGAGAATTCCAGTATTCTGTAATCAAATATGATTTCAGAATTGGCAAATTCTGTGATGATCGTGGAGAAAAATATTTATTATAATTCACCATAAGGTTCTTTGTATTCCTTCCTAACAGCACTACTTTATTCGTATATTTGTCGTTAAAGGTAAAGGTGAGCACTGGTCTCACCCGCGAGTAACGGTGGTATTTTTTCTGGTGCGGATAACGCATGCTTAATCAATTTTTGTCCTAAATCTTACGGTTCCTGTTCTATTTTTATTAACCTAATTCTGACTATTCCTGCTTTATTCTTATTCTAATACTATGTGCCCTGTTCGAATCCTAATTCTAACTTTGTCTTTTTTGTTCTTATTCTAATCTTAACACTTTCTGCCCTAGTGCTATCAAGAAGAGTCAGAATTAAACTCTATTCTTATTCTTATCCTGATTCCATCTCATCTTGCTCTATTCTTGTCCTAATTCTTACTATTTCTGCTCTGTTGTTATTATAATTATAACTTTTTCTGCTCTGTTGTTATTATAATTATAACTCTTCTTGATCTTCCTATTATATTCTTATCCTAATCCTAACACATCGTGCTCTACTGCTATCCTAATTTGAACTCCCCTTACTATACTCTCATCCTAATTTTTACGTTTCTATTCTATTTTTATCCTAATACTAACTCTTTCTGCTCTGCACTCATCCTAATCCTTACTCTCCATTCCCTATTATTATCCTTATTCCAACTCTTTCTGCTATATTATCATCCCAACTCGAATTCTTTCTGATTTGGTGTTATCATAATTATAGCTCTTGTTGATCTATCCTTATCCTCACGCTAACACTTTACATGCTCTATTGTTATTCTAATAATAACTCTCTTCACTCCATTCTAATGATAGCTTCTACTCTTCCTGCATTGTACCTATCCTAATCCTTTTTTATTATTATCCTAGTTCTAACTCTTCTTGCTTTATCCTTATTCTAACTCCTACTCGTTCTGTTCTATTTTTATCCTGATTCCAACTTATTCTACTCTATTCTAATCCTAATCCTAACTCTTCACATCACATCATGTTATCTTAATTCAAACTACCCTCAATGAATTTTTTTTCCTAAATCTTACGGTTCCTGTTCTATTTTTATTAACCTAATTCTGACTATCTCTGCTTTATTCTAATTCTCATTCTAACACTTTCTGCCCTGTTCGAATCCTAATTCTAACTTTGTCTTGTTTGTTACTATTCTAATCTTAACACTTCCTGTCCTAGTGTTATCAAAGAAGAGTCAGAATTAAACTCTTCGTGTTCCATTCTTATCCTGATTCCTTCTCGTTCCTGCTCTATTATTTTCCTAGTTCGAACTATTTCTGCTCTGTTGTTATTATAATTATAACTCTTCTTGATCTATCCTTATCCTAATTCTAACATTTCCTGCTCTACTCTTATCCTGATTCTAGTTTTCTCTACTTTGTTCTTATCCTGATTATAACTCTTCACATTAAATTCTCTAATTTGAACTCCCCTTACTATATTCTCATCCCAATTCTTACGCTTCTTGTTCTATTTTTATCCTAATTATAACTATTCCTGCTCTCCTCTCATCCTAATCCTTACTCTCCATTCCCTCTTATTATCCTAATTCTAAATCTTTCTGCTCTATTATTACCATACTCCTACCACTTCTTTCTCTGTATTCTAATCCCAATTCCAACACATCCAGCTTTATTTATTGATGAAATCAGTCCAGACTCCTTAGCAATTTATGTGCTTCCTGAAGGACCTTATATAACACTTATATGACACTCATATTACTTTATGGAAATTATATTTTCAACTTACCCACGCATACAACGAAATACAAAAATAAACTTGTAGTTTTCTTTTCATTTTCAAACGTTTCTAAACCAAAATTATCGTCATCATAATCGTCGGTTAAAAGCGGCATCCGTGGATCAGAATTTCGACGGCGTTCCATTTTTAAAACTACACTAAAGATTTGTTCATTAAAATATTGTCATATCACTAACATATTTGTATTGTAGAGAAGTCTTTGCTTGAATAAATAAATTTTATTTCAAAATATTTAACAGGAAGAGGTTTATCAGAGAATTACGTGCAAGTTGTTGACGACTCGGCTTTATCGGTCCAGGATTGAACAATACGAATTCATTATATAATGAAGTTAGTTATTTTGATTAACGTATTACTGATTTCACTAATTTAATCGTAAAACAGCTCGCGGTGAAACATTTGATAACAAGTTTGAATGGAATATATTTTTAAGGAGATTTAACCGCTAGAATTTGGATAATAGACCAACTGAATTACATTTATTGGTAGATTTTTGATGATTTGAATAAAAAAATTGATGTTTAATGATTTGAAAAATATTCAATACTTTTATTGTGCCGTTATTTGTCGAGTAATATGATGTAGTTTCCATCGAACAAATCCTTGAAAAATCCCTAGAATACAATGATGATCTACACGTAAATTTCATAGACTTCAGGAACGCATTTAACACAATCATAAGACACAAGATTTTAGAAACGTTAAAAATGCTAGGAATCCCAAAGAAACTTAGGGAATTGGTGGAAATGGCCCTACAAAACACTAAAGGGAAAGTAAAATTCTAAGGTGAAATTTCAGAAGAATTCAAAATGAATAAAGGTATAAACAGGGAGACTCAATTTCTCCAACACTGTTCAACCTTGTACTTGAATCCATTTTAAGGAATGCAAACTTGAATGAGAAAAATATTATAGTTAACGAGACCCAGTTAATTGCTTATGCCGACGACCTCACCATAGTGGCTAGACTGGCTAGAACTAAAAAAAGTCTAATAAAAGCAGTAGAGAAGCTGAACGCAGAGGCACAAAGATTCGGGCTACGAATAAATGAAGACAAAACAAAATATATACGAGTGGGGAAAGAAAGAATCAAAAATTACAATTTTGGAATTGTATGAAACTTCAATTATTTAGGAACATCTATAGGACAAACTTGTAAAGATAAGATAAAAGAAAGAATAATGAAAGAAAACCAAATTCTTGGCATTAATAAGAAATTATTAAAATCTAAATCGATTAGCATAAAAACAAAAATACAAATCTATAAGACTTTGATCAGACCAGTCATTACATACGCACTCGAAACAACAACTATAAACAAAAAAGAAGAAGAAGATCTAAAAATAATAGAAAGGAAAATATTTAAAACAATACTTGGACCAGACATAACAAGATATGGAGAAAGAAGATTAAAAAGAAACATAGGAATAGAAAAGGAAGCAGGTGGAGAAAATATAGTCCGATATATAAAAGCAAGGCGACTGGAATGGATGGGACACAATATTATGAGAAGAGCACCAACAGAAATATTAAAAAGAATAACAACATGGGTTCCATTGAAGACGAGAACAAGAGAAATACCACGAAGCAAATGGTGGGATCAAGTAGAGGAAGATATAAAAGCATTGAAAATCAGAGGCTGGAAAACAAAATGCAGAGACAGAAGAAAATGGAAAACTATAATATAAGAGGCCTGGACAAATAAAATATTATAGTCGTACTGCTATAAGATGAGTAAACCACTTCGTCAATAGGATTGAACACAGCTCTATTGAGCAAGCCATAATCCCTCGGGATTGAACAGCCATGATGATGATGATGATGTGGTTTAAGATTTAATTTTTGATGGATTCTCTGTAGAAGCTATGGAAAAATTTGTCTCGAAAATTTTAATGCATAAGTCACTGCAGTGTCACTGGTAGAGTTCAATGAAGAACACAGGGAGGGGATTAAACGGCATAAAGGAAGCGATCCTGATTGACTTTGAAACTATAGAAAAAACGTTTGTGGAGGAACAGTGTTTAAAAGTTACCGCGGTCTTAGTGATTCTAATTTTTAATATAACGAAACAAAAATGTGAATTCCGTTTCATTTTAACGAAAAAACTGATTCCAAGTAAAATGACTTGGAAAATTTTTTCCTTCCATATAAATGTAGAGATATGTAGATATATCCGGCGTTTGCTGAGTATGAAAACATAAAAATGATTTTGGATGACCGAATAGTAAAGCTGACACTTTGAATATATAGGTAGTGGTGGTACGAAAACTGTGTCTTTAATGTACCCCTAAAAATAAAAATCGCAGGTGTAATATCAGGAGAATCGGGAGTCCACGCAAACAATGCAGCTCAACGGCCTATCCAACGATGAGGGAGTTCCTCGTTTAGATTAAGACACACTTCATGATTCCAGTGAGGTGGAGCTCCATCTTGTTGTTATATAAAGTTGTTGGAATCAGCCGTTAGTTGCGGAAATAACCACAGTTGCAACATATCGAGGTTCGACATACCGGTCACAGTTTTTTCATGAAAAAAAAACAGTCCATACACTTTTGTGCTGGATACGGCACAAAAAACGTTCAATTTTTGAGAATAGAGTACACGCATATTTCATATTTTGCTTAGATATTAATTTGTAATAGTAAAGTTGATATCAAAAATAACTAATAATAGGAAATAAACCAGTTTCCATTGGAAAATACTTCCAAATTTTAGAATAAAATTTAAATTTTTATGCACTTTCCGACCACCACCCGAGGATTACCGAACGCTACCGATGCTACGTGTGATGTCATACAATTTGTTTACTTTTGTCAATATGGCCGGTATTGCATTAGGTTCTGTGTAGTTTTGTGTTTATATTGTATTTTAATTAACTATTAATTGCTTCATCGACGTAAAAATATCATTTATATGTTTGTTTGAGACCATTACGTGTTTGTGTGTGCTTTTTTTTATTTCTAAAAGTCAACGTAAAGTGGAAAGTGGACATAAATATTCGATATTTCCGAGGATATTTTAAAACTTTTAGAAGAAAATATTTTATTTACTATTTCAGTGTGCAGTGACGATTCTTTCATATTTTGTGAGTAAAGATATGGCTAGCGAAGGTTTTGTGGAAGCAAAAACTGATAACTTGCCCAAAGTAGACTCATTTATGCTGCTTGAATTTATGAAGTCAAACAGCTGTTTTAATGCAGAGGAAATAAGAGGAGTTGAAGCATTATCGTAAATACGATTTAAACTATGTATTATATATAAGTAGTATATACCAACCACTGTTGAATAATATTTCTGCACATTTTCAGTAGAAACTTGATGTGTGGTCGTAAGAAAATAATGTTTTTATGGTTGATTCCTAGACATATAGGTACATAACCTCAAACTATTTAAGAAGAAAAATTACCAACATAGAAGTAGGTACATTAAAATGGTCTTCACAAACAAAAGCAGTAGTATTTGTCGAAATATCGTCTTTGTTTCGACGCATAGCTTGCAACCACAATGCCCTTCTCTTAAGTGCATTTTGGCTTGCGCCACCAGGTAAAGTAACAAATATTTTGGAGTTTTAATAGACGTTGATTTACACTCTGGAACAATGCAATACTTGGAATACAAAGTTTTTTTTTCGGCTCTATCCATTTTTAAAGCTTTCAGAAACAAATTAGGTCACAAAAACTCAGAGCGTGATACACGAATAAGAACGTTAACAAATGGAGTGACGTCAACGGATGGGGCAGCCATCTTTATGACGTAAAGCGCGTTTTGGCGGACTTTAAAATTTTATGATTTTTAAAGTCGTTTTAAAAGTAAAGTTTATATTTTTTTGAAAAAATAGGCATGCAAGGTGTTAGGAGACCTGATAAAGCGTCAATTCCCACCAATAGCAAAATTTATGCTTGTACCCTATCCCTTTCATGTTGGAGAATTGCATGGGGATTCTCCGCACCCCATATCCGAATATTGTGACGGTTCACCTTGCCTCTTAAATGAAATGTCGCTTCATCGCTGAACACCAGACGGTTAACAAATCCGTCATCCTCCATTGCTTTCTGCATTGCATAACAAAACTGGGTTCGCTTGACACAATCATCTTGTCGTAACTTTTGCACCATCTGTATACGGTTTGAATCGCAATCGCTTCGCAAAACCTTCCACACAGTTTGCTGTGGAATACCAAGTGCACGGCCTGCTTGACTGGTGGATTGTTGTGGCGAACGCACAATACATTGTCTAGCCGCATCCACTGTTAGATCTGGCACTTGTGGTCTTCCGGTGCTTTTACTTTTATCAAGTACACCTGTGGTCTTGAATTGTCGATACCATCATAGCATAGAATGCTCTGATGACCTGGAGGATCAACTTCGTATTCCCGTCGGAATGTACGTTGCACTATAACAACCGATGAAAATCGCGCGTATTCGCCATTTTGATTACTGTGAACGTGACGTGGGAGTGCGCATGACAAACTGCCTCCGAAGGCGCCAGTTTCAAACGAAGAGGTTCTCGCTACCTATAGACATGTCATTTATTGTTCTATCTGTCATATTTTACGAACTATAGGTGTGTCAAACAAGATAATTCTCTTGTAGTAACCAAAGAGATACTACAGATAGAGGCAACAAGCCATAGGCCGCTGTGTAAGTGTGAATGTCCTTCTGAATCCCGGTGAGAGAGGAAGAGACAGATGATCAGCGGTTTTTCTATCTTTGTCTGTGTCTACAGCTTGATGCCAATGTAACGAGAGGTTGTCATTGCTTCTATTAATACATTATGGATTGAAATTGGAACATAGAAGCACCGGGCTTCTTCTTCTGACACTTGAAGGATTTAGCTAATACAATCTGGAGATTTGCTATGAAGTTGTAGAGAAACTTCTTGCAAGCTTTATTAGAATATTGGAAAAGTTCCTTACCTATTGTCAGATAAGGTAAAGGGGGTATAATTGTGGTTAAATTTTCTGTAGGTATTGAATATAGGTGGTAATGATTAAAGGATTCAGGATGAAGAATTGGGAAATGCAGAACAAATACAACCATAAAATTTGAAAAATAAGCGTCAATTGAAATAACGTCATAATATTTTAGTAAATGTTCATTGTCAACGTATAATATTTGTTTTGGGTTATAATGTTGGAGCATTTTATTAATAATTGATTTTATTTCGTCTACCTTAAAATTAATACTACTATTGTGTAAGGTACTGATTCGAGCAAAAGTGATAGCGTTTTCTAAATCAGTTAACAGTTGAATAATTAATTGCAAAGAAAGATTTAGTTGATTCAAGGTATTTTGAATGTAGATAAACTTATCAAATTCATATACTAATTTGTCCAGGACCGTACTTAATTTTTCTATTTCTATAGCTATTGATTTTTGATTATCAGTTAATGAAGTAATAGTTTTATTATAATTATCAATTAAATGTGTAGTTAATAGAATTTATTGATTTGCTTTTGAAATAATATTTTTTTGATTATTTTGGAGAGACTCTATGGCTTTATCATACCTTCCAGCGTCTGCTTGATCAAGGTTTCCAGAAATTGCTTTTATTATGCTTCCGAGACCCTTAATCAAACCTCGTTTAATTCTATGTGAAGGGTAGAGGGTTTGAAATTTTCGTTGTGCTAATTGTAATTGATAATTAATTCCATTATTTAAATTTTCTAGGCTATTCCAATGCAAAGTTGTATTTTGTGACTTAAAAATAGTATTAGTAATATTTGTATAGTAATATTCTAAAGTATCTAATTCTAATCCTATAGGGGTTAAGTTATAATATTGAATAAAGTCAAGTTGACTAATTTGGACCTTGGCTGGTCCCAGGTTCAGGGGTAGTGTACCGGGGTTGCCCTCCTGGTTCTGGATTTTTATTTTCTGACATGTCGTTGATAACCTGTAAGGAATTTTGTCTATTAGAGTTCGTTTTCTTTTTATGTTTGACATTCTTTTTATGTTTGACATTCTTTTTATGTACTGTTGTAATTGTCACTTTGTTGTAGGATTTGACTGCTTTTGGTGCAAATCGGGGAAGTAATTTGTTTCTTTTCTCAGTAGTTTTGGTAAATACTCTAGTACTGGGTACGTAATTAATTGGGGGATCTCTATTTTCGTTTCTGACTTGAATTACTTTTTGTTATCTTTGAGTAATTTTGTGATTAAGCTGGTCATACAATAATTTGGTTTTTTCACGGTGTAGTTCTGTATAATTATTTATTAAAGTTCTATTAATGTCTATGTCAAAAGGATCTTGAGTGTCTAAATGACCGTTTAGAATTTCGATAGGTTTTTGTTTAGTTGTACTGTGAATAGAACTATTGTGATCTAAAATAGCATAAGGCATATGTTCTTGAATATCAAAATAATTTTTATATTTTTGTCTTAGAGTTCTTAAGTGTTCAATAAGTGTAGAATGGAATCGTTCAATCATACCATTTGAACTGGGATTATTTTGTGTGTATCTACAAATTCTTTTACAAGTCCATTTTTAAATTCTGTACCACTGTCAGATACTATCATATGTGGTATACCGTGGTGGGTTATGAATAAAAGAAGTGTCTTAACTACATTTATTGCTGTAGCTCCGTCTATAGGGTAGGCTTGTCCATATTTGGAAAAAGCGTCAATTAAAGTTAGAAATTTTTGTCTATTTGCTTGAAATGTGTCAATATGTAAAATTTCAAGGGGTTTTGTTGGTGTTGGGGTTAGCATAAATTTGGGTTTAGCGGTGTATTTAATAATTTGACAATTTTCACATAAGTCTATATTTTCTTCAGTATCGTTTTTTAAATTTGGCCAAAAATATCTTTTCCTAATTTGTTGTTCTGTTTTATTAATACCTCGATGATTAGGTTTTCCTTCATGGTAATTTTTTAAAATGTCACTTCTGTCATTTTGTCTGTAACGTCTGTAAGAATTGTGGAACATTTGATAAGATTGCAAGCATTATTTTCGAAAGTACTTACGTTGCAATAGACTACAAGTGGATTCATAATGAGTATCGGGTGAAAATTGTATAGCATGTTTTATTTTGGGGTCTATAAATTCTTTGAAAAATATTGTTTTCTAAATCGTCTAATCCTATTTGAGCGTGAATTCTTTCACTGCCTGGAAAAATTTCTTTTATTACAGGTTTATTTGGTTGATAATAATCAAAATCTAATATTATTTGATAATAGTTCAAGGGTTTTGCGGATATAGGAATTTCTAGTATAGGATTTTCTTGGCTACTATGGATTGTTTCGTCATCAGAGATTTCTCTTTCATCATTTGGTTGTTGGTTTTCTTCTTGATTATTTTCTTGATTTTTTTCTTGAATTTCTTCTTGATTTCCTTTTTGAATTTCTTTTTGATTTTCTTCTTGATTTGTTTCTGGAGTTGTTTGAATTGGACTCGCTAATTCTAGTAGATCTTCAAGGGATAAAGGTACTTCTGGTACATTTATATTTTCGAAATCTGATAATCTATCTTCGGGTGGATTATTGTATAGAGAGGCATTTTCGTCGCCTGGGTCTTCTAATATTCTGTTTATTTCTTTGACGTATTTTTCTAAGTCGAATATTTCTTTTGTATGTATTTCTACTCTTGAAAGGGCGTCGGCGTTTGTGTTAGATTTTCCTTTTTTGTAAACAATGTCATAGTCATATTCTTCTAGTTTTAATCTCCATCGTATAAGTTTTGAATTTGGTTGTTTTAAACTAAATAACCATTGTAATGGTTGGTGATCTGATAAAATTTCAAATTTTCTACCTAATAAATAAGGTCTAAAATATTTTACGGCTCATACTATAGCTAACATTTCTTTTTCTATAGTAGAATAATTTTGTTCTGAATAATTTAATGTTCTAGAAGCAAATGCAATGGTTTTATCATTACCTATAGGTTCTTGAGAAAGTATTGCACCGATTGCAAAATTACTTGCATCAGTTGTTAAATTAAAGGGTTTTTCAAAATCTGGGTATTGAAATAATGGTTCATTAATTAACAGATTTTTACAAGTTTCGAAACATTCGATAAATTTAGAAGTGTGTTCAACTTTTGCATTCTTTTTCAAACAAACAGTTAATGGTTTTGTAATACGTGCAAAATCTTTAATAAATTTTCTATAATAACCGAGGAGTCCTAAAAATCCTTTCATTTCTTTAGTTGTCTTTGGTATTGGATAATTTTTTATTGCTATAATTTTGTCAGGATTTGGTCTTATTCCGTTGGGGGTTATTATGTGTCCAAGGAAGGCTACTCCCTTTTTCAAAAATTCTGATTTGTCTAATTGTATCTTCAAGTTTGAATCTCCAAGTCTTTGAAATATTTTTGTTAAATTGACTAGATGTTCTTGTAACGAAGTTGGATATATTATTATGTCGTCCATATATACGAGGCATATATTTCCTTGTAGTCCTCTTAGAATATTATCCATCACTCTCTGGAATGTGGATGGACTGTTTTTTAAACCGAACGGCATTCGGACATGTTCATAATGACCATGTTCTACTAAAAATGCCGTTTTTGGAATGTCTTCTTCGGCCATTTCGATCTGATGAAACCCGCTGGCTAGGTCAAGTGTCGTAAAGTATTGACATCTGCCTAATTTGTCAAGTAAATCAGATATATTTGGAATAGGGTATTTATCGTCTATTGTTTTTTCGTTTACTTTTCTATAATTGACTACGATTCTCCATATAATTTTACCTGAGGCGTCTGGTTTTTTGGGAACTATCCAAATTGGTGATGACCAGGGTGATTGACTATGTCTTATTATGCCTTGGTCTAACATTGATCCACTTTGTCTTTGTACTTCTTCTTTATGTACGTGAGGGTATCTATATGACTTAGTATGTACTGGTATTTCGTCAGTTTTTCGTATTTTGTGTTTTATTTGATTCGTAAATATCAAGGGTGTATTTGATCTATGAAATACGTCTGAAAATTTTCTGCATAATTGTGTTATATTTTCTTTTTCTTCGAAGTTCATGTGGTCAGTTCTAATGAGGTTTCTTATATCAGAGTTTTGGGATTGTATTGGTATAACGTTAACTGTATATAGATGATACTCTTTTAAGTTTATGTAGTTGCTTTTTAGAGGATTAGTTAAAGTCATTGAAATTGTTTCATTATTGTCATTAATTAATTCAATCCAAGCCATACCATTATGTGCTTCGGTTAGGGTTTCTCTTAAATATGCATTGTTAATTTTTTGACTAGGTAAAAATATTGTACCTTTATTTTCTTTAACGGGAACACGAATTGGATTTATTGAATGAGGGTCGAATTGAATAAAATAAAATTGAGTTTCATCTGGTTGGTAATATTTGATAGGTAAAATAGAATTTTCCGTAATTAATTTTGAGTTTGAAAAATCTATATATGCTTTTAAAAAATTAAGATTATCTAAACCGATAAGTCCGTCAAAAATCTTATGGAATTTGAAAAGTCCAAATAGCAAATTTTTATTATTTTTAAATTCTTTAAAACTTGGAATTTCAGTAGAATATTTCTGAGAATGAGTCTGAAAAACTGAACTTACTATAAATGGTTCGTGTTTAATATTATTTTCAAAATGTTTAAAGCAAATATCAGGATTTGAGAATGATTTTGTTGAACCAGTATCAATGAGGAGTTTTAATGTGGGGTTTTGGATAACAATGAAGGGTAGTTCTGTTTTATCACAGAAGGAATTAATTTCTGTTATTTGTTTGTTTTTTTATTCGGGTCCGACTGAGAAATTTCATTATAATCTTTCGTACTATAAACAATAACTTCACTTTCATAGTGTTCGTTTATGTCAGTATTGGCATTGTAATTATCTTGGTCAAAATTGAAAAGTTCTTGAGATGTCCAAGCTCTTTGAGGAGATTGTCTCTGAGGTATCTCTCTGTTAAAGTTATTTGTAGGAGGGTGGCGTGGAACAAGAAGAGTACTTGAAATACTCATAGGAGTTGGTTTAGGAATGTTTGAATTTTGTGTGGGTCTCTGTTGAGGTGAATTTTTATTCGTCCGAACGTTTTGGGGTTTCCCAAAAACTTGTTGATTTGTAAAATATCGTTGTGGGGGTAATTGTCTCGGATTCACATTAACTGGACCTTGAGGAAATGGTCTCTGCTGGTTAGAGTGCCATTGTTGTGGTCTGGAATAATTATTTTGAAAAGATGTAGATGGTTGAGAAAACTGAGGTTGATGTCTCATAGGAAACTGAGGTCTTTTATTAGACGAAGGTTGATGTGGGGGTGAATTATTACCTTTTTGTAAATAGCGAATATTATTTTCCTCCTATATATATTGTATAGCGGTTGCTAAAGTGGGGGGTCTCATAGCTCTAATTGTAGAACCTAAAGGTTCTCTTAGACCTGCCAGAAAAGTAGTTAAAGCCTGTTGTTAAAAAAATTGTTTTTTATTTTGTATTATATTAGGATCATGATTATGAATATCTATATAATTTCAAACTGTATTTGAAATTTCAAGACATCTATGTTAAAATTGTTGCGGTTGTTCATTAAAATTTTGCCTTAAATTAACTAAATCTCGTGTCAATGAGTTTTCATCTCTTTGATCACCAAAATTTTTTATTAAAATTGTTTTTAAATCATCCCAATCATTATAACCATAAATTTAAATAACTTCTTTTGCTTTGCCAACAATTTTTGAGAATATACCGTGTAATATTAAAATGTTTTGAATGCATGTTTCGTTACCGGGTGTTCTATCATAATAATGATTTAATAAAGTAGTTGTTACTTTAATGAAATCAAATAATTCACTAGGTTTTCCATCGAAAGTAGGTTAAATACAAAGAGTCTTAACATCAAATTGTGGGACTGCCATTGTATTGTCGTTATCGTTATTTGTTATATTAAAATTAGAAATATTATCACTTAAATTTAAACTAGCAATTAAGGCTGTTAAAAACTCTGAGGATATATCACTTGAAGGATTATGAGCAAAGGATTCTGACATAAGTAAGTACTCACAGAAAAAGGCGATGATCAACTTCATATCCTGTAGACTGTAGACTGTAGAGACTGTATTTATAATCTGGATGAGGAGCTTCAAGTCCCGTCGTCCAGGAATGTTTTCTATTTCTCTGAAGGCTGAGATGCAATTGCTGTCCGTCAGGAATGTTCTATTCTTTGTTTCACACTTTTTCACTTAATTTAAATCTTCACTGTATATTATTTTTAATTAAGTTCAAATCGCGAATAAACGTTTAAAAACGACGAGTTTCCACTACTAGGACTCTTTCGCGATCCTACTGACTGCGCCAATTATATTTTAAGTTTCGAAAATTGCTTTTTTAAAACAAAAAATATGTATTTATAAAAATAATATAATAGGAGTTCAAACTAAATATAAGTATAAAAAGTAATGAATAAAATATTAATGTTACAACTATGAATTTAACTATGCTAAGAATTATGCCAGAATGAATTTATATTGTTCTCACATGAATTTATAATATTTGGTTGTCTTCGAAAACTGCAAACACTGCACTATCAGCGTCCTATTCATGACCGATTCAATGAATGGTACTATTGTATTATTGAAATGTAACTCACATTAAAGAACTAACGTTTAATCATTATTGACATATTGTTAATAATAAAAAGTCCATTTTCTAATTATTATCACTACATACTTAGCACTTTAGCTTTTTTATAGTTAAACGTGGAAATATCGAATGTTTTCGACCGCATTCCTTTCACAGCTTCAGTTATGTTTGCCAAACTATAGTTCCCGAGGAAAGTCCCAGAGACTAGTAGCTCCTTTAGCCCTATTTTCCGGAGGAATTTAAGGATGTCTGCAGGCTTTAGTTAAGGTAAGTGTCCCTCTTCTATCCAGTAGTCTTCTAGGATTCTGGACTGCTGTGCAATCCACAAGTTTCTTCTCCCATACCAGAATCTACATTCTCCTTCCTCCACTATTTCGAGCTTTTTCAGTTGCCCATGCAGGCGACAATGTCCCGTTAGGGCCCCTGTTAAAATTTTTAGTGCACTCTGCACTTAGGCATTCTTTTGTTCTCATTCCTTCCAATATTACATTGGAGCTGATACCCCAAAAGGGTCCCTCTCTTCGCTAGTTCATCTGCTAGTTCATCTGCTATTTGAAATTTGATACTTTTTCACGTGAGCGTGAGCTCTCCAGTATATCTTAGCGTCCGAATAAATTCCCAGTTTTATTCGATATGCAAAGTCAAAATTTGTACCAATAAATGAAATTATTTATAAATACTATTTTTTATTGCGAAAATACTTACCTAAATCCTCATTTTATTGTCTTTTGGCAAAGCTAGGAAGTGAAAACGTTCAGTTTTATCATGAAATAGTACGTGGTAAACGATAACAGATAACATTATCGATAATAGGAAAAAGTTATCGAACAAGGCTATTAGCTGCTGATTATTTGAATTTTAATCAGCCCATTCCGCTGTATCAAACGAACCTTACAATGTATCTTTAATTTCAAATTTTTTATTCGGGGCGTTCTGTAATATATATTTTTTGATAAGATTGTTACGAATATTTTCAAATTCCGGTTGTGTTGTCCTTCTGAAATATTAAGTATTTTTGACTTTACACTTTTTATTAATT
Organism: Lochmaea crataegi; assembly: GCA_947563755.1. NCBI lineage: Eukaryota > Metazoa > Arthropoda > Insecta > Coleoptera > Chrysomelidae > Lochmaea > Lochmaea crataegi. The sequence goes on along the minus strand of OX387433.1, from coordinate 39,609,088 downwards.
AACATATTATTGACCCTCGTAATTTCTAATATTATGTTACTTATAATAGTATCTTTCTGTTGATTTGACATGGCCAGTTTCTTTCTGGTCGGATCACAAAACTAATGTTGAATGAGAATATTACAAACACGTCAAAATTACTGAAACGTCATTTAGACAACTTAACAAATACGTCATACTCCTGGGGGCTAGAGCCATAGTAATACTACATTCTTCCACCCTTCAATAATTCATGTTGTAGTTCTTGATTCGTTTAGGCAGTCGACATTCTCTGGTTGAACGATGAAGAATATTATCTTGAGAAGAGTTATTAGGGATAGAACAATCTTCGGAGGTAGGAGAATATGAACTACTTTCATCAGCAGATGGATCTCCAGGCATTTCTTGGTCTTCTTGGTCTTGATCTTCATAAGAAAGCGGTTGAAACTCCGGTTCCAAGTCTCCTTCACCATTAGGAGTCAAGTGTTTTAAAGACACGGTTATCTCCCTTCCATCTTCTAGCCGAACTCTGGCATATTGTGGATTGACATCCATTAGCTCCACTTCCATTACTAGTGGGTCATATTTTCTCAATCGTACATGCTTCTTCATGAAAACTTAGCTGAAAGGAACCAACCAGGAAGGTAGAGAACAACCATTGACAGATCTTCGATTATTTTTAGACATTATTTCATGCGGAGTTTGGTTAGTAGCGCAAGTAGCGTAGAAGCAATCTAATAGAATGTAAAGCATCTGGAATCACTACTTCCCAATTGGAAATTTCCAAATTCCTTTGGAAGAGTAGACATAGATGTAGTACCACCGCGTGTGTGAAGAATTCTTTTAAATTTCTTTTGATATAAAAGAGGCACCTCTATCCGTATGAATGTAAGAAGGTATTCCAAACAAAGAAAATAATTCTACTAGACAGTCTATTACAGTTGAAGAATTCATATTCGAACAAGGATAGGCAAATGGGAATCTAGAATACTCATCAATTAATAATTGTAAGTAGATATTTGTTACGAGTTCTTGATGGAAGTAGATACTTGAAATCCTTACTGAGTCTTTCGAAATGATGGGTTGCCTTGATGAGAATAGAATTATTGTTTCTATAGAATTTTGGTTTCACGGCGTTACATGAAGTATAAGATGCAGTCATTTTGCGTATTTCTTCAACGGAAAATGGTGATTTATGAGTTTTTATCCAATGAATCACCTGGGTGACACAAGTCACAATGAAATGAATAGAGTTTGTTTGGTTGAATGAAATTACACACTCTTGAAAAAGCATCAACAACCTGATTTTGTTTTCCAGATCTGTAGATAATGTCAAAAGTAAAACAAGAAAGTTCTAGACGCCACCTTTGAATTTTTTCATTCTTAATCTTGTTTTTATGATTCATGTCAAACATAAAGGATACAGAACGCTGATCGGTAATTATTAAGAAATGACGGTTCATCAAATAATGACTCCATTTCTTTAAGGTTAGGTTAGGTTAGGTTAGGTTAGGTTAGGCTAGGTTAGGTTAGGTTAGGTTAGGTTAGGTTAGGTTAGGTTAGGTTAGGTTAGGTTAGGTTAGGTTAGGTTAGGTTAGGTTAGGTTAGGTTAGGTTAGGTTAGGTTAGGTTAGGTTAGGTTAGGTTAGGTTAGGTTAGGTTAGGTTAGGTTAGGTTAGGTTAGGTTAGGTTAGGTTAGGTTAGGTTAGGTTAGGTTAGGTTAGGTTAGGTTAGGTTAGGTTAGGTTAGGTTAGGTTAGGTTAGGTTAGGTTAGGTTAGGTTAGGTTAGGTTAGGTTAGGTTAGGTTAGGTTAGGTTAGGTTAGGTTCCACTCCTAGGAGCTGTAAGACCTTGTCGTAGGTGGAGTGGCTCAGTAACTTCCTCCCCTCTCGCGCCGTTTGGACGGGAAGGGAGGAGTGAAGCCAAAAAATAGCTCAAGAACGTGCTCCGGGGGGTTGGATGAGAGAGGCTGGAAGTGATTCACCCCTAATCTCTCATACAAGCTTTCGGAGGAGGGGGTTTCCCACCCGACACGGCGTGTCCCGATGGCTGATAGGGTGTCTCCAGGGGACGTGGTCAGTTATGGGACTCGTGCTTTTCAGCGCTGGGGTCCCGTGCGTTTCTCAACGTTGTAAGGGCCCGGCGCTTTTGAGCGTTGTCAGGGTCTCATGACCGACCAACTCTCGGGATAGGTGATGGATAAGGATCCAGCATGGGAACCTGAAGAATTGCCCGCGGATCAAGGGAATAGAGGAGTAAACCTCGATAAAAAACCAACAACATAGGGGTAAGCAGCTATGTTCGTGGTGGAGTGTAGGCTGTGGAAGCTACTGCGTCCGGAGGCAACCGAGAGAAAAAGCCTAGAGGAGTAAACTTCGATAAACAATCCCCAATACTAAGGTGTAAGGCATCGTGCTGAGGGTATGGAAGGTGCGAGGGCTAGAGCATCGTAAACGATCCCCTTGGGGAACCTGGCTGAACCCCATTGTATTAAGCCTTAGCGAGGTAAGGGCGCACTGCCGAGCTGGACAGACTTTCGTCCCCACTCGTGGGAACACATATGGAAAAACAACACAACAAGAATAGGATTGATAAAAAGGAGGACGGACTGGCGAAGGAAATGGTACAGGATATGGAAGAGGGAGCGGTAGGATTTTTGGATAGGGAAGTAGAGGAACGGCAGGTATTCGGGAGGAGAGATTCTCTTCCTAGAACCCCGCCAAGAAGTGGAAGGAAGATAGGGCAGGAAGATGCTTTCCACACCCCCAGCGGAGAGGTGGAAAGGTCAGATTTTGATAGGATGGCGAGTTGGGAGCAGGATGACCGGAAAACGACGTTGATGAGCCTAGGGGCGTACGAGATCGGTGGAGTGGAAGGCATCGTACAAATAGCGAGTGATGAGGAGGAGAGTAGGCCTAGTAAAAAGAAGAGGGAGGAGGCTAAAAAAGAAGGAGTTTCAGAAAAAATGGAGAAAATCAGGAACAAGGAAGACGGTAAAAGGAAGAGAGAAGGAGAGGAGAGGCAGGATAGTGAGGAACTGGCTGAGTTAAGGGAAGTGGTGAAAAGGATGTTCGAGGAGGGTACCAAATTGTTTAATCTCACGAGAGAAATCGTTAACACGAAGGTAGAAATTAAGGAAGGTACTAGAAACCTTTTTAGGACGATAACTAAGGTTCAGAAGAAGCTCCAGGAGTATGAAGAGAAGTCGACAAAGGAAATTGAGAAAATTGACAAAGGGGGAACAGGGGTGGTAATGTGTGATATGGGGGTACAGGTAGACCAGGAAGACATAGAAAAGGAAACGGAAGCCATTAGGAAGGAGAGGAGGGAATACATAAAGAGGGCTGTAGCGAGGGGAGTCGAGGAGGGGGAATTTGAAGGGATAGTGAGAGAGGAATGGCCGGAGGAGGCGTTTACAAAAACGTACACGGCTGAGAGGATGGAGGAGTACCCGGACGGACGGGACGTGGTACTGATAGTGGGGGAAAAAGATCAGGGGAGGGATACGGACGAGTATGTAGAGAGGTGGATAAAAAACCACCCCGGCGCGGACCACATGGTGGACGAGTGCGGGGAGGATGTAGATTATGTGGTAAGCAACATTCAGATGGAGACTAGGAGGGGGAAAAATCTAAGGGAGGCTAGGATAGCCTACGTACTTAGGACCGTGGGAGATGCGAGGGTTTTATATAGGAAGGCTGGGGAACTAGGGAAGGCAATTAGAGAGGCTAGGGTAGAACTTCTTGCAAAGGGGGAGGAAATAACGTGTGTGTTGGAGGAAGGATTAGACGGGGACACGGTTAGGAAAGCGCTTGAATGCGCAATAGCAATAGGGGGGGAAGAGATGAGGGTAAAATTAATACTGCCGGCGGAGGGAAAAAAGGAAAAACAGAGGGGTAGTATTACCATTAAAAAAGGGGATAGGACCTACGCGGAACTATTAAGGGAGGTAAAGGAGAGCGTCCAAATAAGAGGAACGGGGGTGGAGGTGAAGAGAACTAGAAAGACAAATCAGGGGGACCTGATGCTAGATATTGAAGGAGGGAGGGAAAGAATTGGGCTGCTGACCCAACAAATCAACAGGACAGGGATGACGGCCACCGCAAGGGAGCCGGAATCCCAAATGTTTGTTTACGATGTCGACGAAACGGTAGAGGATAGGGAGGTTTTGGAGCAGGTGAGGGCGCTGGTACACCCCACGGATAGGGGGTCTCTAGAAATAAGGGGGAGGAGAAGTCTGGGGTATGGAAGACAGACTATAACTTTAAAGGCAAACAGGAGAGCGGCGGACCGCCTGTGTGATGTAGGAAGGGTGCCCATAGGATTGGTAAATTGTAATATCAAGAGAAGGGTGCAGCCCATGAGATGTTTCAGATGTAAAGAGTTTGGGCACTCCCAGAGGAAGTGTAAGGCGGCCAGTGCGGAGACGAAGTGCCATAGATGTTGGGGGGATGGGCACCAGGCCCAAGATTGCAAGAATGAAGTGCACTGTAGGAGGTGCAATGAGCCCCATCGGTCGGATTCGACCAGATGCCCTATATTTAGGAACCTGGTAAAAGAAGGGCAGAGGGTTGGGAGGAAATAAAAACAACAAAATGCTCAAGGTGCTACAAGTGAATGCAGGAAGATCCGCACAGGCCCAGGACCTGGCATATAAGGTAGCGGAGGAGGAGGGATGTGATTTAATCATAATGGGGGAAGTAAATAAAAGAAAGTCGGCATCGAGTGGGTGGGAGGTAGATTTACAAAAGGATGTGGGAATATTTTTTAAAAATAAACAGATTAGGGTTAGGAGGGCGAATAGAGGGAAGGGGTACATTGGGGTGGAAATGGAGAAAATAAGGGTGATAGGGGGGTATATATCGCCGAACATCAGTTTCGATGAGTTTAAGATAATTGTAGACGGGATGATGAACCTAGTTGAAAAGGGGGGGAAGGAGGAATGCATCATAGCGGGAGATTTTAATGCTAAGGCTACAGGATGGGGGGCAGCGGCAAATGATGAGAGGGGAAACTATATATTGGAATAGGCTGCTCAGTTAGGGTTAGTGATAGCGAATCGGGGAAATAAGCCGACTTTTGTGAGGGGATCATCAGAATCATACATAGACCTAACTTTAGTTACAGGTATGTTGGCGGGGAAGCTGCAGGGGTGGCAGGTGTTGGAAGGAGAAACGCTATCACTCCACCAACACATAGTTTATCAGGTTAAGGGGGGCAGGGGGACAAAATCTCAAATTCAGGGATACTATAGTGTAGATAGGGGGGTGTTTAAATCGGAAGTCGATAACTTAATAGAAAAGTTGGGAGGGGAATTGGGGGGATATGAACAGATGGAAGGGGTATTATTAAAAGCGGGGAGCAAGGCGAAATTTCAGAAGGGGAGGGTAAAATATAGCCAATATTGGTGGAATGAAAAAATGGGGAAACTGAGGGAGGGGTGTGTTAAAGCAAGGAGGGGGGTAATGAAAGCAATCAAGGGTAATGAGAGGGAGAGGGCATGGGAAGTGTATAAGGGACAAAGGAAGATTCTCAGAAAAGAGATCAAGAAAGAGAAGAGGAAGCAGTGGAAGAGTCTTTGCGACGAGCTGGAAGATGATATATGGGGGCAGGGGTACAAAATAGTTACAAGGGCATTCAAGGGTGGGGGCGCATCGTTTCAGCTTGCCAGTGACAAAAAGGAGGAGATTGTTAAGGCTCTATTCCCAAGAGGGGAGAAAATTGTCTATGTAGAAACGAGGGATGAGGAGGGGGAAGAAGTTCCAGAAATTACGGTGGGGGAAATCAGAAATGCGGTACAAAAACTCAAAACCGGGAAAGCGTCAGGACCGGACGGCATACCAACGGAGAGTATAAAACTTTTCGTTGAAGATCATATAAGGGAGGTAACACATTGGGTTAACGACCTTATGAAAAGGGGGGATTTTCCATTAACGTGGAAAATTGCCAGGTTGGTACTAATACCGAAGGTGGGTAGACCGGAGGGGGAGACCTCATTGTATAGACCGCTATGCCTTACGAACGGAATAGCCAAATTCTACGAGCATCTGGTTAGGGGCAGAATGGAGGGCGCGGTGAGGGATAGTGGGGATTTGGCGGGAAACCAATACGGGTTCAGGGAAGGGAAGTCAACGGTGATGGCGGTGGAAAAAATTATTGGGAGGGCAAACAGAGTGAGGATGGGCAGGGGAAAGGAGAGATGGTGCGTCGTGGTGATGCTAGACGTCAAAAATGCCTTCAATTCAGTCCCTACTAAGCATATACTGGGGGAATTGGTAAAAAGGCATATTCCACGCTACCTATTAAAGGGGGTGACGGGATATTTTCAGGGTAGGAGAATAAAGATGGGTGGGGGGAAATATTACGAAGTCACGGCGGGTATTCCACAGGGGTCGGTCTTAGGACCGACCATGTGGAATATCTTCTATGACCCTCTTATGAGGATAAAACTTCCGGAAGGAGTAGAGCTGGTGGGATTCGCGGACGACGTCGCGATTGTGGCGACGGCCAAAGAGGGTCCAGATCTGGAAATGATGGTAAACGAGGCATTGTGGGAAGTAGGAAGATGGATGAGGGGAAAGGGAATGGAGTTGGCCCCAGAAAAAACTGCGGCACTGGTGCTGTATGGGCCCAGAGGGAAAAATGTTACGTTTGAAATGGAGGGGTATCGGATAGAACCGGGAAGAGAAGCTAAGTATCTGGGTATCTGGCTAGATAGAGGTATATATTTTGGGCCGCACATCAGGGAGGTGGTTAAGAAGGCGGGAGATAGGGCGGCAGCGTTGACCAGGGTGCTCCCAAATATAGGGGGGCCAGGTGATTCTAAAAGAAAGATGTTGTGGGGTATGGTAAAGTCTATCCTTTTGTATGGTGCTCCAATATGGGGGGGGCGCTGTGAAAATTAAAAAGTATAGAGAGGATATGATGAAGGTACAGAGGATCATGCTGTTGAGGATTGCGTCAGGGTATAGGACAATATCCAACGACGCAATCCAGATGATTACAGGTATACCGCCGATTGATCTTCTGGTTGAAGAGAGGGTCCAAATGTGGAAGAGGGACAGGGAGAATAAATTATCAATAGAGGAAGAAATAAAGGAGAAGTGGTTGAGTAGGTTGAGGGAAGAGAGTTCAAAGGGGGCATGGACCCGGAAGGTTATAGTGGATGTAGAGGACTGGTTGGGATGTAAGCATCGGAAATTGGATTATTTCACAACACAAGTGATGTCGGGGCATGGGTGCTTTGGGGTGTATACTTATAGGATTGGTAAGGCGAGGGACGACAAATGTATGTATTGCGGGGAAAGGGATGATGTCGAACATACGGTGATGTTATGCACAAGGTGGAATAAGGAGAGGGGGGAGGTAGAGGAAAAGCTTGGAATGGTATTGGAGGTGGGAAATATAGTTAGATGTATGCTGGAGTCAGCAGAAAAGTGGGAGATTCTTAGAGGGTATTTTAGAACGATTATGGGGAAAAAGGAGGTCGATGAGAGAGTGGCTCAGGATAGGGAAAGAAGGGAGGGAGAAATGGAGTAGATCCTCGTAAGGGTACTTTCTTCTTTTTTGTATATTTTTATTCTATATATTTATTTATTTTAATTTTATTTATTTGTTAATTTATTAGTGTGTTATTGGTCTATTGCCGAGTTTTTTCTTTTGACTTATTATCTACGTATTGATTTATTTGGTTTTTATTGGTTCTTTGTTGATTTTAATTAAAGTTATGGTTTTGTTTTATTGTCTTTTAATTATATATTTATATTTATTTTTTTGTTTGTTTCTCTGGGTTTTATATACTTGACCCATCTGTGCTGTGAAGAAATGCCCGAAAGGGTGGTCCCATAGCCCGGGTGAGGGGAGTGGGGTTTAGTGGCGACGCTGGCTCACTCGGGGCGACAGTGGATACACACATCTCCTGCGTGGAGGAGGGTGTATTGGCTGGCGAACTGGGGGGGGGTCGGAAACCCACACTGGCCGGACTAGTCGGCCGCCAGTCTTGTTGAAGATTCCCCACTTCCACAAAAAAAAAAGGTTATGTTAGGTTAGGTTAGGTTAGGTTAGGTTAGGTTAGGTTCCACTCCTAGGAGCTGTAAGACCTTGTCGTTGGTGGAGTGTCTCAGTAACTTCTTCCCCTCTCGAGCCGCAAGGACGGGAAGGGAAGAGTGAAGCCAAGAAACAGCTCAGGAAATGGTCAGTGGGGCACTGGCGGGGCTGCTGACGTCGAGTAGGTAGCATCAATAAATGCCAGTAGAAGATCCAACACGCCCAAGTTATATCCGAACACACTGACAAGTCCTGCCAGATGCGGAGGGCGAACGGCGAGTTCCCGGCGCCGTAAAACGGGGACCTCTCGGCTATGGTATGGTATCCCAGACAGAAGAGTCCACGGAATCAAATCTTGGGAAACTGCGGAGATTGATGAATGGCCCCCCGAAGAGGGTCGCGAGCAGCCCCCCGGCGTCAAGGCGATGGCGTGCGGGGTAGCCGGAGGTGATGCCAAAGGAATGCCTTGGGGAGGTAAGGGCGCACTGCCTCCTTCGACCATAGATTCGGCCCAAATCGTGGGAACTACATGGAAAAAAATAAAAAATTCAACAATCGGGATGAACAAGGAAAGGACAATGGGAAAGAGAACCTCGCAAATAAAGAGAGCGGCAAAAACGAGAGTCCGGACACATGGCTCAAGAACTTCGTGGCCAGCGGAAGTGGCGAGGGAGTAATCCAAAGAAGGGACCTTATTACTAGGACCCCACCAGACAAGGATACGGAAGTAGAAAGAAACGAAATTGACCTGACGAATGAGGACAATGAAGAAAATGTTTCTAAGACACCACACAGAACACCCCCCCCCCCAGGAGACATGAGATTTACACCTTTCGAGAGAAGGGAAAGAGCACAGTCTGTTGGCGGAACGAAGCGAGCTAGAGATGAAGACCAGGAACTAGACGAATGGAGAGACCTCAACAAGATCTTTGGAAAAATGGACGGATTCATTAAGGATCTGGCGGGGTTACTTAAAACAAATACGAACACCAAAGTTGAAATAAAAGAAAAGACAAAAGAACTGAAAAGGACTGCGGACCTGTTCAATAGAGCAATGAACAAGATAAAGAAGGGAGGCCTACTTGAAATAGCCATGGAGACTAAAAGTAAGAAAGCAAACACAGGCAGACACCCAGAGCAACACACAGAGACAGACCAAAAACATCTGAAATGGCAACCCAAACTGAGGTATGGATGGCGGGTGACGGAAAAATGACGGTATACAGCCTTGAGGGGATAGACAACCTGGAGAACTTTAAAAGGATGAAGGACGCAGATTGGGAGGGCACCCTCTTCAAAAACACCAAAGTGGAGGTGGGAAACCCTGTAAGCACCCCGGAAGACGTAGTCAAAGCAGTCATCGTAGAACCTGAAGACCCGGACATGAGGGCCAGCATACAAAAAATCTACAGGGACAAATTCCCTGACCTGGCCATGATTACCAAAGACTTTGAGGTAATGGAGCAATTCACAAGAATTGGGAGGGACGGCACCTTGACTAGCAGGAAGCTAGTTAAGGCGACACACGACGACTCCCTGGAAGAAGTGTGGAAAAAAATGACCATGATCAAAGACGTGATTCAAGAAGACGCCAAGTTGGCGATGCACCATATAAACTTTATGTCCTTGGATTTACTGAAGAAAATGACACAAGTGATCTTCAACGGAACGAAGGTCCTAGTGTATATCTATACCACGGAAAAATTCATGACTGGACAAGACCCAGATCGAGAAATAAAAAAGCGACCCTCTAATACATACAGTATGATAGTAACTGAGGGGAAAAAGACGTACACTGAAATTTTGGGCACGGTGAAGAAGGCCCTCAGCGGAAACGAGAATAAAAACGTCATTAGGACAATAAGAAGTACAAGAGACTTCTACTTACCATCGAAAAAGACAAAGAGGCGATGACAAACATAACAAAAATGCTGAGAGAAACTTCAAAACTACAAGCCACGAACTTGGTAGACAGAGACCTTGAAATCATAAACATAAGGGGAATGGAGGAGGGTACCTCGGTCGAGGACGTTAAAAATGCGTTGGCTGGGATAATAGGGGAATGGAATGAAGAGAACAAGATAAGTGAGGTCAGACCTATGAGAAATCATATGTCGGCCGTAACTGTAACCTTAGAGAAGACCGCTGCTCAAAAAATCCTATCTGAAAGATACATTCGCATAGGACTTGTTCGTTGTAATGTCGAGATAAGGTGACCAGGTGCGGCAGGTGCTGGTCAAACGAACATGGTACCAGGGACTGTAATGGCCCAGACAGGACGAAATGCTGCTTTAACTGCGGGGAGACAGAACATGAAGCCAAAGATTGTGATAATGAGGAGGCGTGTCCCCTCTGCCAAACGAAAGGACACAGGGCCGGAACCATGAAGTGTCCAGACTTCAGGAAGGCGCTGCGGAGGTCGCGAGACGACAGAAATATACAACAGGGGACGGGAACGCAAGTAAGGAAGATGTCAATCTGGGAACCCCAGACACAGGAGGAGGCAGAACTCAGAGAAAAGATGGAGGATACAATGGTGGAAAATGATACAAGGACATATAGCCCTAGTAATAAGGTACTCAAGAGCCCCGAAGCTAGCGACAGCGATGGGGATGAGGAGGTCCAGACCTAGAGATACATAAAAAGTTTTATTGTCTTTTATTTATTTGTTTATTTATTAAATTTACCTAGTTATATATATTTACACAAGTCAACGATGAAGATACTACAACTAAATCTGGGAAGGTCTAGGATGGCGCACGACATTGCATAAGCGGAAGCTCTAAAAAGGAATATAGATCTGATAATAATAGCAGAACCAAACGTAGCAATTTCAAGGAAAAACAGATATCTCCTCGACCTGGACGAAACGGTGGCAATTTGGGTAAGGAACAAGAACCTGGCAATTAAAAAACACAAAAGGGGCAGGGGATACGTGAGAGTGGATCTGGACGGGTTTAGTATTTTTGGGTGCTACGCATCTCCCAACATCAAGGAGAGGGAATACCAGACAAAAATCGACAACATGCTAATGGAGGCCGGGACACTAGAGGGAGGGCTTCTCATTGCAGGGGATTTTAATGCCAAATCCCCACTATGGGGGTCACCCCAAGAAGACAAAAGAGGTACCTACATGCACGAATGGATTATGGAATTAAAATTAGAGGTGGCAAACAACGGAGAACCCACTTTTGTCAGAGGGAATAGCAAATCTCATATAGATGTCACTTTGGCATCAAAGGGAGTTCACAAAGAAATAAACAAGTGGCAGATCCTCGAAGAAGCGGGCCTCTACACACACCACAGGTATATCTACATAGAGATAAAGGAAGGTGGGAAAGAAAAGAAGGAAGACAAGAGAGGAAAGAAAAAATTCTTCATTGAAGGTATCTTCGTCAAAAAAATCAAAGATAAAATAGCAAGAAGAGAGGTAAACAACTACAAAACGCTTACGGAGGATATGACTAAGGCGGTGAGAGAGGCGACAAGCTTTGCAAGGACGGAAAAACAAGATATACCATACTGGTGGAACGAGAAAATAGAGAGGAAAAGGCTGTCCTGTAATAAAGCAAGAAGGGAGGTACTCAGGCATACCAAAAGAAGGGGACCGGACGACCCGGCCATAATAGAAAAGAAAGAGATCTTAAAGGAAAGGAAAAAATAACTTAAGAAGGAAGTAAACAAATCCAAAAAAGAACAGTGGAACAGAATATGCGAAGAACTTGAAGAAGACATATGGGGAGATGGTTACAAAATAGTGACTAGAAACCTTGGCATGCAGGCGCCGTATAACCTATGCAGCGAAGAGAAAACAAAATGGTGCGAGAAACTATTCCCGGAAAGAGAAACAAGGGTAAGCCGGTGGACAAGAGAAGAAGGAGACCCAGAACCCTTCAACCTTGAAGAACTAAAGGAGGCGATAGAAAAGACCAAACTAAAAAAGGCTGCAGGCCCTGACGAAATACCACCGGAGGCGGTAAAAGCCCTGGCAAAAACAGCGCCGGAAACAGTCTTGGAAGTAATGAATAAACTCCTAAAGGACCAAAGCTTCCCAAGAGCGTGGAAGCAGGCCAGCGTAATCCTCATTCCCAAAGCAGGAGGTGAGGGAGGTGAGGTGAAGGGCTACAGGCCTATATGTCTGTTGAGCACTATGGGAAAGCTCTATGAGCGATTAATCAAGGCCAGGCTGGAAAGGGAGGTGGAGGATGGCCTCTCCACAAGACAATATGGCTTTAGAAAGGGCAAGTCTACCATCCTAGCAGCAAGGAAGATTGTAGAAAAAGTGAAGGAGAGCAGAAACACATGGGTAGCAGCGGTAACGATAGACGTTAAAAATGCCTTTAACACGGCGTCGTGGGACAAGATAATGAACAGTCTGGAATCGAAACATGTATCTCAAAAAATGAGAAATGTTATAGACGCATATCTGTCACATCGTGAAATCATAATAGAGAAAGACACCAGCAGGAAAGTTGAAGCAGGCGTCCCACAGGGCTCGGTACTGGGCCCCTTATTATGGAATATTCAGTATGACGAATTATTAGAAACAGGGTCAGAAGAAGGAGAAACAAGAGTGGGGTTTGCAGACGATCTGATTATACTCATTGAGGCGGACAGCAAAGAAGAGCTTATGTCAAGAGCAGGCCACTCGGTCGAACAGGTAGTAGAGTGGATGGGCGAAAGCCAACTAGAGGTAGCGAAAAATAAGACAGAATGCATCATACTGAAGGGACCGAGGAAAAGGACAGACATAACCTTTCATATCGAGAATGAAGAAATAAAACAGGTAAAAACCATAAAATACCTGGATATAATAATAGACAGTGCGATGCTCTTCGGGAAACATATAGAATATGCCACCAAAAAGGCGGAAAGAAGATTGGGGCAGCTAACAAGAATAATGCCAAACATCCGAGGGCCGGGCTACAAAAAGAGGGTAATACTATACGGAGTGGTCCATTCGACTTTGCTATACGGAGCACCTGTATGGCACACAGCAACACGTATGGAAAAATATAAAGCCATGTTAATCAGAACTCAACGGAAGGCACTGATGAGGGTCATCAGCGCCTACCGCACAATCTCGGCGGTGGCGGCTCAGGTTATCGCGGGAGTCCCGCCTATACACCTGGCCGTAGAAGAAAGAGTCAGACTGCACGAGAGGCAGGAAGTGAGCGAGGCGACAAGAAAGGAGGAGAGAGACATGACTCTGCAAAAATGGCAAAATGAATGGAACGTAATGAAAACCTCTTACATAATTGAGGCTTAATTAATCACAAAACTAATATTGAATTACAAACACGTTAACATTACTAAAAACGTCATTTAGACAACTTAACAAATACGTCATAGTCCTGGGGTCAGAGCCATAGTAATACTACATACAGATTGCGAAAGACCATTTCTTACGCTGCGACTTATACAAGTACGACAAGGCAAATATGAGCAAAACTACGTGAAAGAGAGAGAAGACTTGTTAGCCCAGCAATCAGTCCCCTCTACCAAAACAGTTGGGCGTGAATTCATCGCCCCACTAGTTCAACCGCTGTTGCCACGAGCTCAGATTAATTTGTAAAAATGATATTCTTGTCACGTTATCGTCAACTTTTTTTCGAGCTGATACACTATTAGGTAAAATTAAACACCTTCATCCGGCAACAGTGTCCTTTACATAGAGAACTCACATTTAAATGTATGTGATCTTTTCGCTACAGACCTTGGTTGTTAGAGCAAGCCGTTGTATTTGAAAATAAAACATTTTGCAATGCCCACATTAAAATACAAAACCTGCGAAAAAGTGCAAATTATAAAATGGTATTTTGGAGGTCATTCGGCAGATGCAATAGTCAATTTGTTTATTGTGGCCCTTGAAAATCGCCCAATTACTTCACGAACAACAATTTTGAACATAATTAATAATTTCGAGAAATATGGATATGTTTCATACTGTAGAAAATGCCAAGCGCCGGAAGATCCAATCGAACGTCCGATAAACGACGAAAGGCAAACTAGATAATTGAATGTTTGTTTAGCGGTTGAAACAGGACAACCATGTTCTTCAAGACAAATTGCTGAATAGGTCAACATGGATAAGAGAACTGTACAGAATATTTTAAAACGGAACGGGTACCATTGTTACAAGGTTCAGACAACGCAGGAAATTTTTCCCGAGGACAATATCAGACGAATGGATTTCTGTGAAGAAATGATGGAACGTCAAAATGCTGACGAGAACTTTTTAAAAAATATCTTATTTTTCGGATGAGTCAACCTTTTCATTACATCAAAAACACAATCCATCCGTCACAAGATATTGGTCTCGAAAAAATAAACATCTAAGCATTCCAATCCGAACACAGTATCCACAGAAGTTAAATGTTTGGACGGGTATTTTAGGTGACCACATTATTGGTCCTTTTTTTATTGAGGGGAACTTAAATTCCGCCAAATATTTAGAGTTATTACAAAATTATGTAATTCCTGCAGTTCTCGTCATACCCGATGTTGATCTCAACAGAATTTGGTTTCAACAAGATGGTTGTCCAGTCCATAATTCAAGGATAGTAATGGAATTTTTAAGGTTTACATTCCCCGACAGAATTATTAGTACTAATGGTACAATTAAATGGCCTCCAAGATCACCTGAACTAGCTCCAAATAATTTTTTTCTTTGTGGATTTTTGAAAAGTAGCATTTATCAACATGAATTTTGAAAGAGCTAATAATTTAAATGAATTGTGGGTGAAAATACAGCACGTTTGTGCCAGCATTACGCCAAATAATCTTAGAGATATGAGATCAAATCTTTATGACAGATTTGGTTATTGCCTGGCACAGCAAGGTGGTTTATTTGAGCACTTAATTCATTAAAATTATGTTTACCTTTAGAACGGATTTTTAGTTTAATTTTTTCAAGAAGTTAATATTTTATGTTTAGAATAAGTATCTACTTTTTTTTCAATTCAATTTATTAATGGAATCGATCTTTAGTTTTTTATACCCAATTACTTTATTATTTTTATCTCAAGAATAAATGTTTTATTTTCAAGTTACAATGTCTAAAATAATATCCTATTGTGGTCAGAAATTAATTGTCAGCTTGGTCAGCTTGGTCAGAAACGATCAAGTTGACAAAAATGAATTTTAAGATGTACAGGTGTATTTTTTTATTTCTTTTACAACCTCATTCCTTCCATGTTGGGAAACTACTGAACCAGAGTGAACGTACTCACATAGTGAGGAGTCAGTCTCTGCTGCAGCGTTGCCAGTTTATAATGTTTGGTACTTTCTAAGTAATAAATAACTTATTTTGCATTTGACTTTTAACACCGGATAACGGTGTATTTAGTGGGAGAAAATCGAGATTGGTAATATTGACTTTTGAAAAATAAGTGAGATCAACACAAATAAGAATAAAATAATGGAGTTCAAGAAAAAATTTGGACAAATTACAATCTGCAATAAATGAAATCCGTATACTGCTTTCGATTAAAAAATTATTGGTATTTAACATCGTTGCCGCTTGAAATGCCGTTGAAAATTTTAAAACAACGATAGATAAAAATTAGGAATAATTTTTACAGATAAGTACATTTGGCAACACAACAGTTAAAATAAATAGGAGGGGACTGAATACACGCCCAACTGTTTTGGTAGAGGGGACGAATGATCGTTGGGCTAACAAGTCTTCTCTTTCTTTCACGTAGTTTTGCTCATATTTTCCTTGTCGTACTTGTATAAGTCGCAGCGTAAGAAAGGGACTTTCGCAATCTGTATATCATTGTAATACTATCATATATCTTTGGATCGTTATTGGTGGCAAAGTAATGGATCCTGAGACGTATGGTAGACAATGTGGAAGAGGAATGGTAAATAAATGGTATTTGATTTCTATTTCTATAGGAGTGACAAACCTGTAGATGTACATATTGATTATTACAAGAGCCGTAGTAGTGACAATTTCATTGACCCTCGTAAATAATGTTCGGATTTCAATACGAATAACAATTTCAGAATGCTAATAATTCCTCAACTATCCCCAATAATATAGAAGATTGTCTTCTAACTTGACGTCAAAACTACCCTTTACCTAGAATTCTGTATTGCTGTGCAGTATGTGGATGTTTGAATCTTCTTTTATTCGAGAGAATCTTCATTCTTCTTGCTCTACTAGTTTGAGCTTTTTAAAGTGCCCATTCACGCGGCAGCGTCCTGTCAAGACACCTGTCAAAACTCGTAGTGTAGTTTTACTCTGGCATCTGATCTGATAAGTTGGGAGGGTAGGGCAACCCCACAGCTCCTATGCCTCAATAGACCCTCTGTGCATGCAGAGTGAGTTTTAAGTATGGAACGCCTCAATCTCGATCTCGGAAACAGATTGCACGATTTTTATAGATTTTGGTATGCAAGGATCTTGTGATATGGCCGATATTATGGTGGAATTGACATTATTGTCAGATCTTTCCTTTTTTCGGAATAATTATGAACTTTGTTATTTCGAATGGATCACCCTGTATATTTTTAAAGTGAAAAATTGATTTCCCATTATCATTCCCATTTTCTAATTATAAAGTTGAAATTAAAAACGCGATTTTAATACCCTAAGGCCAGGTCTTTTCACCTACGAATAAATAAGCCTCATCCGAAAGATAGTTATTCATCGAAAGAGTCCAATGAGTCTTTTCGCGTAGATTACTATCTGACAGATGAAAAATTTTGTAGCCAAGAACGGACCTGGAATTTCAAATTTCTAACGTCACAGATCATACGGTTCATTGGTCTTTCAAATAATTATAAGATATGGATGAACTTAAACGTTCAAGGGCTCCTAGTTTCAGGCAAGCTGATATTATACTGTTATTACAAAAATTAGAAATTAGACCACTAGCCCTTCACCATGAAATTGAGCAAAACATTGCAAACTATCTAGTAACTCTAGAAAAATGGGGCTTTGGTTTATCGAAAAAGGAAGTCATTGAGATAATAGGAGCTTATGTAGAAGAAAACAATTTAAAGACACCCTTCAAAAATGGAATTCCTGGAAATGATTATTTTATAAGGTTTAAAAAAGAATTTAATCTAAGTCAAAAAAGGCCCCAAAGTGTTGAAGTGGCACGAAAACGAAGCATGGACCCCTTTATATTATCAGATTACTTTGAACTTCTGAAAAAGGAGCTGGAAAATATTCCCCCCGCTCAAATATATAATGTTGATGATACCAGCTTCTGTCTCGATCCTTCTAGGGTGAAAGTAGTGGGTAAAAAGGGCACAGCTGCACATCGGGCAGCTAGTGGCCCTGGAAGAGAAAATATAACTGCTCTGATGGGTGCAAATGCTGCTGGAGAAAAATTACCGCCACAGATTGTTTTTGAGGGTAAAAACCTCTGGGATTCTTGGATACCTGCACAAGAAGATGAATTTCCGGGAATGACCGATGCAGCAACTGCGAACGGATGGATGGAAGCAGCCACGTTCCAGCAGTATTTCACCAACATTTTTCTGAAACATATTGACTCAGAACGTCCTGTACTACTTATTTACGATGGCCACAGCTCCCATGTTGGCCTTTCACTTGTAGAGGCAGCAAAAGCAAATGGTGTGGTCATATTGAAGTTACCGCCACATTCTACACCCTATGGTTTTGAGTGTATTCAAACCACTGAAGTTAATGTGGGACGGAGAGCTTATCAAGTGGCAGAGAAGAAATTACGGTGTTAAACTCCCAAAGCGTACATTTACCACAATTTTATCAAAAGTGTGGTACAATCTTGAGTCAACCATCTACCCTTTTAACAATGACGTTGTCCCAAAAGCAAAATTTCAAACAGATGCCTTTAGAAGATGGTCTCTCTTCAAACAAAATAACTTGTCACTTCCAGGTATTGCAGAGGATGACACAGTGGATGCCCCAGTGGCACGCGGATCAGCCGCTCTGGATG